>JACEEZ010004214.1:362111-592111 GCA_016584305.1 Chionoecetes opilio | reverse complement strand
TTTCATATGTCCAAAGGGGCCCCCTTTGTGTTTGGGGGGAGGGAGAGCTTACGTTGATTTGAAGTTTTTTGGGTCCACCCTGCAAAGTAATGGTTGTTGCCTCGTTTTTTTCTTTTCTGCCTTATTAACGTCAGATGGGGCTGTAGCCCGTGGCGTACTCCGGAGCCCCCCAGGTCCCCCCAAAAACCCCCTTTGGTCCCAGGGTCTGCATTTTCCCTCGGGCCCCTGTGATTGACCCCTATGCCCCAACACCCTTCTTCCCGGCATCAAAATGGCCCTAAAACTCCGCTTGCCTAGTCCCCCCCCCCCCGGCCCCAAACACAGCTGTCCCCCCCCCATTGATAGATACCTAGCTTCGCCGGGGCCCTTGAAACGTGTTTGTACGAGTGTGTGTGTGTGGGGTTGTGTTTTCATTCACCCAGGGTCTTGTCCACGCGAGTCAACTCGCAAATCGGCATTTTTTCACCCCCCCCTTGCGAGCTTGGAGCTCATTATTCCGATCTTTGGGCAATGCTGGGACCTCACACCCCAAAAACACACCCATCCCCTTGCTAAAGGGGGACAGAAAACCGCCAGAATTTTGTAAATAAAAAAATTTCCCGGGGATCGAACGCCGGGAAACCCAAAAGGGTCCCGGGGGCGCCCTAACCCCCCGGGCCCGTTCGGGGCCGGGGTGTGTGTGTGTGGGGTGTGTGTGTGTAGGTACAAGCCCCTGTTTTTAATACATTTTTAATCAATTTTATTTTTTTCCTTTGTATTTTTAAAATTATTTATTTATTTTTTTTTCCTTAAAGGGCCCGGGTTTGGGAAACCCCGGCCAGGGCAGTGGGGCGTGCAGCCCCTAAAGCTGTTGACCCTTTCCCCCTCTCTGTGACTTTGGGATGATGGGTACCGGGGGAAACCTGGAACTGTGGTCCCCCGGGATTTTCCACCCACTACAGGCTAAGGTCTAATGAGACGGAGATGAGAAACCGGGGCCCTTTCGAAACTCCCTTTCCCTTTTAAAAAAGGGTGGGTATAATTTTTCTATGTAAAAATTTTATTTTCATAACCCCTGCCCGGGCATTGCAATCCTTTATGTTTTTAATTTAAATGATATATTTGGGACTTTTGAAAAAAACCCCTTTTTAACCCACACAAATTTTTAATATTTCTAAATGTTATAGTAGTTGTCCTCTGTGCCTTACTGCTTCACAAGACATTTTTCCTCTGCCACACACACACACACCAACACACCACTCCTCCTTTTCATTCACAACTTTAACCTCCTTGACTTTCCTAACTTTCTTCCTGTTTTTTTTAAAAGTCCAGGGGGCAATGCCCCAAATGTTTAAAATTTTTTTCATCCTATTTGTCAAAAGAGAGAGAGAGAGAGAAGAAGGAGAAAAAGGAGAGAGAGAGAGGGAGAGGGGAAAAGGGGAAAACGATTAAAGCCTGGAAAATTTAAATTTTAAAAAGGGAAATGGAAAAAAACGGGTTTCCCCGAATAGGGGGTGAATGATTGGCAGGGGACCCCAGTTTTAGTGGGAGCCCTTAAGGGGCTTTAAAGGGAAAGGCTGGACATTGTTATGGAGGGGGAAATAAAAAGGGGGATGTAGGCAGTGTTAAAAACAGGAACTACTACGTGTAGGTCCCCCACCCCTTTAGCCCCTTATTTCTAAATTTTCTTAGGTCCCCAAACACAGTGACTCCACACGGGGCCCTGACCAGGGGGGGAAAGGGAAAGGGTGGAGCCCTTGGGGGCCGTGGGGGGGAGCAGAGCAGAGCGAGCAGACCCGAGGGGGGAGCGGGAAAAAGGCAGAGCAGAGCAGAGCGAGCAAGCAAGCAGGGGAAAGCAGACAGGCAAGAAAGGGGGCCGTGGGAACAACAGGGCCCGGGGAGGTCACATCACTCGCGGGTCTGGTCATGTGCCTTTAAATGGTTTTTTTGTAAATGTGTGATAAAAATGTTTTTATTAATAAAACACCTTTTTATTTGTTATTGCACCCACCATGACATCATATTTTTCTCGGGGTTGAAATCATAAACATTTTTCTATCGGGGGCAACCTTCCTTCCTCATACAAATAGAGATTTCATCCATCAATCTTTTCTTCTTCTTTCTGTTCAACGGCAGATTTTTCATATAATAATCTTATGAGGGCAGAACCCGGCCATTTCACGCTTCCCCCTGTCTCTCCCCTTGCCTCAAATTGTTCCTGGCCAATGCTCCCCAACCCGCCCATGTCTTACTACTATACTACTTGGTTTTGGCCAAAGCTCAAAACACCCGCCCCCATGTCTTTCTACTAATACTACTGTTTCCCTGGCCATGCTCAAAACACTGCCTTTCCCTGTCCTTTCTACTCTACTTCCCACTAAATTTTCCTGGCCAATGCTCAACACACTGCCTCCAAAGTCTTACTACCCACTACTACTACTACTCTTGTTTCCAAAGGCCAAATGCTCAACACCCTGCCTCCATGTCTTACTACTCCCACTACTTGGTTTTCCCCCCCAATGCTCAAAACACTGCCCCCCCATGTCTTACTACCTACTTGTTCCATGGCCAAGCTCCCAACACACTGCCTCCAAAGTCTTCTACTACACTACATTGTTCCATGGCCAAAGCTTTCCCCAAACTGCCCTCCATGTCTTACTATACTACTTTCTACGTTTTTCCCTGGGCCCAAAGCCAACACAAAAAAAAAAAAAACCCCTGTCTTTCTACTACTACTACTTTCTTGTTCCATGGGCCAAGCGGGCGATCCTCTTCCACACACTGCCTCCATTTTCTTCCTTGGCCTCCCCCGGGGGACGGGGGGAAACCTTTGGGACTTGCCACTCTAAAAGCTCTCCCCAATGCCCCCACCCCCCTTTTCTCTTCACGGGGGCCCAAAACCCCCTCAAACGCCTTTTAAAGGCCCCTGTCACCTGAGCCCAATTTTCTGGCCCTTTTTCTACCATTTTTATGCCCTTTTGGGGGCAAAAAGCACGTGTCCCTCACGCGGCCCTTTCGGCTACGGGGGCTTTTCTAAATGGCACCTCGCCCGACACAGCATAAGCAAACTGCCTTCCTTTCCCTTTCCCTTTCCCATAGCCCAAAGGACCGTCTTCACAGGTCAGTCCCCCATCTGTACCCTGCCCCTGATACTGGGGGGGGGGGGGGGGGGGGGGGGGGGGGGGGGGGGGGGGGGGGGGGGGGGGGGGGGGGGAATCATTTTTTTTTTTTTAAAGTAGCTTCAGGGCAAACTTTTAAAATTTTCCCGTCATAGACTCACATTTTAAATCTACAGGCCCCAGAAGTCAAGGGTTTAAAATTTTAGAGAGGCGGGGAGACAAACCGCCGGAGGCACCCCATTGGGGACGGAAAACCCCGCGTCAAAGTGGGAAGCCAGGGTTTTGGGCAGATAAGTCCGTGGGGCGCTGTGGGGGGGGGGAAAAAACCCCCAAAAAGACAGGGCCCCCTGAACACCCAGCCCCCAGGGGAAAGGGTGAGGGGGGGGAGGCAGCAGATAAATTTAAGACCATTCTTTTAAAACCAACCCGGACCTACGGGGAAAATTTAACCCCCTTAAATTTTTTTTATAATTTTTAGTTTGTTACTTTAGGTAATGGTTTATTACTAAAATAATAAAACGTTGAAAAAATGAAATTAAGTTTCGGGGTCAAAGCCCCAGGTCTGCCCTTTTAAAAGAACTGGGGCTTAAATTGGCGCCTCCCCCCGCCAAACCCTAAAACCCCGTCCCCCGTTGGGGTGCTGCGGTTTTTTCAGGAGGCTGTCTTCTGGTTTTTTTCCCCCGCGACCCCAGTGGGTGGGTGGCTGAGTGGGTGGCTGGCTGGTGTGTCTTCCCCCCCCACAAAAGCGACCACAGTGGCTGAGTGGCTGGCTGGCTGGCTGGGTGGTGTGTCTTCCCCCCACCACCGCGACCACAGTGGCTGGGTGGCTGGCTGGCTGGGTGCTGGGTGGCTGGCTGGCCCGGCTAAGTGGGGTGGCTAAGTGGCTGGTGTGTCTTTCCCTCCCCCCCCCGACCCCCAATGGGGTTTGGGTGGGTGGGGTGACTGGGGGTGGCTGGTGTGTCCCTTTCCCCCCCCACCACGCGACCACATTTGGGTGGCTGGCTTTCCATCTCGTCTTTCTTTCAAATTTTAGCTGTGTTACTTTGGCCACTGGGCATACATAATGACTTCAAAAAATATATGAAATAAACCCTATTTACGCCTCTCCCCTCCCCCCCCCCCCCCAGCTTACAACAACACACTCAAAAGCCTCACGAATTACTGAGGTGGAAAAATTAAAATGAATAGCAATAATTTTTTGGGAAACTCTCTCTCTCTCTCCCCTCCCAGCTTAACATTCATTTTGTTGGCCCGGGAGGTCAGTGGGAAAGAAAAGGGAAACCGTGAGGGTTTACAAAATAGCCGTGAAACCCGACCTTTCCCCTCCAGGGGAAAGGGGGCGTGGGCCCGGCATCTTGGCCACCGTTTTTAAAACCGAGGGGAAAAGGGGGAGGTTTACCGCCCCTCACCCACCCCGACTGTGCTCCTAAGAAAAGGAGGGGCAAGGCAAAACCTTAAAAGCAATGTGCCACCACCCCGGTCTCACCCCACCTTAGACTACCCTACCTAAATAACCTATACGTCTCTAAAGTCTAACCGAAAATAATGTCGCCAGGCGCCATTATTAGGAATGATAGCTCACTACTGCTGTGGGCCCGTTTCCCCGAAGATGACCCGTATTTTTTATCATGACTGTATAAAAACTACCCCGTTTCAGCATTGTCTTATTCTTTTTACTGCAAGTAAACGGGTTTCAATTTCGCTAAATCCTTTTTTTGTCAAACGACGATGGGCGCGGGAAAGGGCACTCAGCCATAAAAACTAGCTGGCGACCTTAGTGTTGTCGCCACTCCCGGGGATATTTTTTTTTTAATTTGTTTTTTTATAGCCATATGAACAGATGAACCAAAAGACACAGACTCTCCAGATGCCCTTTCTAACTTTCCCGAAATCATATGGGTAAAAAGTAAATATTAACGCCACCACACGTCTTTTACATTTCAAAGAAACGTTTGTCCCGGCGACTTTTTTGTTATCTAACCCGGTTTGCTAAGGGGCTTTGCTACAGCAGGGGTTAAAGGTAGGACATAAAAAAAGCACAGGGGTTTGGGCAGGATACCCAAACAGGTCCCTAAAACTATAAAAATACGTATATTCACTAAAAAATTTTCTAATTGGGAGCCAAAAAGACCAGGGGAAAACGTTCCCGGGTTCCAGGGGTTAAAAAAAAGGCAGCAGCCTTTACCTGAGGGACGGGGGCCCCAGGGGTTTAGGGCGGCAAGTAAAATCCTTCACCTCATCATCAAACATCAGGGAAATCCTCCAACCCCCACCATCAACCATTGTGTGGGGGAGTTCGGGCCCTGGATCCAAACCCCACCACACCACAACTATGTCTTAAGCTGCCCGGGCAAAATGACAGTATGGAATTCACCCCCAAAACCCCTAAGGCAGCCTTTTTTTAATCTGCTTTTTTTTTTCAAACACCAAGGACTGGGGCAAGGGGAAAACAAAAAGGGGTTTAAAATCCCTTAGTTGGCAGTAAAAAATAGGCCCCTTTTGTTGCCAGTCCCCCCATAAAGAAGACTGGGGAAAAGAATAAAAAAAAGGGGGGGGCCCAATTTGTTGGGGGGGGTCCCTTTTTACTCCTTTCCCCCTTGAAAAAATTGAAAAATCGTAGGAAGGTGGGGCCAATAGAAAAAGAGAGAAAAGTTCCCAAATTTACCATTTAAGGGGATTCAAATGAAGATACGATTAACATTGGCCCGCAAACCAATGAAAAAGTATGTAATCAATTCCCCAAAACCACCACTGACAGCCTGCAGACAAGCCTGGGCATTAAACCCCCACCACTGACTGACAGCCCCCAGAGCAGGGCCCCAAAAACCCCGGGGGGCCCCGACCCCAAATGGGGTTGGGAAAACATAAACACAAGGGGTGGCCCGGGAGCTATGGGGGCGATGGGGTGGCAAGGGTTTTTTGCAAAGGGGTTTTTGAAGGAAGGGGGGTTTGAAACCCGCAGTCTTTTAAAAAAGGTTTTTTTTTTAGTAAGGCCCGCAGATACTTAGAGAAAAGCTTAAGCTTTAAAGTGTCCCGTCTTTTTCCTTTACCCACTTTGGAAAAAATTTTCTGCTACATTGGGTATGGTTTTTGGGTGAAAAAACCCGGACCTCCCCTGAAGAAAAACCCGCATTTTTGGGTATAGGCAAAAAAATGGCCCGCAAATCTCCATGACAAATTCCCTGATTTGCTTACGGAGTCGGTTTTTTTTTTTTGTTCACCTTTTTCCCTTCAAGACGATTCAAAACATTTTGTCTCCTTTTCACTAGCAATGGCAAATGACCGGGTACAAGGGTCAAGAGTAATTTCGACATCTATATGTTTAGCAAAAATTTTGGATTTCTTTAAAACAGAGACCCCATTCGCTGTTAAAAAAAAGCTAAACCCAAAAATTTTTTGGGGACTTTGGAACCCCTTATACTTTCCAAGGCCTTTCTCAAAAATGGGATTTGTAAAAAATTATTTCTGTAACCGTAAAATTTTAAAAAATCAATTTTGAAAAATTGGGCCCCTGTGTTTCCCCCACCACATAATTAACCCCCCGGGATATGAAAATTAATCAAAACATAAAGTACCGTGGGTGATCATTATGGAACAAAAGTCCTGTTTAAACATTTTAGATATAATATTTTTGCATTGGGAATCCCCCCACTGATTGAAATGATATACGTTTTTTTATCAAAATTCCAAAAAAAATGAATCTCCAGTCAAAAAAATTTATTAAAAGATATGCACACAATCCCTATTTTTTTTTTAAATTGACTTATGTACCTTGTAGAGAACTTAATTACATGGGTGAGGGGATACACCTTTTAAAAGCCTTAAGGGTGTAAAAACTGTACTTAGGCCTTGGGGGGGGTTTTCTGGGGTAGGGATAAAAAACCCCCAACTATAAAAAAGTAAAGGATCTTTAAAACCTGTCACTAAATAAACAAAAGTTTTTAACCAAATTTTTGTTGGGCAGTGGTTTTTCTTTTAAAAACGCTTTTTTTTTATGTAAAATTTTTATCCTTTTTTTTGTTTATGAAAAACAACCTAAAAAACCTCACTATTTTTTCTCTCTCTCCCCTCTCTCTCTCGTCTCCCCTCCTCTCTCTCCTCTCTCTCTCTCTCTCTTTTCCCTTCCCCTCCCCCCCTCTCTCCCCCTCTCCCCCTCTCCCATATAAAATATATATATATATTTATATATTTTAATAAAGAACCCAAGAACCATCAAACCCAAGAGAAAGCTAGTGTTTTTTGGGGGTCTTATTATTTTTTTATAATCTTTTTGAAAAGGGCCAAAAAGCCTGTCTGGGGGGTTCCCCCGTGGTGTGGGGGAAACTTTGTTCATTTTACCAAAACCCGGGAAATCCCGGGTTCAAACCCCGGGGGGAGAGGAAAAAATTGGGGTGTTTCCTTAAAAAAAAAAACCCCAGCCCCTTCCCCCCCAGCAGTGGGTTGGGTACCGGGGGTGGGTTTCCGGGGTTTGTAACCCCCCTCCCGGGGTGCCCGGCTTGGGCCAAAACCCATAAACACTAGCAGACAGTCTCTAGGGGGATTTTTTGAGAGAGCTGTCTGGTTTTCAGCGGGATTTCCCTCTCACTGCGTCGATAGGACAAAATTATTCAAACATCAAACTCAAACTTCTCTAGTGATACTAAATTATTAAATCCATGCACATCAAGCACTTGCCTCCTGATCTTAATAATCAAGTCACCTCATACCCATTACATATACTCAAATGTACATCACACTGTTTCGATCGTCCGACTCTCGTTCCGATCGCCTCATAGGAACCGAAATGCTACCTGTAATATCATTGTTCATTCAGTCCTCTGCCAGCCTAGACAGCACACACACCAAGGTTTGTTACGGATAAATTATGTTTTTAGTTTTTAGATAATATAGGATTATTTTATTGCTTAAAATTTTTAGATGTTTGCTTTTAGCAATTTTTAGTATTTTAACTTATGTAAACCATTTTAGCCTGATGATGCCAAGTGCCTTGGCGAAACTTTGCACGCACATAAAGAACCCCAAGAAATGACCAGTGTCTTTGCCGCCCTGAAAATCTTCATATATATATATATATATATATATATATATTATATATATATATATATATAATATATATATATATATTATATATATATATATTAATATTTTGTTCACCTTGAATCCTAAATGACTTGGGGTCGCACTGGCTAGGCAACAACACCAGATGGGGTCGCATTAGAAAATGTTTGGGAACCTCTGCTCTATTACGTCTTACAGTTGACTGAGTGCAACCTTCCTGTGCGACTCCTAAATATGAAGCAATCACATTGATACTTCTCCTGCCACACCATCTATCGAAGCGTATTAAAATATCAATCAAGCGAAAGAATACCACAACTTTCAATTTTCTGACCCACCCTAAATATTATATATATACGTACTGTGAAGATATGCCAGAACGCCTAACTTCAGATCTTTCTATAATTTATGATTGGGGAAGGAAAGTAAACCTTGTTTTGCTCAATGCCTCAAAAGCTCAATTTTTTCACCTATCTACTTGACAAAACTCTTCAGCCAATTATCCCCTCTTCTTCAATGACATTCAACTGCCTCCCTCTTCTGCAATGGACAATTTTGGACATTCTTGAACTCTCCTTGACTAAAATTCTGAACCAGAAATATCACATCTCATCTGTTCCTAAAACAGCTTCTGAGAAGTTATGTTTCCTGTTGCGTCTGCGTCTATTTTTGTCTCCCTCCCAGTTGCTTCCTTTCTACAGGGGCTTTATCCATCCATGTATGGAGTATGCTTACATGTTTTGGGGGATCATTCATCAGCTTCTACTAACCGGTTGAGGTCAAAAGCTATATATTTATATCTCTATTATATATATATATCGTATAAAGTGATAGCTAGTTCACAGCGTTATTATCTTCTTAAGATATTTTCTCTTTGTTTTAAGAGTTCCTTTGTATTCTCTTTTGTAATGCACTTTTTTAGGTCCCTTGACTAGTGCCTAAGCGATGATAGAAGATCGCACCGGAGCAACCTGGGTATACCAAGTCAAAACCATACCACATCTTGGTTAGGTACAGGCTACACCATAGAACGAAAGAAAAGAAACACACGTCGGCAACGCCGTGCCAACCTGACCGAGGCCGGCTTGCCGCCGCCGGCTCGGAGCCATCCATTTCTTATTTTTGCCTTCATAGCTGTCAACACCTCCTCGTCTCCTGTACACATGTTGTTTCCTCTCAGGCCATATGGGGCGCGGCTTTCACCCTTTCTCCCCTGGGCCATTATTTCCCCGCCAGGGCGGTCCCGGCCTGAGCAACCTTTGTCTGCCACTTGTAAGCTGAGATGGGCGATGTTACGTAGTTCTCCCACCACGCCCCCCACCCCCCGCCCGACCCTCCCAAAGGCCGGTGAGGGGGTTTGGGTGGGTACCTGGTCCTCCACGTGGTAACTGATATTGGCGTCTTGTTACGTAAGTTTCTCCCAGCCCGCCCCCCCCCCCACCGCCCCGCCCGACCCTCCCATGGCCGGTGCGGGGGGTTTGGTGTACCTGGTCTGCACGTTAAGCTGAGATGGGCGATGTTACGTAGTTCTCCCAGCCACGCCCACCCCCTCGCCCGGAACCCTCCAAGGGCCGGTGCGGGGGGTTTTTGTTGTTACCGGTCTGCCACGTGTACGTCTGCGATGGCAGATTGTTACGTATGTTCTCCCGCCACGCCCCCCCCCCTCCCGCCCCGACCCTCCCAAGGGCTGGTGCGGGGTGTTGGTGGTACCTGGTCTTCCACGCCCTGCCTGCACGTGTGCGCTGAGATGGGGGCGGATGTTCTTCTCTCTGCTGGTGCCCAACCTTCCGCCCTCTCCCCCCGCCCGGACCCTCCCATGGGCCGGTAAGGGGAGTATTAGCGGTCCCTGGCTGCCCTTCGACCCCCCCCCCCTCCCCCGACCCATCCACTTAACACTGGAGGTCGGGGCAGTGGCGTGGTGGCGATGCTGGGGGTGTTTGGTGGGCGTGTTTTCGTGTTGCGTCTAGTCCTTTCCCTCTCCGTTTTTACCTTCTTTTCCCAGCGATCATGTGAGCCGGGCTGCTCGGTTTATTTAGTCCCGAGGCCACAAGTTCTGCTCCTCGCACGCCCCGTGCCTTCTGTTTTTTTCCCTGTCGGACCTTTTCGTCCCGCACGATTTCCCGGTATCTGTGATGGCTGCGGCTCTCTCCCGGAGGGGTTGCCTGTCGTACCGGCGAGTCTATGCTGACCTCAAGGAGTGGTGGTCGAAGGCTTTGAATCTCGCCACGCAGCCACTTTCCGTCTGTCCTGGGCGACCGGTCTCTGTTTCTCGGCTGGCCTCAGCCAGTCTTCCCATCTCCTCCTCGTCTCGCACTCCCGACCCCCTGCCTCTGCTTCCATGAGCTCGGCGTCGATCGTGCTGACGGTGGAGAAAAGATCTGGCGGTCGTCCTCAGTCCCTCCCCATGACCGCGACTCCCAGGTCGAGGCTTGCCGGGTTGGTCTGTGGCTCCTAACGGCTGTCAGCGTCTCCTGGGCCTTCCCCACCCTCCCTCCTGTGCCTCCGGGGTTTGTCCGGCTTGGATGACTTCAGTGACTCCTTTCATGGCAAGATGGAGGGCCACTTAACTTCTGGGTCCCATTCTCCGCACCGAGGCGTCGCGAGGTCCCTTCGCCTGCTTCCTCTCACGTGCCTCTTCCTGAGATCTGTTAGTCGAGATGACTACCTGGTGTGCTCCGACGGTGAAGATCTGCCCTACCCGTGCCCCTAAGCGACGACGGTTTCGTGATTCCGCCCCATGGCTTTCCGTACGCCGGGCCCTTCCTCCGCTTTTCTTCTGAGGTGCCTTCTAGGTGCACTTCCCCTGCGTCCGCTGCGGAGATGCCTTGTGACTCCCTCCTTCTTCCTCTTCCTGTTTACCTGGGCAACCGAATGCAGGCGTCGTTGCTTTTGAGACGGTTGACGGGCGGCTTGTGCCATCGGTCGGTCTGAGACGGCTCTGGGCCCAGTTCCCGGCTTTGGAGTCGTCGCTCCCGGAGGACGGGGGACAGGAGTCCTACCTATACCGCCTGATCCTTTCTCTCGCTGAACGCTCCCTCGAAGCAACCCCTGCGGTTTCTTCGGCGGCCGCTTTGGATGCTCGGCCTCTTACTACTGGCTGAGCCTAGTTTGGTCAGGCCTGGCTTCCCAGTGCGTGGAGGGAAGCCAGATGCCCAGTTGCTTCTCTCGGGGGGCCCAAGAACGGTGCCCTGGATGAAAGGCCGGCCTGGCCCTGCCGAATTGGAGAGCGGGTACCACCAGTGTGAACCGGGGTCCTTCTCCGTCCTGGGGCCCCCGATCCCGGTTCTCCCGGCCTCTGGTGGTTTCCACGGGTGATGGCTGATTGTCCCTCCGTGTGTCCCGGCTTTCTGCCAAGGACCTGCCGTGGGCGGGCGCACCGTGAAGGAGAGCTTTTTCCGCCGGGCTTCAGGAGGGCACAGCGCCTCCCGTGTTGAACCTCGTTCTGTTGTCTCTTCTTCAGTTCAGCTGGCGGAGTGGTCTCTCCCTCGCCGTGGATCACTCTTCCCTCTCCCCGGCTCCCTGTACGATGTCCTGTCCGGGCTTTGTCGACCGCCTGTGATTTCGTTCGCCCCTCCTCCTCCTCCCGAACGGTCCGCCTGCCATTGACAGGGCCGTCACTGACTCTGCCCGCTTGGCTCTTCGTCGCGGCCTTTCGGGGCCTGCCGGGCTGAATCCGACGCATATTTCTCCGGATTAGTCCCTTCGATTCGGAGGTTCTGGTCGGAGCCCTCCTGCAGCAGTGATCTCGCCTCAATCCCCCACCGTCACTCTGGTGTCTACTCCGGCCCAGACCGTCTCGGTCGGGGTTCCGGGAGGGGTCCCAGCAGTGTTCGTCGGCGCTCTTTCTCGTCGGGATGGGCGTCCCAGGAGTGCTCACCCCTATGTGGTGGGCCCCCAGGATATCCTCCGTCGTCCCTGTCGGGGTGGGCCTTCCGGGTTCAGGAGGGCTCTGGGTCTCGGGCCCTTTCGCTCGGGCCCGCTACTGTCCCACGATAGCCTTCTCCAAGGGTCGCTCTCTGACTTCTGAGCCTCCCTTCCAGGGCCCTCCTGGGGGTACACGGGTTCGGGCAGCCTGGACACAGAGGAGGTTGGGCCCGCCCGGGTGGTCCGAAATTGGTCTTTCTTGCCCTGTATTGCCGCTACCGCCCCTTCGGCGACTTCCTTCTTGGACTCCGGTCTCCCACAGTGCTCGCCGCCAACCACGTGTCGAAATGCCACGTCCTCCGGTGTATGGAAGGCGTCGGGGAAAGGTCTTCCTTTCCCGCATTTTCATCCGTACCCAAGAAGTACTCTTCGATGGGCGGCTTAATCTTGGACCTCAGCCGCCTAAACGATTTGTGCGCAACCACCGGTTTCCGTATGCTGACCTTGGCCCAGGTCCGCCTTTCGCTGAGGCAAGGGGACTGTGGAATGCCGTCCCTCGTCTCAAGACGCCTACTGGCTTTCCCATCATCCTCGATTCCGTCCTTCCTGGCCTTCCAGGTGGGATCGGACACGTGGCAGTTCACCAACTGCCCTTTCGGCCTCTTCCTCGCTCACGAGGGTTTTACGGCGGCTCACCAAAGTGGTGGCTCAGCGGATGGTGTCTGCAGGGGTCAATTGCCTCATGTATTTGGACGATTTCTGGTGTCCGCCCCGTCTCAGGAGGAAGCGGTTCCGCATGCTGAGAGACGCGAGTTTGGCGGTGGAGGGGAATGGGGTATCCTAGTCAACAGGGAAGTCCGTCCTTACCACCCTCTCCCCGCCTTACTTGGCTGGGCCTGCAATGTGACTCCCTTCGGCAGCAGGTCCGATCTCTGGGACAATGCGGCCAAGCTTCATCAACAGCATCTTCCGGGCCTCGGTGTCCCGTTTTTTGTCAAGGAGGCATTGGATCCATTCTCGCTCAGCTCAACTTTCGCCGCAAGTCACTTCCCCTAGGCCGCCTTCGCTCCGTCCCCGTGCCGGTGGTGACACAGCCGTTCCGGTTCGGCCTCCGCGAATTGCCGTACTCCGGCCCGTACCCTTCCCCTTTGGGCCCTCACACTACTGGACGGATGGTTGTGGAGCGTTTCTCCGCGTGACGGGTGGCTGCATCCGCCCCCTACTGTCCTTCGTGATTCGGATGCGTCGGACTCGGTGGGCTACCACTCTCCGACGGCCGGCGAGGTTTTCGGCAGGGTGGTCCGGGGTGGAGCGCAGACTCCACATCAACGTCAAGGGCTGCTCGTCCTCGTCTCTTCCTCCGATCGAACCCGTCCCAGAATGACGGCTTCTCTGCTTTGAGATATGGACAACATGGTCGCGGTCCAGCTGTCTCGCCAGCCAGGACATCCAGATCCCCCTTCTGTTGTCCCTTTCGGAGCAGATCTTCGCCTGGCGCCGCATTTCCAACTTCATCGGTCTCAGGTTCGCTGCCGGGAGTGGAGAATGTGTAGGCCCGCGCCTCGGTCTCGCTTCCGGGCTCGTCGTGGAGTGCAGCTTCACCCGGAGCGCTTTCGGCTCTCTGTCGGCGGTGTGGCCTCGGAGTTGGACCTCTTTCGTGTCCCCGCCGCTCTGTCCACTACAGGCCTTTTTGACGAGGGAAACCGGAGCTGCTGCGGGAGGCCCAGACGCCCTCATGGAAGACTGGAACAGGTGCGTCATGTTTCCCTGTTTCCGCCTCCCTGCCCGTGTCCCTCCTGAAGGTATTGCAACAACTGCGTTCCTACAGTGGCAAGGTGACCATGTGGCTCCTCTCTGGCCGTCGCAACCGTGGCTCTCCAAACTGAGGCCTGGTGTCCCTCCCCGGTTCTCTATGGTCCCTCGCTGTGGGGGGGGGGGGTGGTGGAGGAGCTCCCGGCCAGGCTTCTTTCCACCTTGAAGCTACACGCCTGAGTTTTCTCCGTACCTCTCTACTCCGTCGACGGTCCTCGGACGCGGTAGCGCGGCCATTGGTGGACAGCTCTTCGCCCGTCCTCTACGAGCCGTATCAGTCTCAACTGTGAAGAGCCTTTTTCAGTCGTTCCTCAAACCGTCAAGGGCCTCCGCGACGTCTCTTCTGATCGGGTCGTCCTGATTTCCTCTCCTTCCTGGCCCACTCCGGGGAGAGTCCTTACCCCCTAACTCTCTCCACGCACCTTGCGGCCCCTTGCTGACCCCCCTCAAATACGGTTGGGTTTGGTCTGCTGGACCGCGTTCTGTGACCCTGTTGAGAGGTTGTTTCAACCAAAAACCCCCCTCCCCGTCGTCCTGGTCCCTTCTGGTCCTGGAGAAGGTTCTCCGGTTCCTGCAGGGCGACCCGTTTGGGAGGGTCACGACGCTGCCGAACCTCGCCTCCTTCAGAAGGCTTGTTCCTGTGGGGCCCCTGGCTACGGGGTTCGGGCTTCTCATCTTGAGAGCGCCTGACCGTTTCCCAGTGGACGCCTTCTCCGCGGACGGCTCCGGTATTTTTATGTCTCCCTCTCCCTCTCGCCCAGGTGCTGGGTAAGAATGAGCGGCAGGATACCACCTCCTCCACCGTCGTCGTCCGGCTTGGGTTGGCTGGGGGACGCAGCACACCCCTTGTGCCCGGTTTTGCGCTCCGGGGTACCTGGATACTTCCGAGCCCTGGGCGTTGACTGGCAGTTCCTGTTCCGCGATCCTGTCACTGGTCTCCTCACCACAGGGGATTGCCGGCCCGCTCCCGGGCGTCAATCGATTCGGCGGATCCGGGCACGCCCTACGCGCCCTTACGTCCTGGGTGTTACCTGCGTCTCTGGCCTTCCTCCGCACTCCATTCCTTGGAGAGGGTACGGGAAGTGGGGACGTGGAGTACGGCCTCGTGATTTCGTGGCTCGTTACTGTCCACTCCGTCATGCCGTCCCGTGTTTCCCTGGGACGCCCTCCGTCCGGAGGGCTGGGGTGGTGAAGCGCCGGGCCTCCCATTGATGTCTACGTTGATTCGGTGAGTATACTAGTGTTATCCTTTGTTCTGTGCAGTTGCTCTTTTGCCTCCCGCGGGGTCTGGGGGCTTCTTGCCCCGTTCCAAATTGCAGTAGCTTAGTGCACTAGCTCTAAGGGGCCTAAAATGACTGCTTTGCAGTATGAAGCCTATTTTTGGTCCTGACACAGCTATGCCGGCCTTCGGCCTCCACCCTTCCTTCCCCCGCCAAGTTTTCAGCTCTTACCCCGGGATGACTTGTTGGTGGGGTTATGATGGCTCCGAGCCGGCTGGCGGCCTCCGGCCTCGTCAGGACTTGGCACGCATTGCCAGACGTGGTGTTTCTTTTCTTTTCATTTCTCTGTGTGCCTGGTTACCTACCTAGATATTGTATTTTGGTTGCTGTATAACCCATGTTTTGCCCTGGTTGGCGATCTTTCCTATCCTATCGCTATGTGCACTATAGCTCTGTCAGGACCAAATAAGCTTTTCATACTTCCAAGCGTCCATTATGACTTCGCCGTAGCTTGTCCATGTTTGGGCTGTATCGCGATTTCGGTCTAAGAACCTTCTCACGCATATGGAAATGTTTTCTCCTCAGGATTGAGGTGAGCATGAGTAAGATGCGAGGTGACGCTATTTATAGCCGTCTGCCTGCCACGCAGCCTATATAGCGTCTCGATGTTGTAGATAGTTTTTTGCTTCTCGTCTTCTTGGTGGGAGACCTGATTGGTTGTTTGGTCCTTCGCTTGGCTGTTTCTGTGAGTAGGCTGTATTTGCTTTTGTTCTTTTCATGCTGGTAGAGCTGTAGTCGTTGTGCCCTGTACGTTAAGTTTGGATTGATCTCTTCATGTACAGCGCTTCTAGGATGGCGAAGTCGTGTGCAGATGTGCCGCGACTTCCCATCCTAGAAGCGCTGTACATAAAAGAGATCAATCCCAAACTTACGTACAGGCAAACGGCCTACAAGCGCTACCCAGCTGAAAGACAAAGCAAATCACAGCCTACTCCAGAAGCCAAGCGAATACATAGATACGTCATATATGTATTCTATCTTCTATCGTATCTATCGATATATAATATATTTATGTATAATCTATCTATCTATATATATATGTTATCTATCTATCTATCTATCTATCTAGCTAGCGATCTATCCGACTATATATATATCTATATATATATATCTATATATATTATATCTAATATATATATATATATATATATATATATATATATATATTATTTAATATAATATATATGTCTATCTATCTATCTATCTATCTATCTATATATATATATAATATATGATATATATATACTATGTACTATATACATATATATATATTTATATATATATATAGGTATACAGTACATATATAATAGATATATAATATAATAGATTAGATATATGTATATATAGAGAGCTTATAATGTATTACTAGCCGCCAAGCCGCCCTCCGGCGGACTTTTTGGCTAGCTCCTGCGGAGGCTATTGTTGGCCTTTGGCCCCACACCTTGTTTGGTGGGCCGTTGGCCCACCAAACATGGACTCCTCCCCCCCCCGATAGCACCTTTTTAACTTTCCTGAAATCATGGATGGTAGAAATTTATGTATTCCCCCCACCCATTCACTCACCCATTACCCATCACCCCCCACCACATTCACTCACCATTACCCATCACCCCCCCCTACCCATTCACTCCCCCATTACCCATCACACCCCCACCATTTACTCACCCATTACCCATCACCCCCACCCATTCACTCACACCATTACCCATCACCACACACCCATTCTCACATCAACCCCTTACCCATCACCCCCCCCCCCCATTCACTCACCCATTACCCCTCACTCCCCCATCCCATTCACTCACCCATTACCCCTCACCACACACCCATTCACTCACCCCTTACCCATCACCCTCCCCCACCTATTCCCTCACCCTCACCATCTCCCCCCACCCATTCACTCACCCATCCACCCCCACACCCATTACGAGTATTCTGCTGAGGCAGCAGAGTGTTCAATAGTCTCAAAAGACGTTCCTGCACCAGGAGCAGTGGGGGTCAGGGGACTAACGGAGGCAGTGCAGGTGAACCGTGAGTGTCGTGTGTCCAAATGTAAACAATACGATCGCTGAGCATGCTGCCACCTGGCGAGAGGCAGTAGAAAGTGTTCAATAGTCTCAGAGACGTTCCTGCACCAGGAACAGTGGGGGTGAGGGGACTAACGGAGGCAGTGCAGGTGAACAGTGAGTGTCGTGTGCCCAAATGTAAACAATACGACCGCTGAGCATGCTGCCACCTGGTGGGAGGCACGGACACTGACCAGGGGTGACAGGAGACGCTCGGACAGCCGGACAACTTTGTCAATTTACGAACAGGAAAATTTCAATTAAAAAAAAATTTCAATGGAAAAAAAAATAAAAAAAATAAAAAAAAATTGACCTGGACTCTTGACATATCCCTGGACCTCGGATTTTGTCCGGCAAATCCGATATCCGAGAAATGGAGGTCCGGGAAATCGAGGTTTGTGTGTACACACAACCCTTGTTTTCCCAGACTAATAGGGGGGAGCACTGGTCCGGGAACCGCAAAAGTCCGGGAATCGCAACAGTCCGAGGCCATTACTCACCCCCAGACGTTTATACTACTCTAGTATTTACTGTCCGGCAACCGCCAATTTCAACTACCCCGCCGCGGACTTTTACGTCACTTTGTTGTTTTTAGGGCTGGGAGGACCTTGGGACACTATCAGCCCTGGTGAGTCCTATGATGCATACAGTGCCTGTTGTGACCTGTCTCCTCAGAAGGCAAGTGAGTGGAGACAGCGTGTGCTGGAGGTTTGGACACCAGCTCCCAGCAGATGGCAGGCAGGTGCGACGTCAGGGCAAGGATTGAGTGTGTACACTACACGTGGGAGTGGAAGCGCGGACACGCAGCAGAGTGTTCATGTCCAGACGTCTGCACCAGGGGCAGGGGTTCAGGGGACAGAGTGTTCAGGGACAGGAGTGTCGGTGCCATGTAACAATACGACCATGGAGATGATGCCGACCTGGGAGCAGCAGAAAGTGTTCAATAGTCTCAGAGACGTTCCTGCACCAGGGGCAGTAGGGGTCAGGGGATTGACAGAGGCGGTGCAGGTGAACCGTGAGTATCGTTTGCCCAAATGTAAACAATACGACCACTGAGCATGCTGCCACCTGGCGGGAGGCAGCAGAAAGTGCTCAATAGTCTCAGAGACGTTCCTGCACCAGGGACAGTGGGGGTCAGGGGACTGACGGAGGCAGTACAGGTGAACAGTGAGTGTCGTGTGCCCAAATGTAAACAATACGACTGCTGAGCATGCTGCCACCTGGCGGGAGGCGCGGACACTGACCAGGGGTGACAGGAGACGCACGGACCGCTTGACAACTTTGTCGATTTACGGACTGGACCAGGCATTTGTCCGGGACTCTGACATATCCCCAGACCTCGGATTTTCCTTGGAATTATTACTGCTTCCATGTCAGAGACCCATCTCTTTGTGCAAAGCACATAACTGAGGTCATAGTCTCTGGCATGGAGGCGTACATTCCACACACTTTCTCTAATCCTAAAGCCCGTCAACCTTGGTTTAACTCTGCTTGTTCTCATGCTGTCCAAGATAGAGAGGCGGCTCACAGACGGTACCGTAACCATCCATCTCCTGAAACTCATGCCCTTTATATTTCTGCCCGTAATCATGCCAAATCTCTACTTCAACCTACCAAAAACTCCTTCATTCATAGAAAACGTCAAAATCTTTTTTAATCGAATTCCTCTTGTGACTTCTGGCATCTAACTAATAACATCTCTAACAATTTTTCTTCTTCATCTTTCCCACCTATGCTTCACCCAGATGGCTCCACAGCTGTCTTATCTATTTCTAAAGCTGAACTCTTCGCTCAAAATTCCACTCTGGTTGTTGAAGGGCTTGTTCCTCCTTCTCCTCCACCCTCTGACTATATTATGCCTGTTATTAACCCGGGGATTGCGGGAGCTGTGAATTTTTTAGTGCACCCAGTGTGGCAAAGTGAGTAAAACAGTGACCATTACAGAATTGGATGAAAATCACATCAACGTCAAGGTAATAAAAATCCGCATCCGGTAATATATCTATTTTTAACCCAAACATATGGAGTTGTGGTGTGGTTGTGGTCGGGAGTTAAAATATCTTGCGCGAATGGCACCAAACCGCTTGCCAGTGACTGTACTGAGGTATCAGGGATGCCACTCCTTGAGATTTTTTCCCAAGATCTTGGGATTTTTGAAGGGATTATTCGAGTATTTCTCCAGTAGTTTATCTCAAGATAAGCATGTGTACCGTATTAGGATTCAGTTTCAATGTTTTTTCAAAGACCTTGGGATATTTTTGTCTATCATGGGATTTTTTGGGATTGGGATTTCTGAAAATTTAGAGTGGCATCCCTGGGTATGGTGGTGGAGTAGGTGGTGGAAGGCGTATGGGGTAATTGATAATACAAAGCGTTCTATATTTCGCCTATAAAACACTCTGATGGCTATTTATGTGTATAAACTTGTATCAGAAGGCCCTTGTGAGGAATATACACCACAAAATAAGGCATGCGTAGAGAGTAAATAACTAAGTAAATGAAAAGTAAAAGCAAATGGGAGAAGGCGGGAGGGTGATAAGGAAGGTTGGTGTCAAATTACCAAAGCTGGGCACCGCACCTTTTTTTCAGGTTCCGCACACCGCACCTCCGCAACTTTTGGCATTTTGAGGTTCCGCAACTGTAGTTCCGCACCTCCGCACCTATTTCAAAGGTCCGCACCAGTAGCGGAACAAGGTCCGCAACCCAATTATTTGTTTACTAGTCCACAATAACTTAATAACTACCTATTAATTTAATAAATATTAGTAAATAACAAAAAATGGTTTAATAATTAGACAATATTTATTACTTTATATTATATAATGACAAAACATCAAAAAATTCCAATAAAAGGTCAAAAACCGCTCCGCTACACTAATTGTCTGGGTCTGGCACCTCCTCCTCCTCCTGCCTCTTCAGCTTCCTCATGTTAAACATCTTGAGGTTGCCCTTCATGAAGATGAAGGTTATCATCATCACAATCACTTTCCCATCTTCTACTCGTCGCAAAAGTTAACAAAACCACTGACTCTCTCTGCGCGCACAAAAAACACCCCACTCTACCACTGACACAACTCAACTGACAGTAGTTCATCATTCAACAGTTGTCTGTCAAGCGCCCATTGGGCCACGTCATCGATGATGTAAGTTATGTAACCATGACGTCATAGCTATGACTTCGCGTTCAAAAACTATTCACCGTTATGTACGAACATACATATACACGTTTCTTAACATTTATGTACAACTAATCAATACAATTTATGTTATAGACTACTAAGATTAACCGCTTCAATTTATCTTATAGCTGCTTTTCCTGCGGCTACAGTCGTCTTCGTCTTTTTTTTAAAGTAGCGGTAGCGGCCCTTAATTTTGAGTTGTCCGCAACTTTTTGAGCAACGGGTTCCGCAACTAACGGTCCGCAACCAAATGGCAGTTCCGCAAGTTGCAGAGGTGCGGAGGTGCGGACCGCCCAGCTCTGCAAATTACCTCTCTGCCTCGGGGCTATGTATACCTCACACACAGTTGGTGCTGTTGTTGAACACAGATGCACTCAAATTATGCTTGCTAGGCATATAGTATGCTTTTTTGGGGGGAATAAACATGATATATGTCAGTATAAGTAGGTATAACATTATGTTGGATATATTCATGCAACTATCATTATTTCCGTTCTTGCAACTCATTATATAAAAAAAAAAAATTGAAACTGAATCCTAAATACTGTACATAGCTTACCTTGAGATAAACTCTGAGAAACACTTGAATAATCCACCAAAAAAAATCCACAAGATAGACAAAATTACAAAGGCCATGGTTTTCCAAAAATCCCAAGATCTTGGGAAACAACCCAATGAGTGGTATCCTTGCGTTTACAAGTGTAGTTAGGCAGATGTGGTGTGTGTTATCGAGAGCTGACATATCAGCCTACAGTGAGACAGTTTGTGGACTTATACCGAATGTGGCGCGGGTTTTTTGTTATGGCGATTGAAAAACTCGCGCTTCCGGGGAAGAGCATGCAGCAGTTACTCAGGAGAGCCTTCCGGAAGGCATGCTGCAGCCCACGGGTTAACCCTTTCACGCACGAAAAGTTTAAAGCCCGTACTGAGAGTCATGACGGTAGGCGGTAGAACGACGAGCGGCAGACCTTCGCTTACCATAAGACGGCTGATGAAAATACCCTGTAATGTTGGAACGAAGAGCAGGGACGCAGTTGGCGGTCAAGGTTGAAGACACGGCTATCCCGTGTCTTCGCCGCCGACCTTCGTAGAAAATTTCATGATATATTCCTAATCTTGATAATTAATGGCTATTCAAAAATGATAAGAATATAAGGCGAATATTTCTATCGTTAAAAACTTGCTACTTTTCCTTCCACGGACAAGCCTGAACTTTTTAAACACATACAAGATTCCTGAGGTTGCGAGGATAAGAACCAGTCAGCGACGAAACTTTCCAGTCCATCCTTGCAGTTTCGAAGGCGTTTATCTCACTTAATAGGTACAGTTACACTGTATTTCTCATGTTATTCTATTCTCGATGATACGTGACTTAAGCACGGTAAGGCCGAAATACATGCGCAATTAATTAAGAACCAGGGGTGTGTTATGGTGTGCGACGTTGTTGACAATATCAGTCTAAATATTCAGTTACCAGAGTAACTGTAACTGATTTCTCATGGTTTTATTTATGTTCTGAGTGATACGTGACTTAGCACCAGTAAGGGCACCGTAAGGCCGCAATACATACGCTTATTAAGTAAGAGCCAGCTAGAGGACCACCTGTTGACGGTAACATTTCAATTGTGGTATATTTTACCTACGGGGGTATTATTTTACTCATGACATTCACATATTTTGATTTATGATTTCAATCTCATCAGTACAAACGAGAACAGGCTCTATGTCCAGCGGCTGTATGTACCAGCGGCTGATATGTCCACTGGTGGCTGCTAGTTCCATACAAGGCTGACTATGCACCGCCGGCTGCTGTTGGACCATCAGCAGCTGCTATGGTTAGGTTAGTAGGTTACTTGGGTTAAGGTTCGTAAGTTAGGTATTAACTTTGTGGTTAAGGTTAAGTTAGGTTAGTTAGGTTAGGTATACTTTGTGGTTAATGCTAGGTTTAGTTAGGGATAGGTTAGGGTTTAAAAGGTGGTTTAATACTTGTGGGTACATATAAGCCAAAAGCATTGGTACAAAGCAGCCCGGACATAGCAGCAGGAAGCTTACAAACGGTATATTCTAGTGTTTGCCCATAATCCCCCCCTTTCCAAAAAAACAAGCTTGGGGACCTGGGGGTAGTACAGTCAGTTCGGTATTTATATAACCAGTTGTTCGTACACCAAATTTTTTTTTTAAGACGAAACGATAGTCGTTTCGTACATTCATCTCGAGTTATTTCGCTACATGACAATACAATCTAATATTAATCTAACCACTGTAACTTAATATTCACTTCTATGCACTGGCCGTGTGTCTGCTATATGGATATATATACCGGTCGTCGTCTGTAGCTGAATTCACGCGGTTACAGGGGAGTTTCGTACACAAGTTGTTTCCGTAACCCAGGTTTTGTTAGTTGTTCAGTACACTGATTTGAGTGCTACAGTACAAACTGGTGGTTTGAACAAGTTCAACTGTGAGTGAGTGACGAAACGACTATGGTTCATATAGACTACGAAAACAGCTTTAAGTTTTAAGGATCCTGAACGTCCGTTCATCATCATAAGGAATTATTTCTACCCCATTCAAAGCTGTATGAAATGAAAAATAAACACGTGTGGTTAGGTTACGAAATCAATGCCAGTTAGTTAGTTACTAGCTGGGGGGGGGTGAGGGTTGCTGTTCCTCCAAGTATCTACCTAATCTAACCTAACAAAAACCTGAAACGTATAGCCTAAACAAGCTATTGAATATATACATAAGGTCAGATGTTTCGTTTCCGCCAATAGATAACTACTGCAAATTATACGAACCGAAATTATAGAGCCAAAAGTTAGTAGTAGAGTCCGCCAACTCCGGCGGAATATTAACGCAAATTTGCATTTCAAAGTTATACTATCTCCACTAGTACTACATGCTTCAGCAAAAAGTTTTTCAGAAGTAGAATCTAGTCTAAACCAAAGTCAACAATAAATTTTTGTTTGAGGTCAAGGGATGGGTGTGTAGGTGCTGCCGTTAAGCCGTTAATATTATTATTTTTTAATATTTAAAAACATTGATTAATTTATTTAATTCAATTTATTTGATAATACATATTTTTTTTTTTGTTTTAATTTGATGTTCTACATAAAATCTAACTACTACAGCATATTGTTAGCATATTTATAACTTAATGAGATAAAATATAGTGAATAAAAATGCATATAAACATGAACTATACATATAATGCTATAACAGTACACTCCAAAACTGCAGCACTCCTTCTTTCCCTCTCGTTCAAATATGATAAGGTTATGATTTAAATCATTGATTTGAAAAAACAATAATTTTATTTAAATCATGATTAAAACCAGTGATTAAAAATCAACTCGATTTAATCAAAACAATCCTGCGTTAAACTAATAATAAATAGTATAATATCTTATATAATATGAAATAATATTATAAATGCTTAGGTTCAATCCCTTGAAATACTTCCCCCCAGCTGAAATGGTATAATTTTATATAACAAAGTGTAGTTTAGGTATAATGAAAATTCAAGAAATTGGCAGCAAGATCTAAGTGTTTGTTTTTGTCAAACAGGGCAGCATATGCCACACAGTGTATGTCAAAGTATTTATGCAGATCATAAACTTTTGTTTTTTTAAACCAGATCTTTTGGCATGGCGGGTAGGGACCATCTTCGTGGTGTGGGCCACTTGGGAGAGCTGAATGATCAGGACGAGTTTCCACTGCACCGTCGCTTACCGACTCGTCGATACCCCTTTTGGAGACACGGAGGGGGAATTCATCTCGCCCGCTACAGACTCTCCAAGGAGGGCCACTCTCAATTGTTTTCTAAAATTGATCCCTTGCTACCATGTCGCAGAATAACAGGGAGTAAGTAAACTCACAGCCCGTTTACTGAATTAGTGGATAAATTTGGAGTAAACACTCTGTGATAGCCTGAAGGTACTGTGTTTTGAGCCCTGCTCAGGTATTGCAATTTTTACCTGACAAAACCCCGGCAGTTACTTATCCCATGAGCAAGAGGATAGATGCGTAGCGTGGAGGTCCAGACCTTGCCGACTCTCATCGTGAAAGTTTATTCCAATTGAATACTTTTTGCGGCCCCCTCGCTAATCCACACCCCGCCCCGACGTCACGCTCGCATATGGCGATGTTTCTAAACCTCTTCAGATCGCGCGATTCATTTCACATCACTAGCAAGACCTACCCCCCTAGATGTGCCCAAATCGGCAGTTCACACTGCCGGATTTTGATTTAAACTTTACAGAGAAGTAATTTATTCTACTTTCCAAACAAATATTTCCATATTTATATAATCATAAAAAGAGACAGTGAAAACCTGTAACTCATATCTTCAACTGTTTTTTGCTCTAATTTGTCAAACTCTCCATCTCATGTCATATATAATATAGACATGGAGAATGGAAGAGTTGCTCATATATATAATATATATATATATATATATCTATATACTAAATATATAATATATTATATATATATATATATATATATATATATTATAATATATTATATATAGATATATGCTCATATATATGTATCATATATGATGGTGTTGTATTGTACCATATTCATACCCATTAATTAGTATGTCCTTCAAAATGTATACATTACATCCACTACATACACTCTGAACTTTCTCAATATCTGTCTTGTTACTTCATTTACATATCCCATGATGTACTATTATTTTCTTTCTCAAATGTCAACGACACAATGTAGCATTTTGATAATCATGTAAGCATGTATGGTCGAATAATTGTCAATTGTCGAGAAGTGCTTGGTATGTATTTTTTCGAAAGGAGCCTGCATGGGAACTGAACGTGGTGACCCCGGGGAGTGGCGACGTTAGGGTGGCGAGGCGACGCGTCCCCGGCATATGCCCGCAATTGATTGATTGAATGTATGGGGTGTTTCACTTTTCAGTAATATTTTATTATTTTTCCCACAGGGTGCCGGGTCACACAAAAACTTTCAGTTGTGGTAACTCTAGATATCTTGCCACTGGTGATCTTCCAGCTATCTATGGCAGATTGCAATGAAATGTCACAACAGCTGTCAGTTCATTATGTTAGAATGTGACTTACGCAATTTGCAGTTAGCTGCTGAGTCATAAAAGTTTCCCGAGTACAGCGGAGGAGAAACACATTGATGAGGGGACTTGAAGAGGTGCTGGAATGCCGGGGGATTATTGGGTGTGTTGATGGAACTCTCATTCACATCAAAAAGCCTGGAGGGCCAGAGGAGCTTCATCGAGGAAGAAAAGGCTTTTTTGCCTAAAATGTGTGGCAGGGTGTGACGCAAATATGGTGATCAAGAAACTAGTAGTAACTGGCCAGGAAGTGCACATGGACTCCAGGTGTTTATAGAGTCTGGTTTATGTCGCTGACTCGGAAAGAGGGAGTACAGAGGAGTATGATGGGGTGACAAGGGCTAACGATGGACTACTACCTCTTACTCCCTGCGTAACCTTGTGACTGCCAAAGACTATAGGATACAAATGCGCTCATGCAAAAACCGAAACCTGATTGAGCGCACATTTGCATCTTGAAGCGGAGGTTTGGTGGTCTGGCAAATGTTTGCGCACAGAGCTGTCAACCTCAAAAAAAATAGTTACAGCTTGTGCAATCTACATAACATTGCCAGAATTAAACACCTCCCTTCCGAAGAGTAGAACTCAATGCAGGAAGACTGATAATGATTTTCCGGATGGTGTAATGTGGTCCTCGTGGAGAAAGAAGGGCTCTATACATAGAGCGACATTTTTATGCCCCCACTTGAGTGATTATTTGTGAGCATATGTGTGTGTTAGTAATGCTGGCTTGACTGATGGAGGCGCTTGCCCTGGAGGATGCGTATTGTTGTCCTTGTGGATAGGTTCTTGCAAAAAAATGGCGGTGTAAGTAGTGGGCGCGTGTGTTCTCCTGGATACCAGGGCAGCTGCCCAGGGGCAGGTGTTTGATGTTTTGTATGTAAAGGATCTGGATTTGACTACCCACCCACCTGGCTGATGAATATTATTACCATGGGGTGATTATTAGTTTTGAAAGTGTTTGTCGTTTCCTTGCCGTATTAGTTCATGTGGGGTTTTCATGTGGCCGAGGAGTAATTTATATATGACCTCTCTAAGAGTGCGATCATGCCACCTCTTTGGAGGGGTCTTCAGGACAGGCAGTTTGAGCTTTCTTACTATGACGCATTGACCCTCTTCTGAGGTTATGTGAGGTCATTAATAACTCATAGTGACATAGTATAAGGTTTGCAAAAAACCCCCCCCCTTTTCCAAAAAAAACGGTGGGTCTCCTGCCGGGGCAACGTGGCCCTGTTGACAGGATTAGGCACTGCTCAGTAACGGGCCGCGGCTAAGACAAACCTGTGCCGCATCGGGGGCGCAAGCTCTTGGTAGCGAACAATGTCATAGTTCAGTTGTACGTACAGCTAATGCTTTGAAGGCGAGTTCAACAAAAGCCATCTCTTCGACTGTGAACCCATGCGTGCAGGAGGATCCGCCGAAGCGGATAGCCAAACCGCCATAGCGGTTGTGTATGATGTATATCGTATAGTGTGGAAAAAATGTTTAGCGAATGGATGCTTGAGGAACAATTGTTTAGTGACTTGCCCTTGAGTACTTACAATGTTCACTGTGGTGAACACTCCTTGCATGCCCTGCCAATGTGTAGTGTGTGCCTAATTTACCATCATTCATCCGGGAATGGCGTGTTGTATTAATGTTTAATGCGTTCTACTCATATGTATTGATTCATGTTGGATGTAACACCGTATTCTGGTTGAGTAGAACAATTACTGGGTTGCATTACATTTCATATATAAAAATGGGATAAAATATTTTGCTGTGATTTATGGCTGGGACCATATGGTTATATATATACACATATATATATATAATATATATAAATATATCTATATATATGATATCTATATATATATTATATATATATATATATATATATATATATATATATCATAATATATATTATATATAATATATATAATATATAATAATATAGATAAATATATATATATTATATATATATATATATATTATATATATATAGATATATATATATATATTATATATCTATATATATAGATATATGGCTGGAATAATTGTGTGGGGTCCCTTAAGCTTGTGTTATAAAGGGGTACAATGTGTGGTTGTGATGCATGGGCTATGCCATGTTATGGGTTTGCCTTTACCTCATATAGAAATGGATATACTGTTGTGGTGTGATTTATGGCTTGGACTATTCATTAACGTGGGTGAAACGCTTGAATGACATTCTCGACATGTTGAAATTTAATAGTACAATAAACTGCTTTGCAAACATGCGTCCTCATTGACCCTAGATTGATGAAATAAATCGTATATGGAAGTTAATAAGATTCCTATGTTTTTTTTCCTTCATATATTACCGTATTGCTGCTACTTCTCCTCAATATTTACCACTTTTTGTTCATTGGCTTTTAGGTTGCCACACTTAATGGAAACCCAAGAAACACCTACATAAGCTAAATGGAAGGTACCATATAATGTACTTGTGAAGTAGTTGGTAATATAAAATCTCCCAAGGGCAGGGTTGTCTGATCTAAACTAGTGCACATACCCGGTCCAATATTGCCAGGGCTGAGGTAGCTATCAATAACATATTATGAATATGATTGAGATGGTAAAGAAGAAAAGTCTTGGAGAATGATAATCTGAATATATTACACAACTCTCAATAATTGGCTAGCAGCCAAACCAACCTTGTGGAAACTAAACAGAGGAAGCTGGAGAAGAGATGTGCGGCGGAATCCTCAGCAACATCCTGTAGTTAACATATCAGGCAACGAGGAGTGTGAATGGTGTCGGGACAGTTGAAGGGCTGTCTCGAGAGAACCAAATTCTTCTGAAGTGCCTTCAGCGAATGATGAGAACAGCAGTTGTGGTGGTGTTGTCGGGTTGAGAGCGCTCTAGCTGTTGTACTTTTACCAGTGTTAGTGGGTCTGGGTCTGCTTGGATAAAACTACCCCAAACTCTGGACACGGGGGTGTGGGAGACAAAGGAAGACAGTTGGTGTCATTGAAGAGGGGTAGTTGTCTGATAGTTTTTGTTAAAGTAGATCGGTGAGAGATTGCGGGTGTTTTGAGACATTTGAAACAGGTTGCTTGCACCAATCAGAAATTTAAATAAAGATCAAAAGTTAGGAGCGCTCGGTGGCACTCTCCTTAAATCACTTAGGTCCTGTTGAGTTGACGTCTAATAATTAACGACGTTGAAAAAGCGGGTAGAATCATCAGCGTAGGTTTTGCTTGCACAATCAGAAATGAAATAAAAATCAACCGTTAGGCGCCTCCCGGTGGCATTCTCCGTAAATCACTTAGTTCACTGTTGAGTTTGACGTCTAAAATTACGACGTTGAAAATGCCCGGGTAGAATCTTCAGCGTAGGTTTGCTTTACCCCAGTCAGAAATGAATAAAATCAAAAAGTTAGGCGCTCGGTGGCATCTCCGTAAATCACGGTACAAAATAACTAAAAAGCCGAGTGATATAGCAGTCGAGATTGAGAAAAATGAGTAAGAATATAAGTGTTAACCCCCCCCCCCCCAACAAAAAAAAAAATTGGCTGTTTCTCCTTGCACCCTGTTCAGATTTTGAAACATTTAATTTACACGAAATTAATCTGTTGCAAAACATGGTCTGCAACTTGTCTACCTCTCGTCTAAATGTTTAAGGCTAGCAAAATCCTCTTACTGCATCAGACACACAACTTCTTTTCAGATCAGCAACTTCAATCTCTTCTAAATACGCTCATTGCTCTTTTGTGCTCAATTTTGTTTGCTCTATAAGCAGCCTCATAAGACTCATCCTGCTTCCGCCTATAGGAGTCATACTCCATAGCAATCTCCCTCTCTTGGGTTTATTGCCAGAGGATGTAGGTGTAGCAAACGGCGGTGTTGCGTGGAATTTGTGTTTGTGTAGTAGCAGCAGCAGATGTAGAAGGGTGGCGGATGGCAGCAATAAAGTGCAGGGTTAGAACGGCTAGGCAGGGCGGCATCAGGCTGTTAGGACGTGACAGAAAGAAGGACATGGCAGAAGTAGAGGGGTGTGGGATGGGTGTAACTTTAGCAGGGACTCATAGATGGCGTGTGCCCGAGAAGAAAGTACCCACAGAGGAAGACGACGTGCTTGGCAGGGGTGCAAGGAAATCAGGCCATATCCAAGATTTGCGTGCCTTAAGACCAGGGGATATCCAAGGAGGATGGAGATCATATCAGCTTCCAAAGCTGTGAATAAAATATTGTCTTGAAATTTGTACAACATCTACTATTCAAATAAAGCATCTATTAGCTCACTCAACTCCCAATCTTGGCCAAATAAACAGCCACCAAAATGTGTCATTAGTATTAAATACCAAGCAAATGTTGTGTGAAGTGAGAAAACATTCCACAATATGGCAAAACCAAAACTGCAGAGACATGCATGAGCAGGAACAAATGATGGGATGCGACCCTAAACTCAGAAGTGTAAAGAGGACGTGCGTTCATCTTCAGAGAATTATGAATATTAAGGATAAAATATTAAATGTGTCACGAATTGTGTGAATCTTGTGAGTACACTGATCATGATTAAATGGCTCAAAAATCAACATTCATCTCTGAAATGACATTTACATAAGATATATAATTATGTTTATGTTTAGCATGCTACTAAGCCTTGCAAATCACAATTGATGTAGTGCACTTCCTTTTACTCTCTCTGAATACTTGTAATATGTAGCTAGATGGAGCCTCTTTTACTGAACCAAGCTTGTAGAGGAAAGAATTGAGTGAAAGTAATGAAAACAAGCCAGAAATCTGACCTTACAAGTAATAGTATGGATGATTTTAATGCATTTTTACAGTAAGAAAAGCAATTTCTGTCATATACCAGTTTTTTCCCCCTTAGAATAGACAACTTTCTCTGCTTTAGTTCCTTTAAGGCCTGAATGGCCAATCAAGTGAAAAATTATTAGCTATGATGTCCCAAGGATATATTTCCTCCCCGATCCTTAATCACCCACATACCTTAATAATCCATGTGCATGAACTATCATTGATTGCAAGTTCAACTTTAATATAAAGGGGCCCGGTTTCACTAGCATGCTTGTACGGCCGCAGTTGCCGTACCACAGCCCAATCAATGACGTCACAAAAAAAGTTGACCGCATCCGCCGTATACAGCTGCCGTACAAGTTAAAAATCAAGTCATCTCTACCACCGTTGGGTAAGACATTGCGCGGATGTGAAAAACTGGCCCGGTTACCACTAAAACCACTCAAGTGGTGATGATGGGACGTTCAATGTTGGGCGGGGTACGGCACGGCGGGCAGTAGAAGCGGAGGTAAGTGGGAGCCCGGCCTAAATGTTTAAAACGATCAGATATAATTCAAGTAGATTGGAAGCAGCCTCTCCAACAATAGCAATTTGAATCTTTCGGAAATCTTCTACACTACAATGCAATTTCTCAATTAATCATTATAATGGCCACAATGATGAAAAATCATATCAAAAAATGTAAGTTTACCTTATAAGTTGGTGGCCTGGCAACATGTAAATAATCACGATGTTGAACATCTCACCCCCCCCCCCCCTCAGTAAGTCCCTAACAGAAACCTCTCTATTAAAACTTACGCTGATTGGACTAACGACAAAGAACGTGTCGAAAGCTTGCCCCATCTTTATCTCTCCAGGCATCATTAAGGAGAGGAGGTCATGCTCCTCACTGAAAACTTGGTGGGGATAGGGGGTCTGCTTCCAGCAATTTTTTTATACATAGTCTCCTCCTTTTTGACACTGTTCAATAAAAAATCAAAATAGTTCAATACAAATTATTTAATATAAATGTGACTGGAACCTCTACTCTGCTGTATAAATAGGTTACCAGTTTGCTGAATAAGTACAACAGTTTTGCAATGCCTACTGAGAGGTGCGAACTCTATAACTCCCACCTCGGTCCCATATTTGATTAGCCAGTGGCTGTGACCAGGTTGTCTGATTTAATCAAGTTGATTTGAATCACTGATTTATATCAAATGATTCAAAAAATACAAATCCTGATTTAAATCCTAACCTTATCATGATTTGAAAACGAGAGGCTAAGAAGGAAAATTACTCAATGGGCTTAGACCACAATTTTATTTTTTTTTTTAATTTGATTATCAGTTTTTATTTTGACCTTCCTATTGAGAAGTCAAAGTACCTGGCACGGATTCGAACTAGCGGGCCCGCAGATTCGCTAGCCAGGCACGCTAGCCACGCACCACGGAGGCGACATAAGGGGGGGAGTGGCTTGTAAAGTTTGCAGGACGGTAGGACGCCCACTATATCACACAGCTATATTCATACTAATACGCGCACACGTATATTTATAAACGATAATAGATATAAATATACAAGTGGGTATGACTATACTAATGGGTATAAATAAACTAAGGGCAGCCTAGACTGGCTCGCAAACGTCGCGAAAAAGTGTGTATTAGGACACCAGGCCTCTATAGATTGTCCAATCACAGAACTATAAAATATGTAAATTCATCTGTAATTTATATTATACTTTTCTAATTCACTTATTCTAACTTTTTTTGCTAAAAATGCTAAACAATATCCTGTATAGTAGTTATATTTCAGGTAAGAAATTACAATTTTTATTTTTTAAATCTATTCAAATTAAATAAATCTGATTTAAATCAAATAGATCTGAATTTTGTACGAAAAAAAAATGGTAAAACAAATCTAAAAACTCTGTGTGTGATCAGAGTGATAGTAAACATAAGGGGCTCTGTGTTAGGGTTAAGGTTAGTAACCAATGCCCAGTTAGGTTAGTGAACACGCGGGTGGAGTCAGTATCAGCAGGTAGGAAAGGTTTTCACGGTGTAAAAAAAAAGGTAGTATGTGGATTAAGCTGCAGTTTTACCAAGTAATATATCCCAAACCACTGCACATGATGCTCTTTACGGACTAATCATTCAATAGTAATGAAAAAAATACCTTATTTTGATGCGGCTGTAGCACCTCCTGAGATGGTCCACAGTCTCGAGGAGAGTCGGGGATTTATGGCTGTGAAGGCTTTCTTCCTATTCCAGGCATGTGCCTTCTTACCAATCAAGCAGGGTGGTCTAGAGCGATCTTGCACAGTACTTATGTTCCCCTACAAGGCCTGAGGAGCTTGACCCTCTGATCTTGAGAGACAGTGGTGCCCGTTCCTGCATGCCCTCCATTTTTGGTGGTGGGAGTTGGTGTTGTGGAGGGGAATCCGTTTGAGCTGCAAGGATTTCAGGTATATATAATTCCCCCAGTAGTTGGCGGGCTCCACAGGCCATTACCGCTTACAATTTCTATACTATTTTTCGGTCTCAGGTATATATGTGCAACAGTTATTCACTTGCAGAAATAAAAAATATAACATTATATTCTATATATGATAATAGAACATAGCGGAACAATAAGAAATAAGGAAGAGCTTACAATGAGGCCGTGAGACCTACACGAGGTAGTTCCTGTACTTAACACTACCTACATCCACCTTTCATCCTATTTGCTCATCCATCACTCTATTGTGAACCAGTTTTTCCTACTTGTTTAAATCTCGCTTTTCAGCTTGAATCCGTTACTTCTTGTTCTACCAGGTTACTAGACGGAGAATTTTTCCTAACTCTCCTTATAAAATCCCTTTATCCACTTAAAAAATTCTATCAGATCGCCCCTACTTTGCATCTCTCGAGCGAGTGTAAATAGCTTATCGCTTGCATAACTAAAGTTACGCATCCCTTGATAATTTTGGTCATCCTTCTCTTGCACTGGGTTTGCTGTTAGGTTACGTTATGCTTGGGTACATTAGATTTAGACTATGTTTAGTTTGGTTTCGGGCTGTTAGGTTAGGATAATAAGTTGAGATTTGTTGTTGAGTTATTAAGTTAAATAAGCAAATATAATAGTTCTACTGCAGTTTAATTTAATCAAATTACAGTTACAACCAATACACGGACGGTGTTGTTTAAGTATCCTGAACCATTGCGTTCTCATCATAAAGATACTTCATAATCAGCTACAACAAGCCGTCGGAAATCTAAATATGAACATAAGTCTGTGGGGGGTGCACTCTCCAGTGTGGTTAGGGATCAATACCCAAGTTAGGTGTGAAAGACAGGGGGGTCTGTTGGGGGAGCAGTACACCCCGTCATGCAATAGAAAGATTGGTGAAACTGCATATTTACAATAAATGCATTCCAAAGCAAGTAGTCATTAATCGTCCCAACTGATAGATCAGACAATTAATTAGCTACGGTAGTGGCGGTTGTAGCGATCTGGACTAGCTAGCCTTTGCCCGAGTAGCTACACTGTACAAATGTACGCGTCACTCACGGAACTGAAGCACTGTCCCTGGGTAAATAGTTGGTTGACAATGTATACCAATTGTGATCCTGGGTAAAAACCTGTGGAAGCATTGAATGTAGAGTAGTAATTAAAGTAGAAGATAGAAACATTTTCAAGCGAATGTGCTTGTCTAGATCACTATACCCTACCCGTATACTGAAACCACTTGCTCCCTGGGGGTGAATAGTTGTTGAAAATGTGTATGTTCAAAAACATCAACCCAGGGAGGCAGGGTTCAGTATACGGTAGGGAATAGTGATCTACCCAGGGGAGCAGTGTTCAGTGCCGCGCGTGACGCGATTGGTGCAGTGTAGCTACTCGGGCAAGGACTACTAGTCAGATCGCTACAGCGGCCATTCCAACTCCTGCGGAATATTACCTTTCAGGATAAAATATGTTCCCTGGTGATGCCTATGATTGCAATCACCAGACGTGGGCAGCTGATCGTCTTCTTCAGGAAGAACAGGTGAGCAGAAGAAGACAGCGTGTTGCCGTGAGGGGAAGACGCCAGCAGGGTTGGCAGGTCAGGGTGTGCCGTTCAGGGGCGACGGAGTAGAGTAGAGCACTAGACGGTGGGCGTGGAAGCTTGGACACTGATGCAGCAAGTGACAGTAATCTCCGGGGACGCTCCTGCACCAGGGTGGCACAAGGAGGACAGGGGATATACGCAGGTGGTTGTAGCTGAGATGTGCGATTCCGTGGTTGGGGCGCCGCGGTTTGTTTGACGTTATTGAGGCGGCGGGCTAAAAATCCGGATTCCAGTGATTACAACAAGGAACATGTTGCCCAACACCGCCGCGTGAACCTCAAACCAACCCCCTTTCTGTTCACTCTCGGTAACGATTTTGAAGGTTCTACGCGACCTTACCTACGTCGGGTACGTCGTCGTTCTACCGCCTACCGTAATGACTCTAGGTACGGGCATAATAAGCTTTTCCGTCCTCTGCAACATCCGTCTTATGCTCCTAAGGGGCCCGCGAAAATGGCCAGGACGGTGCGGACAAAGTATTTTTTATACGTATAAATTTACCGTGTACGTTATTCTTTTTCCTGGCATTATTATATATCAGGTTTTGCAAGAGATTATTCTGCCTATGAAAAAAAAAATAACAAGAAATGCAAATAAATAGCGGAATTACCGACTCCGAAAAAATATGAGTAAAGAGAAATAAAAAATACTTACGTTCACCATTCGTCAGCTCAAACTTCCTGAGTCAACTTTTATGGTTTATATGCCAAATTAAAGCAGATTTATATAGAGGATTCCAATCGCTACCATTATAATTTTCATATGGCCATTATGGCCAGCTTGGGACACGTTTAAGGCGAACAATTCGCCGCACACAAGGCTGCCTGCTGAGTGGAAACTGACACACCAAACCCTTATAATTTCACACCCACTCACACGAGAGTTCACAAATTAATTCATTTTATGGTATAGGGTTAGGATCTGGAAGCAGAAATTTTGACGCAATTCTGATAAATACTTTTTTGGGGAATTTTAACAAGTTTTTGACGCAATTCGCCGTCAAAAGCTCAGAGTGCAGACGGGCCTGTTTGACGCACGATCGAGTCACCCGTTGCGTGAAAGGTTAAAGCTCCTTCGTAATGATGTTTTCTTAGCCCTTTCTCGGCCTAGATCCTCGAAGGCTACGTTCCTAAGAGTCCCTCCTATGTTCCCCTAAAAAAATTGTCTTCTGTGCTTGAACCCTGCCTGGTCAACTTTTCTGCCTTGTCTATCTACTTTCCACTTTCCTTTTTGTGGAAGTTTGCTCACAATCTTCTATCTGATCGTCAGTACGATTTCCGTAAAGGGCGATCTACTGGCGATGTTCTAGTTGCCTAATGAATCTTGGTCAGCCTTCCTTAGAGGTTTGGTGGAAACTTTTGATGTTTGCCCTTGACATTTAAAAGCTTTTGATAGTCTGGCACAAATCTTTAATTTCCAAATACCTTCATTCGGTTCTATCCTTCTCTGTAACTTCATCTTAAGTTTCCTTTTCGACAACCGTTCTATGCAGTACGTAGACGGACAGTTCTTCTCCTAAATTCTATCAATAGTGTGTTCCCCAGGGTTCTTGTCTATCACCGACTCTGTTTATATTATCATTAATGAATCTTCTAAGTCTAACGTAAAGCACTATCCACTCCTACGCTGATGATTCTACCCTGCATTTTTCAACGTCGTTTATTAGACGTCCAACTCAACAGGAACTAAGTGATTCACGGAGAGATGCCACCGAGCGCCTAACTTCTGATCTTTCTATAATTTCTGATTGGGGCAAAGCAAACCTTGTTTTGTTCAATGCCTCAAAAACCCAATTTCTTCTCCTACCTACTCGACAAAACCTACCAGATAACTTATCTTTTCTTCAATGACACTCAACTATTTCCTTCTTCTACAATGAACATTCTTGGACTATCCGTTACTAAAAATCTGAACTGAAAATCTCACATCTCATCTCTTGCTAAAAACAGCTTCTAAGAAGTTAGGTGTCCTGTGGCATCTGCATCCTTTATTTTCTCACTCCCAGCTGCTTGCTCTCTACAGGGGCCTTATCCGCCCATGTATGGAGTATGTCTCACATGTTTGGGGAGGATCCACTCATACAGCTCTCCTAAACAGGGTTGAGTCAAAAGCTTTTCGTCTCATCAACTCCTTTCCTCTGACTGACTGTCTTCAATCTTTAAATCACCACCGCAATGTTGCTTCTCTTGCTCTCTTCTACCGTTATTTTCATGTTCACTGCTCTTCTGAACTAGCTAACTGCATGCCTCCCCCCCTCCCACGGCCTCGCTGCACAAGACTTTCTACTCATTCTCATCCCTATTCTGTCCATCTTCCTAATGAAAGAATAATCAGTATCTTTACCCTTGCATCACTTTCACTGGTAAACTCTGGAACTCTCTTCCTGTTTCCATTTTTCCACCTTCTTACGACTTGAATCTTTTCAAGAGAAGAGTGACAATGCACCTCCTGAACTAAATTGACCCACCCCTCTTTCTTTATTCTCTTATTGTGTCTTCTTTATAGGGACTGGCAACTAAGTGGGCTTTGTGTTACCTCTTTTTGTTGTGCCTTTGGCCAGTCCTTTGTGATGTAAAGAAAAAACTATATGCTGAGAGAGAGAGAGAGAGGAGAGAGAGAGAGAGAGAGAGAGAGAGAGAGAGAGAGAGAGAGAGAGAGAGAGAGAAAAAAAATACAGGGTGGGCAGCGTGGCGATTTATTTAGTTAACGCTAATTTCTGCATGGTGCTAATTCATTTTTCAGAAAAAGAAATATATCAATGGAAAGCTAATAAAATTCCGCTTTTATTGATATGTTCGATGTTATAAGCTGTCTCGCAAAAGTTTAAATAGCGACGAGTTTAAGTGAATTTTAAGTTCATGCATATTTCTTCACTCATAATGGCATTTATTTAATGTGTTTTACTGTTTTTTATGTGATAATCTTATAGAACAAACGTTTCTGAAGATAACACTATATCATTTATACATGTATAACATGATATACTGCGGGGTCATGCCTTGAGAACTTCCGCGTGTCTAGAGTGAACGGAGAGGCCCGGGCAGCAAGATGTTCGGAGAGGGGAATGTGGAAGAAGCAAAAAGAACAATCAACAGTTTTTGGATGAACAGAGAAAATAAGAAGAAAGAAACTAATAAGATAGAATAAGAGAAGAAAACTAATTAAAGACCCAGACAGCAAGAAGAAACACGTCAGGGAGTGCCGTTGAAAAAGGCCTGACTCCCGACCAACAACTGAACTGAACTGAACTGAGCAAGATAGCGCCCAGTGGGGAGTTTTCAAAGCTAAGCCGCCAGATGTCCCTCGCGCATCTCACATCCTCAGCACTTTCAGGCTGAATGATCTATCATTTACCGTAAATTCCCTGTACTTCTTTGGGACATATCAGAATTACCCTTCAATACAACAACTGAAACAGTTCTTAATAAAAAATGTAGTTTATCATTTTATTTGTCTGCACTTGGTGAAAATATTGGCAAAACAATTGAATATTTGAAAACTCAATCTTTAAAAATCGTCTTTTCATAAAAAAACGCAAGTTCAAGCAGAATGAGGCTTCAGGAAATATCTACTTGTATGTAAGCATTCACTGAGTACCTGTTTTGGGTGTGTCTGTCTGTCTTGCGACGAACATTTAACCAAAACAGAGTGTGGCGTTCAGCATCTCCACAGAAACCATCCCGCCGGCAGGATCTGTTATCATCCACTTTCCTGTAGACACCACACGGGTAGGAACTCAGCACAGCGCTCCCGCTCCTTACCTCACAGCTCATATCTCTGATACTCCTAACTCCTCAATACCAGAAACTGTCATCCTAACTATTATCACCCGCTTATCTCATCACACTCTCTATCCTCTACTGGAATATTCGTGGCATCCGCTCCCACATACCGTTTCCCACATAAAGGAGACTTTCGTCTTTCGAGACGGAAATAGTAAACAAACGCTCTCAACTGTCTTTCATCCCGGACTGTTCGTTGAGGTGCCAAGCACTTAAATTACTTCTTGGTTAAATGTTCGTCGCAAGAGAGACATATACACCCAAAACAGGTACTCAGTGAATGCTTACATACAAGTAGATATTTCCTGAAGCCTCATTCTGCTTGAACTTGTGTTTTTTTATGAAAAGACGATTTTTAAAGATTGAGTTTTCAAATATTCAATTGTTTTGCCAATATTTTCACCAAGTGCAGACAAATAAAATGATAAACTACATTTTTTATTAAGAACTGTTTCAGTTGTTGTATTGAAGGGTAATTCTGATGTCCCAAAGAAGTACAGAGAATTTACGGTAAATGATAGATCATTCAGCCTGAAAGTGCTGAGGATGTGAGAGCCTGAGAGACAGGCTTGAGCGTGAGCTTATTAGAAAACTCCCCGTTGCGCTTAACATAGGACCAATGAATGGCGTTACTCTCTTTGTGTTGGTGGTGACTTTGGTTTCTTTACTTTGATGTTATTTGTAATGTTTTCATGGGTTAACGCTGCCACCACCCCTTGTTTATATGGTCCAGGGAAACCACCACTATGAGGGAAGACAAGTTTTGTCCCCACTACGCACTGACTTACCTTGAAACCAAGAATAATGTTTCAACCTTGGTCGATGAAGTTTGGTTACTCGTTTTGTTTTGGCTGAGAATTTTGACTATCAAGAAAAATATGAATCAGGGGGGAGATGCTGAGAGGTGCCATAGAGGTAAGGCGATAAGAGCGCCTTACCCGTCTTCAGGCGCTTTTGTAACGGCCCGGCTAAGGCACCGACTAAAGCCCATGTACAGTCGAAAGTTCAGGCGCTTTTGCACTGCCTTACACCTCCAAAGCCTATGGCGTGGGCGTGGTCCGAGAATCCTACTAGCCAATCACGTTGCCTATCTGAGCGCTGCTTAGGCAGCTTCGACCAATCACAAGGCTTGAACACGTCTCTGCTGAAGCAAGGAATGTTGTCCCTCCCTCCCTAACCAAGCACTTATGGCAAGGACACACCGCTCTCCCCCGCCAAAAGCTGTTTCATCACAAGTTTGACGTTCAACGCAAGTTTTGACCACTTATATATTTTTGCATTGGGACGTGCCATACACCATGATAATCGTTAAGGTGTGCCGATTCCGGGACAGTGAGTGAAAATTTAATGCAAGCAACATTCCAGGAATAAGGAGATGAATAAAAAAAGGTGAAAAAAAAGTTTATACACGATTTCATTTTGCTCGCGTTATCTTATTATAGGTATAGTTTACTGCAATTTTTATACATTCATGATATGCACTAATGTCTCGTGAAGATGATGGTATGTTCAGCTGTCCTAAATATCATCTGGTAGTATGATAATACCGTATAATAGTACAACATTTTAGTGCGGGCGGAGCACCTGCCGCCCGCCGCCCGCCGCCCGCCCCTAACCAACACACAACACAACATTTCTTATCACCAGCATATAACACCCTATAATGCCGCATTAGTCTTGCACGATCAATTCATACACACCTTGCAACACTATTAATACGTAAACACCAATTGTTACGTTGTAGGAACTGAAACAAGGCTGTATTTGCTTTATAAACAGAAGATGAATGTCTGTCAAAGGCCCACAGCAGCTCACTAAGTCAGGGTCTGACCATGCCTTAGTTTTCAGCGCCTTTCGCGGTGCCACTAAGGCAGCAATCTCGACTGAGCATTGCGGTGGGAGGGCGTTTCGCCTTACCACAGGCGCCCTAGTGGATAGGGCGCCCTAGCTCACTCTCAGCATCTGGCCCCAGGTAACATAACGCGTTAGAATTCCTACCAATATGTATATTTGAGTAGGATAATTTAGGCGTGGAGTTCTAAGATAATTTGATGTGTGGAGCATCTTGCAAGGGGTTCTTTTACCATCTCTCCTATTTCTTTCCTCCCAACTTATTGACTATAGAGGGTAATAAGTTCACAGGATTATATTGGTTATCAGAACATTAATGTATTAAGAAAATAATAAACCCTACACTCTCACAGGTTTTTCCCTTCTCATGACGGAAGGTTCTTTTACACTGCATTACCCGTCATATGAGACGACACTTAGGAAATAATCATGGCAGTAGTCATAGATAATGGACGGGGACAGGGGACGACATGACAATGAACGAAAAATTTCACACGAATTTTACACGGCGAAATAGCAACACCCTGCAAAACATATTTTGTTCCTTTTTATTCTGATCTGAGGGTCCTGTTGACCAATCAGATTTTACTCACATACATTCATATCGGTCTACACTTCCTAAGCTGGTATAAATGGTATCATTCAGAGGGGGGCGGGTGTTACACTGAGGAAGTGTGAGTCATGAGGGAAGGTAGCGGCACCTTGTCGTGGCTCGCTCCATTCTCTCCTACCACTTGCATCCGACAGGCTGATTCTGTGTGCGGAGGGGAACAAAGGCTCACTGATCATTCTTGAACACATTAATATATCACTTTATATATTCTAACTATGGTACCCTAAGGGGGGGGGGTGATTCGCCGAAGAATCTTACCTGTGTGCAGAGGGGAATGAAGACCCACTGATACCTTCCTCCTCGTGACCCGGCTATTTATAGGAGTGAATTCAAAACAGTAGGAGAAGGTATTTTAAAAAACTCCGGACCATCCAAGGCAAATGAATCTTACCGATAAGGTTTTCTATCCTTAAGTGATGACTGAAAAAGGTATAAGGGTGAATTTAGGAGTAATAATTTATCACTACCATAGATAACAGTGAAGTCGCCACCTGCAGTGAAGTCGCCAGGCGCCAAATATTACGAATTATAGCATCACTACTGATTTTTATGTGCCACTGAAGATGATACACAGTAGTTTATATCATGACTGTATAATCTACCCTGTTTCAGCGTTGTTTTATGCTTTGTATCTGCAAATATAACTGTTGCGCATTTTGCTTCTCACGTTTTTCTTCGCGCAATGACAGACAGTAAACAGTAGCCTTTCGGGCGACAGGACACAGACTTGCCAGATCTTTCAAACTTGAATAGAATTATTTTCACGTTGGCAGAGGATTTTTTATATATCCAAGCATCTTCCGCAGCTAATATATATAGAGACTTGTTTTACTTTACCTCTAATTTCCCTGAATTCCCCAGAGTGGCGACTCAACTGTTGGGTTAAAATACTAGCTGGCGACTTTACTGTAGTAGGTATAGTCAGGTCGCCACTCGGTTTTATTTTTGTCATTTGTTCATTTATAGCCCTAATATGACACAGATGAAGACACAAAGGCCCGTACCGAGAGTCATGACGGTAGGCGGTAGAACGACGAGCGGCAGACCTTCGCTTACCATAAGAGGGATAAAATACCCTGTAATTTTGGAACGAAGAGCAGGGACGAGGTTGGCGGTCACGGTTGGAGACACGGGTATCCCTGGCCCGTACCGAGAGTCATGACGGTAGGCGGTAGAACGACGAGCGGCAGACCTTCGCTTACCATAAGAGGGATAAAATACCCTGTAATTTTGGAACGAAGAGCAGGGACGCGGTGGCGGTCAAGGTTGAAGACATGGGTACACCCGTGTCTTCACTCAACCTTCAATGAATTTTTATTACATTCCTAATCTGGAGGGATTAAGTGAATTGTTAAAAATTTTCTTGCCAATATGTATTTAAGTATAAGTATAAGATTATTAGGTATTACATATGCGGCAATAAGTGATTTTAATGACAATAATGAAGGAAATTCAGGGTAACGGGGCGGCTATTGCTTTAGCCGCCGCCGCCATCAAGGTCGCTGCCAGAACCCGCCAGCACATTTCTCATACCGCATATGTTCACATGAGCGGTAAGAGAAACTTACGTATACACGCCACTACTGTTAATAAACTTCATTAAATATATATATCATCAACTTCATAGCCGATCGCAACGTTTCTGTTGATGTTTGTGATGAGTATAAGGGCAAATTCGCATTATACACTATTTTAGTCGTACTGCTGGCTCCGCAGTTTGAAGCAACATTGTTGCCAATACACAGCCGCGTGAAACCTCAACCAACCCTCCCTTTCTGTTCACTCTCGGTAACGATTTGAAGGTTCTACCGCGACCTTACCTTCGTCGGTACGTCGTCATTCGTCGCTCTACCGCCTCGACTCTCGGTACGGGCCAAAGGCCCGTACCGAGAGTCATGACGGTAGGCGGTAGAACGACGAACGGCAGACCTTCGCTTACCATAAGACGTATAAAAAACCCTGTAATTTTGGAACGAAGAGCAGGGACGCAGTGGCGGTCAAGGTTGAAGACACGGGGGATCCCCGTGTCTTCGCCGCAACCTTCGATGAATTTTTATTACATTCCTAATCTGGAGGGATTAAGAGATATGTTAAAAAAATTCTTGCCAATATGTATTTAAGTATAAGTATAAGATTATTAGGTATTACATATGCGGCAATAAGTGATTTTAGTGATAATAATTAAGGAGGTTCAGGATAGAGGGGTGGTTAGTGGCTTGAGCCGTCGCCATCATGAAGGTCGCTGCCAGAACCCGCCAGGACGGTTCTCTTACCGCATATGTTCACATGAGCGGTAGAGAAACTTACGTATACACGCCTCTACTGTTAATTAACTTCATTAAATATATATTTCACCAACTTCATAGCCGATCGCAACGTTTCTGTTGATGTTTTTGATGAGTATAAGGGCAAATTCGCATTATACACTATTTTAGTCGTACGGCTGGCTACGCAGTTTGAAGCAGCACTGTTGCCACTATATTGTCGCAGGCGCGAGATCTCAACCAACCTCCGATGTCGACTCTCGGTAACAAATGGAAGGTTTGCCGTTCGTCGCTACCTCGCTGTTCGTCCCTCTACCGCCTTCAACTCTCGGTACGGGCCAAAATGACACAGACTCTCCAGATAGACCCTTCTAACTTTCCTGAAATCATGGATGTACAAATGTAAGTATTAACGCCACCACACGTCTGTAAATAACAAAGAAACGTAGAACTGGCGACTTCACTGTTATCTACGGTAGGTAATCTACAAGACGTCGGTATAGAGAATGCTGGATTCGTGAACTTAAGGGAAATGATACCATCTATATCCACGCAGCCATTATGCCACTTATTATAACATATGATCCTTTACCTCCTACTGGAGAAAAGTAAACCTGTATATAACCTATTAGACTTAAATCTATTCAACCTTTGGGTAAAATTCAGAATAGATATTAGTGTTTTGACGTTGGATAATCCGAAAACGAAAGAGGTACCTACTTGGCTAGAATTATGAGTTCCAATGTTTCTATCTCATGGGAGACCAGGGGGTGTTATTAAGGTCCAATATCGCTTGTCCCCTGGGAGGGTGAATCGTGAGGAAGCAAAAAAGAATAAGAGTCCACGGTAGTATGACAAACGGGGGGGGGAGGAAAGGAGGGGGGGAGAACAAAGGGGATAGAGATATCAGACAATAAATGGAAGAAACTCGATAAGGAATAGTGATTAGGAAAAATACTACAAATGTGCTTGTGCCTGGCATTACATCTTATAAAGGTACTCTAGTGTGTGTGGGGAGGCGGTAGCAGAGTGGTTAGCGTCACTGAGTGGCGTTCTCAAAGACCAGAGTTCGATCCCGAGTGAGACCCATTAATCCACATAAAATATTTCTGCACCGTCGAGTGGCCTAAGAACACCCACATGCTGCCCATAACTCTACCTTCGATTGCAAGTGCATCGGAGGACACAGGGGGGCGGTATGAGCCTCTAATCACAGGCGTCAGTATAAAAATCCTGTCTGCGCCACCACGGGCGAGGGCCCTCAAGTGAAAAAAAAAAAAAAGTGTGTGTGTGGGGGTCAGTTTCCTAATTTGTCAGCAATGTATCTGTTAACATCTGCCCTATTTGGGTGAAATAAAGTTGTTATTATTATTATTATTATTATATAGAAAGAATGGCAAAAAATGAGATGACTTAATTAAGAAAGTATGTTGAGTGTAGTAGATGCTGGGGCAAAGGAACCCTGATAAGTGATAGTGTGTGTGAGAAGAATGAGAAAATTACAGCAGGCAAGGAGATGCAAAGACAGGAATAGATAAAGACTTCTGTCACGGCCTTCCCCTTGGAATTTTTTAGGAACTCGTTAGAGATAACTAAATATATAAACCTGGGTTAGAATAGCATGTGTACTATCAACCAATGAGTTCTTAACATTACTAATATTCTCCAAATCAGGAGTCAGCACTTTACATTTATGTGACCCTTTTTTGTACTCTGAATGCAAATACTTACAAATATGTGATACTTTCAGACTAGTTTAAGGTGGACGAGTCCTTGTAACTAACATTCAATAATTGACCTCTTGAAATGTAGGGAGAAATCAGGGTATTCACAACATTCACCATCACAATCTTTGGACTACAGATATCTTAACATGTGTTTTTATGGTTGTCAGGAATTCTAATTTAACTTATTTCAATATAATTTTCAGAAAATCATTGAAGTTATTGAAGATTGAGACAATAAAGAATAAAAATGTATTACATCCTCTATCCCAAGCCCAATATTTAGGTGATATGTCAGTCTTATATAATATGTAAAGGCTTGGCTGCATACAATCCAAGATAAAATCCTGATTACCGGCAGCTACAATATAAGGATAGCTTTCTGTCACCCCCAATCCCCTTGATTGATTGATTGATTTCTGTCACCAGAAATGTTGCTTCTCATTTTATTACAAAATACTGCAGAAGTTCAAAATATAGTAAGAAATTACTTGTTGCACATGCATATAAAATATCAAAATAACCAACTACATGAGCACTGCTATAAATGTGGTAAAATTTTTGCAACAAATTATAATGATTTACAAAGTACTGTACCTATAGAATGATGCTTAAGATATATGAGTAGGACATTTTTTTTTTTCTTTAAAGAGAACTAGTGTATTCAACTATCGTATGCAATATAGTATAAAAGAATTATGTCCTTTGAAAATGTGAATATTTTTAAATTAACTGAATTCATAGGGCAGAGGGCCACTCTTTTCCAGTACCCTGGGCAGAGGGCCATTCCTTTCCAGTACCCTGGGCAGAGGGCCACTCTTTTCCAGTACCCTGGGCAGAGGGCCATTCCTTTCCAGTACCCTGGGCAGAGGGCCATTCCTTTCCAGTACCCTGGGCAGAGGGCCATTCCTTTCCAGTACCCTGGGCAGAGGGCCATTCCTTTCCAGTACCCTGGGCAGAGGGCCATTCCTTTCCAGTACCCTGGGCAGAGGGCCATTCCTTTCCAGTACCCTGGGCAGAGGGCCATTCCTTTCCAGTACCCTGGGCAGAGGGCAATTCCTTTCCAGTACCCTGGGCAGAGGGCCATTCCTTTCCAGTACCCTGGGCAGAGGGCCATTCCTTTCCAGTACTCTGGGCAGAGGGCCATTCCTTTCCAGTACCCTGGGCAGAGGGCCATTCCTTTCCAGTACCCTGGGCAGAGGGCCATTCCTTTCCAGTACCCTGGGCAGAGGGCCATTCCTTTCCAGTACCCTGGGCAGAGGGCCATTCCTTTCCAGTACCCTGGGCAGAGGGCAATTCCTTTCCAGTACCCTGGGCAGAGGGCCATTCCTTTCCAGTACCCTGGGCAGAGGGCCATTCCTTTCCAGTACCCTGGGCAGAGGCAATTCCTTTCCAGTACTCTGGCAGAGGGCCATTCCTTTCCAGTACCCTGGGCAGAGGGCAATTCCTTTCCAGTACCCTGGGCAGAGGGCCATTCCTTTCCAGTACCCTGGGCAGAGGGCCATTCCTTTCCAGTACCCTGGGCAGAGGGCCATTCCTTTCCAGTACCCTGGGCAGAGGGCAATTCCTTTCCAGTACCCTGGGCAGAGGGCCATTCCTTTCCAGTACCCTGGGCAGAGGGCCATTCCTTTCCAGTACCCTGGGCAGAGGGCCATTCCTTTCCAGTACCCTGGGCAGAGGGCCATTCCTTTCCAGTACCCTGGGCAGAGGGCAATTCCTTTCCAGTACCCTGGGCAGAGGGCAATTCCTTTCCAGTACCCTGGGCAGAGGGCAATTCCTTTCCAGTACCCTGGGCAGAGGGCCATTCCTTTCCAGTACCCTGGGCAGAGGGCCATTCCTTTCCAGTACCCTGGGCAGAGGGCCATTCCTTTCCAGTACCCTGGGCAGAGGGCAATTCCTTTCCAGTACCCTGGGCAGAGGGCCATTCCTTTCCAGTACCCTGGGCAGAGGGCCATTCCTTTCCAGTACCCTGGGCAGAGGGCCATTCCTTTCCAGTACCCTGGGCAGAGGGCCATTCCTTTCCAGTACCCTGGGCAGAGGGCCATTCCTTTCCAGTACCCTGGGCAGAGGGCAATTCCTTTCCAGTACCTGGGCAGAGGGCAATTCCTTTCCAGTACCCTGGGCAGAGGCAATTCCTTTCCAGTACCCTGGGCAGAGGGCCATTCCTTTCCAGTACCCTGGGCAGAGGGCCATTCCTTTCCAGTACCCTGGGCAGAGGGCCATTCCTTTCCAGTACCCTGGGCAGAGGGCAATTCCTTTCCAGTACCCTGGGCAGAGGGCAATTCCTTTCCAGTACCCTGGGCAGAGGGCCATTCCTTTCCAGTACCCTGGGCAGAGGGCCATTCCTTTCCAGTACCCTGGGCAGAGGGCAATTCCTTTCCAGTACCCTGGGCAGAGGGCAATTCCTTTCCAGTACCCTGGGCAGAGGGCAATTCCTTTCCAGTACCCTGGGCAGAGGGCCATTCCTTTCCAGTACCCTGGGCAGAGGGCAATTCCTTTCCAGTACCCTGGGCAGAGGGCCATTCCTTTCCAGTACCCTGGGCAGAGGGCAATTCCTTTCCAGTACCCTGGGCAGAGGGCCATTCCTTTCCAGTACCCTGGGCAGAGGGCAATTCCTTTCCAGTACCCTGGGCAGAGGGCAATTCCTTTCCAGTACTCTGGGCAGAGGGTCAGTGGCGCACCCAGGGTGGGGGCCAAGGGAGCCATGTCCCCCCAAAAAAAATGTCCTTCTATGTAAGAATTCAGAATACTCTAAGACAGTTATTGAAATATTACTACAGGTTCTAGCGATGTAACTGCGTCATCTGACCGTGTACTTCTATACCTTGATTTGCTCACACTTATGCTTCACGTAATGCCTTGGACAAGCATCTAACATTACCAAAACTATTGTTTCAGTAGCATAAATAAGAAATAAGGCCTGAAAAGGGAATCACCTGATGGCGGAAAAATGTACCATCCAGCGGCTAGCGAGAAATTTTGGCGGGTTTACTATACTGTCTAAAAAAAATTATGGTCCCCCAAAAACAATCCTGGGTAAACATTTGAAACATTTATTAATAGCTTACAGTTGTTTACGATAGATGAAGTTTTTACAAAATATGTTGTACAGCTGCAGCTTGCCTATATGAAGCTAAGCTTTTCAGACAGTTAAATTATTTGTTAATTTGTTAATAATAATAATATTATTAAATACAATAATAATAATTAAATATAATAATAATAATATTAATAAAAGTTATAATGATAATAATAATAATAATAATAATATAGTAATAAAAAGAATAATAATGATAATAATAATGAATAAAGAAAATTAGAAGGGTAAACAGAGGGAGGGAACCGACAATGAGGAAACTCAAGTCTTGTGGCAGGGCAAGATGGAGATTAGAAAGATGACAATCCTTAAGACCAAAGAAAATGAGAAGGTGGGTGGCACCAATTATCAGAGGTGGGCATCGCAATTTTTTTTCCAATTCCGCCCTGCACCAGTCCGCAATCGCAATTACACAATTTTTTTCAGATAAGCCTTTTCGCAATCGCAATTCCGCAATTCCGCAAACTAATTTTGACACCTACAATTAAAACAAAACACCTACAATTAAAACAAAACACCTACAATTAAAACAAAAAATGTCTCTAAGACTCTTTATTAGTGTTTAATACTTCTGTATTCCTATTATGTTTCTGTCTATACTTGTTACTTGTCCTTCACAATTAAGTCTTTGTCTCTTTTAGTGTTTTTTACCTCCGCCAACGAAATTGGAGGAGTTGTGTTTTCACCCCGATCTGTCTGTCTGTCTGTCTGTTTGTTAGTGTACAGGATTTCTCGAAAAGTTGCGAATAGATTTGGACCAAATTCGGTATACCAAGTCTATTTAGTATAAGGAAGAACTGATTTGATTTTGGATGAAATCTATTGACAATGTTGTCTATATTGACAATATATTTTACTTTTTTTTTTTTTTATCGAATCACAACTGTTGCCATGGCAACCAATTGACGAAATATTCGGGCGGAGGTATGCGCTCTACTGAGTGCCCCCCCCCTAGTCTTTACTTTTACACTTCACAGTCTACTGGCACTAATCTAAATAACTTACTAATCTTCCGCTTCCTCCTCCTCCTCCTACTCCCACTTCTTCTGGTTCAGCATGTGGAGGTTGGCAACTAATCACACACACGGCCAGCGTACACGCTCTCAATCCCAAGTTCCAGCATGCACTGACTGAGTGACTGTGCTACACTTGGCAAGTTGGCAGTTGGCAGTGTCGTCTCCACAATATTTGGTGGGAACTTATGTTCACGCGGGCACTTGCCACTTTGAAGGTGGTGACCGTCACAATTATTGCGATTACGTTTCAAAATTTTGGTGGTCCGCAACCCGCAATTCTGCATTTTTTTCAGGTATCCGTAATTGCGCAATTCCGCAACCGAATTACCCATTCCGCAAGTTATTGCGATTGAGTTTCAAAATTTTGGCGGTCCGCAATTCGCAATTCCGCAATCTTTTCAGGCATCCGTAATTGCGCAATTCCGCAACCGAATTACCATTACGCAAGTTGCGGAATTGCGGAATTGCAGACTAAAAATTGCGGAATGCCCACCATTGCCAATTATAAGGGTGTGTTTCCGTTCTAGGAAAGATGGTCTCTTCGTTGACAGTTGCCACCCGGTACATAAGATTACATACCTAAAATTATAAAAGGAGGCAGAATCATGGTTTACAAATTTAGTTAATTATCTATATGATGAACCAGTTTGATGTGGCAGGAGCGTAATTAATAGCAAACAAGTGATACATTGGTCACACAGTAAAAATTATAATAACATAGTTTAAATACCGTATTCGCCGGCACATAAGACGCAGCTTTTTTCCAAGAAAGGGAATGCAAAATTCCCCTGCGTCTAATGCGGCCATATTACTAATGAGAGGTCGGGCAGAGAATGCAGAATGGCCAGTGGTGTATTACTAAGGGGGTCTCGAGTGATCTGTGTTGAGCAGTAGACCACTGAACACACATTTTTAACTGTGTTACTAATAATATCAACAGTAATGCATAATGCCAAGAAAAAGTTGGAGTTTAAGAGAAAACAAGAGATGGGACAACAAGGTGGGGGTTTCTGCTGCCAAGATGGCCGTCATATGTAAACATCATCCCCTTCCCGCAGCCCCACTGCTGCTATCCACTGTAAATGGATGAGAGACAGGGTAGGCCTTTATACCACCTCGATCCCTCAATCCTCACCCCTGTATCTCTATGGATAAGGAAATTGTAAAGTGTAACTGGAAAGAGTGCTAGTAAAAAGGCCACAACGGTACCTGTAGACGGGACGGAAGCCTTCCACATATCACACCAAGACCAAGACCCATCACGGCGCCACAACTTCATCCACCTCAAGGTCGAATCACACCATACCATCAGGGTTTGACCTGTACCTTCCAGAGGAAGACTAGTCAACCCTCGCGACTGTGATAGATACACAGGTGTAATCAATCAATCATTGGGGGCATACGCCGGGGGGCGCGTCGCCTCGCCCACCCTACGACGCCACTCCCGGGGGTCACCACGCGCGAGTTCCCATGCAGGCTCCTTTCCCATACCAAGCAGCTCTCGACAAGAAACATCAACTTGCCCCAGCCACGAGCCTTGTGGGCGCCCCCTTGGCCTCCTCCACGCCGGATTGTCTCTTACAGATACAACCCGATGGGAAGGATCGGTTTCAGGGTAGCGTGCCACATGCCCATATAGCCGAAGTTGGCGCTGACGGACTATGCAGGTAATAGGCCTCAATTCAGTCTCACGGTGCAATCGCTGATTTGACACGTAATCATCCCAGCGATACCCCATGATTCTGCGAAGACACTTATTACCAAAGGCATTGATTCGTCTCTTCAAGTCACTATTTAGTGTCCATGTCTCACAACCATAGAGTAAGACAGGGATCACAAGCGACTTGAAGATCCGGATCTTTGTCCTCCTGCACAGGTACCAACAACGCCAAATACTCCCGCTGAGCGAGTCCATAACACCGTGGGCTATGCCAATCCGCCGTAAGACTTCTTGACGTGACCCGCCGTCATTATGGACTGCGCTACCAAGGTATGTAAAACTTTCCAAGATCTCAATGTCCTCGCCACACGCATGAACAGACTGTACTGCTTCATCTAGTAAGTCTCCAAACACCTGGACCTTGGTCTTGAGCCAGGAGATCTCAAGTCCCAAAGGCTTTTCCTCCTCGTGCAGCGCCTCGAGAGCCATCACCAGGACCTCCAGCGACTCAGCAAAGATTACTGCATCATCGGCAAAAACAAGATCAGTGATCTTGGTGTTGCCGACGGATGCTCCACAATCACTTTGATCTACAACCCTGTCCAATACCCAGTCCATACAAGCATTGAAAAGTGATGATTACACAGGTGTAAACCATGGTGAATATCTTCAATCCCGACATCGGTGCCCTTTAACAATAGCAAAAAGTTAGAGATGGTTGCCTTAGTGTTACCTTAATATCTTGGTAAATTTTTGTTATTGGGCAACCACTGATTTCGAGGCCAAAACTTAGTTTTCCTGAATAGTTATGGGGTGTTTTGAATTAATCTGGCTCTCGTTTTTGTCGGAAATCAATGTTTGTTTATATGTGGTGGGTGGAAGGAGGTCTGCCCTGCCCCTCCAGGCCCGCCCCGCAAACATTGCTAAGCTTCACACTGCCATAGTATTGGTAATTTTCGTTTTATCTTTATATCTTATGTTATTAAACCAATCCCCACCTCTAACCTAACCTAACCTAATCTGATTTAACCTAACTTAACTTTCTGGCTGAAATAACAGTAGATTTTCGTTACTACATGTAATGCCATTAATATTCAATTGCGTCATGGGAAATGGGGCTCAAAATACACAAAATGAAGAAAGCTACACGATGATGTAGGTAAGAATCCTAGGACTTTTGAAAGCCCACTACCGAAATAATACCATTATCTTTATTGCAAATTTTCCACAAAGTCTAAACACATAGCAGAAAAGCAACAAAGGCATACTGACAACATTAAATCTAAGCAAAATGTCACAGGTAGAAAATATTCGAATATAAATTCATGGAGCATCCTGCAATAAATGATGACCGACTTTGGTTACCCTACAATGTCATTCTCTTTACATTTTAACTAGTATAATTTTTCATTCACATTCACGGACAGCACTGTGAATATTGTATTTGGGTACATGCTCAAAATCATTTGTTTTCCCTTACAAAAGGTTTTTTCAATAACTTCTAATAAATTTACGAAAAATAAATGTCCTCAAAACACTAATATTTTTTTTTCTCGAAATATGTATGTAAAATACGGGTGCGTCTTATGCGGAGGTGCGTCTTATGCGCCGGCAAATACGGTAATTAAAATACATTGTATCATTCATTTGGGTCAGAGTGGGTCGGAATACATACTAGGACGAAAGAGTGAATTAGTTAATAATTGGTTATAATGTGTCTTTTTAGTCTATATTTAAATATACTGAGGGAGGGTGCGTCTTGAATTTGGGAAGGAGTAGAGTTCCAGACGACAGGGCCTAAGTAAGTGATTGAGTGCTGAAATTTTGTAAGGCGGTGAGAAGGAAGGCCAGGTTATCACAGTGGCGGGTGTTATAGCCATGGGACGGAAGGAGGTTGTGTAGATCGTTCTTGTTTGTATACATGAAGGTGGCAATTGCAAGTTTGGATATAACATCTAATTTTATAATTTTGGTTTGTCTAAAGAGTGGAATAGTATGTTCTAAGTAATTACTGTTAGTTATTATCCTTACAATCTTTTTTAGTTGTAATTTTAAAGGAATTAGATAGGTGCAATATGTTGTGCACCATATGGGGTTACAGTAGGTCAGTAGAGGGTAAACGTGAGCGTAATAAATACATTTAAGTACATCTATTGGCATGAAGTCTTTAATTTGAGTAAAGCAATATGTCTCAAGATTTTTAAAGTGAGGTTATTTATGTGATACTTAAAAGTTAATGAGTCATCATAGGTGACACCAAGGAACTTTATTTGGTTTGTTTTGGAAATACTTTTGTTATTCAATTGAAGTTGTGGAAGATTTAGTATGTTTTTGCTTGTAAATACCATAAAGTGAGTTTTACTGTTGTTGATAGTAAGCCTATTGCACACGCACCATTGATAGAGTTTTTCTAGTTCATTGTTGGCATTGAGGACAAGCTGTTCTGGGCATGGACCACTTAAGTACATTGTCATGTCGTTAGCAAATAAAATTGTTTTAGATTCAGTTAAATTATCTGTAATGTCATTGATATAAATCAACAATAATATAGGACCTCTAGTACAAGAATTTTAGGGTCAAACTTTAAAATTAATCCTAACAAGCTGAATTTTTCGTCACTGATAGGCAATGATGCATAGAACAACATACTAAAAATCCCCGTAAATTCCTATGGTGCTTCTCGAGATATATACACTTTTACATTTTTGGCAATTTTTTTTTTTTTTGGCCAAAAAAAAATGAATTTTTTTTCCATTTTTTTTTTCAGTATGTGTACAAGTTTATGGCAAAACGAATTTGTTCATGTGATTTTTTTATTTTAGCCACATGAAAAAAAATTATAAGCATTTTCTGTGTAAAGGAGTGTTTGTCGATGCACAACCAGGGCACACTGGTGCCATCACTGCTGTGAAACCCAGCATGGGGTCTTACATCAACTACCATAATTTTCTATTGAGGTAGTGTCCCAAATGTTGTCTTATGCGCCCCAATTTCTGTAGGACAACCGTGCCTGAAGTGACAGGGTGTGCCAACGCGGGTAAGGCCGAGCCAAGGGTGACGGGGCTAAAGTCACCCGGAAGGTGTACAGATTGCACGGGACCTGAGTGATGTAAGATGAACGATCGGGCAAGGTGTAGGTTATCATAACTGAACCTTGTTGTATCCCATACAATAATTGTGCATCGTTATTAACTACTATATTGAATTGTTTGCGTTTTTCAGTATATATATATTGAATTTTCTATTGAAGAAGTTGAAGGCGTTTCTATAAGGTTTGCTTTTAAACTATTCATCTTGTAGAGTTTATAAATAGGTAAATATATATTAGGTTAGGTTAGGTTAGGTTAGCCCTTGGGCTAACCTATGGCAGCAGATCTATGTATCCTTTGTGATGAGGACCTGTCCTCATCACCTCGGGTATCAATTGGAAGTAAAGGTCTGGCAACTCTAATAATGACTAGTTTTGAACGTGATGATGGGCTTTCCAAAGAATTTGAAAATAAGAATTGTAGTGGTAACTCAGGCCGATGAAGACAACCGTTACTTTTGCCCGTTTTATTTGCACTGCCTTAATCATAGCAGACTGGTCAACTCAACAGGTTGGCCTCGGGGCCCCGAAACAAGATTTGAAAACGAAACAATATATATATGAAACACTCGCACAAACGAAACAATATATATGAAACACTCACACACACAATTATCCTTAAGTACAGGGTTAATAGTTATTAGATTACACGCATACACTACACTCCCCCCTGATCCTATAGATCACTATATTGACATAGTTGCGTAGGTCGGCGCTCCCGGGAGCCCCGACGCAGCTGCGGTCTTTCTGGACTATCTGCTCCCTCCTCGATTGTGCCTTCATCCTCGGAGCCCCTCGCAGGGCCCGGCACCTGGATCAACAAGGCGTCGTCTTCTTCTACCACATCCGGCTGCTCTGACGCTGAAAGTTCCCCCGGGGTGGGCAATGGTGAAGTGACCAACCGCAGATCACGCACATGGCGAGGCATACCGTCAACCTCGACATTCTGGGGCGATACAAGTCGCGTCACCGTGCCCTCGAGGCTCCTGGAGTCGCAGCGCCTGCTGGGGTGGCGGATCCACACGCGATCCCCGACGCTATAGCGGTGCTGGTCGTCCGCCGACTGATTTTGCTGCCTCACCTCGTCGATGCCGAGCAGCCTCACCTCGTACCTAAATATCTGGTTGGCAGGGGCGGATGCAGCGTCGTTCCCTCGTGGCATCACGTTGTAGCGGTAAACCGCCTCTGCCACAGAACAACCTTTCGGCGCCAGTATAGTTTTCACTGTTCGATGGCATCGCTCTGATATACCGTTGCCTGACGGGACATGGGCACAACGGTATCGGATTGCTATGCCCCAGCGATTGGCGAACTCGCCGAACAAGGAGCTGCGGAAGCTGGTGGTGTTGTCAGTTAACAGCTCCTTGGGCGCTCCTCGCTCCAAAAACACAGACTCCAGCTGCTCGGTGACGCTGGCGGTGTCTTGACGTCTGATGCCCCTCCAGATGGCGTAACGCGATGGGCCGCAATCTATAAGAGTAAGGTAATGTTGATTATTGACATGACAGATGTCCATACTGACTCTGCCCCAAATTTCCGAGACTCCCAACTCCCCTTTTTGTCATGTCTCGGGCGCCGGGTCGATGGACTGACATTCACGGCATACTTGAATAACATCACGTACCTGCTGCCGTTGAACTGTGGGATAGAGTCTTTTGCAGAAATATAGCGTACGCTTGATACCTGGATGTCCGCTGGTCACGTGGATCTTGGCGATGTCCTGCTCAGTGATGGCGACAGCAGCTCCACATGCCAGCTGGTCTCTCTCAGGGCCAAGCCACCTCTTCGGCACCCGAGTGAGCGCGTCAGCTTTGTTCTCGGTGGAAGACACGAACCTTATATCTAAACTTAGGCCATATTCTTCAACGATGGCCCGCAGCGTCTCTAAACGCCTGCGGATCAGCATCTCGCTTGAGGCCTTGGTCTTCACTCGTGCTTTCTTTGACAAAGTGTCCTTCACCTAATAATACACGGTCCTGGAGTCTGTCATAATGGTTAACTTACTCATTTTCCAAGCAATGGCGAGATTCAGCCCCTTGATGACTGCATCCAGCTCAGCAAGGTTTATGTGAGAGCACTCATCCCGTCGCAACCAGCATGCGTCTTCTATAACGTCGCCGTTCACCTCTAAGACTGCTCCCAGCGCAAGAGAACTTGCATCTACCCACAACGAATTTTCATCACCCTTCACATCCCACCGTCCTCGGGCCGGATCTGATCTCTTCACCTGCCTCAATGTTTCCTCGATCATAAAGCGCAGCTTTGAGTCGGTGACCTCATCTTCCCAGGAAGTGGTGGCCGCATTGGCATGCCTTTTCAGGTATGACGCCGCCACTCTCAGCCAGCCGCACACAGGCAGGTGACTTGTCAACTGCCCGCACAGAGAGAACACCGTCCGCCTCGTCAGTTTCTCAGGCATGTCTGCGATGTTGTTGTCCCGCTTCCAAAAGAGGCCTCGGCGCTCCCCCCAAACTCTCATGCCAAGCACTCGAGCTCCTTCGTGCACACGCTCGGCAGGCTTGCAGATCAGGCCGTGTCGGCTTAGGTGATTCTCAACTTCCGCTGCAGAGGCCACACTTTCGTCCACTAGTATGTCGTCCAGATACGGTGAGGCGGTGGAATTAATTCTCTCGTCCCAGCTCAGCACAGTGCTCAAAACCTTTTTCAGGACGAGAGGTGCGATGTTCAGCCCAAAGCCCAACCTTGTCAGGCAGTACCGCATTCCTCGAAACACCACCGTCTGGTATGACCACAGCGACTGATGGACATGGATTTGCAAGTAGGCTTTACGCAAATCCAGGAGAGCGACTCTCTGACCCCGTCTGCGCCACTCTCTAATTTTCTCCGCGCAGACGTCCGCATCGGCGGTGTGCACATCAAGATAAGAGTTAAGTTCACGAAAGTCCATCACTGGGCGTACTTTTTTCTTATTACGTTGCACAACAGCCATCAGGGGAATAGTTCCTCTCACTGGCCTGTGAACAACCTTACTGTACGGAACCAGCCAACCATCCTTGATCCATTGACACAGTTCATTCTCGTATTCCTGCTGGGCCGCTTGAGGCACGCGATACTCTGAAACTGTATTCTGCAGTCGCGGTGGCCCCGTGCCACTGCTCCACTTCCATGACACAGTCCACGTGTGGGCTTTCACGTCATATGTCACTCCAAAGTCCTTTTCATCAACGTCTCTCTGTAAGGCAGTTGCCGCCGCTGTCACGACCTCGGATTCCTCGATACCAAACTTAACGTCGTCCAACGAGCGCACTGTCACACCACGCAAGACATTTATACCATTCATACCCATAACAAAGTCAAAACCAAGCGGCCTGGTTCGCATCACAAGCGCACTCATTGTCACTGACGGTCCCGAGAGCAGTTGGACATGCACCTCACCCATCCCCATACACTCACAACACTCACCGCTCATCGTAGTCATGCTAACGTTCACTTTCTTCCAACGAGAGCACATGGGGGCGTACACGATGCACCTCATGCTGCCGGTGTCGACAAGGATGTCACACTTTACTCCATCAACAAACAACCGAACCGTCGGCAGGGCGCTCGTTACAGACAGTCCGGAGAGGAAGCTGGCGCCAGTGCTGCCTCTCCCGAGCTGTTTCCCGGGCACGATGAAGCAATGTGGCCGAGCTGCCTACAGCTAAAACAACGCACGTTGCTGCGGCTTCCACGGCGCCCGCCGCGCCCGGCCAGACAGTCACGGGCGAAGCGATTCGGTTGGTTACACACATGACACACCACACTAGTCGACGCCGGAGTTGTCCTGTGCGATCGCCCAGAGCCATCCAGGGGTGTTGTCGTCCCGGCGCCAGCGACCCCCTCTACCAGGACGGCACGTGCCCGGCTCAAAACCTGAGTGATATCCAGGTCTTCTAGGCGTGAACCGGCTCTCAGGATGTGGCTGACTGAACTAGGAAGACCAGCCACAAAAGCACAGATCAGGCCATTGTCAGGTATTCCTCCAAACAGAGCAGCCAGGCGGCGCAGGTCGGCCAAGTACACATCAACTGACTCACCATCCTGAAGCCGGAGAGTGACAAACTGTTCGTAGGCGACAAACTTATCCGCGGCGAAGGCGGAGATGAGCGCAGCTTTTATCTTGCTGAAGTCGTTTTTGTCTGCGCTGTTGAGCTGCTGGTAGACGGAGAATGCGCCTGCAGTGAGTCGAAGAGGTACGACGGTGTGTAGCTCAGTAATCCCTCGCAGCCGGCACACCAGCTCCAGCTTCTCCAGCCATTCTCCCACTGCATGTAACGCTCCGTCGAACTCTGGTATCAAGCGGAGGTCCGTCGCCAGGCCATCTACACGGGCGGCAGAGTCTTCAGGCGTCATCACTGGTGACTGTGAAGGGGCCTCGATAGCTTGTAGTGGTAACTCAGGCCGATGAAGACAACCGTTACTTTTGCCCGTTTTATTTGCACTGCCTTAATCATAGCAGACTGGTCAACTCAACAGGTTGGCCTCGGGGCCCCGAAACAAGATTTGAAAACGAAACAATATATATATGAAACACTCACACAAATGAAACAATATATATGAAACACTCACACACACAATTATCCTTAAGTACAGGGTTAATAGTTATTAGATTACACGCATACACTACAAGAATACACCATTTTCTCTTCATGAAAAGTGCAGGAAAGATTACACACGGAAGTCAAGCATAACGAATTTTAAGAAGAAGAGGGAAGAGGAGGAGGAGTTAGACAGTTGCCCCTCCCCGAAGACCAAGAAATAACGATCAGGGACACATCCATGCAACATCAAAGAAGCATGCTTATTCTGTTCAAAACGAATTGATGAACAGCAGAATACTAAAAGGCCTGCATGCCAAAGAGACACAATCAGTAAAGTTTCAAGCATTCAGTATTTGGCTAATGTTATAAAGAAAGCAGAAGACAGAAATGATGAGTGGGGAATGGAGGTGAAGACCAGAATACAGGCAAGTCATCACTTAGTTGCAGAAGAAGGAAAATATCATCGAAAGTGTGCACAGTTGTTTGACCTAGATTCCAACATTGATAAAGATATTAATGCTACAAGGTCTACCCATTCCAGGCCTATTCATGTGCATAAAGCCACAGCATTTGACGAATTGTGCAATTTCCTGGAAAATAACAAAGAATGTCAGTATTCATCACAGGATATTAAAACTCTATACAATGGCTTTCTTTGTGTAGATGAGGGTTATGGTTTTCAACACCTTAAAACCAAACTGAAAGACCACTTTGGAGAAAACCTTATTATCAGTGGAAGTCAAGGGAAAGAAGTTATACTAAGTTTTCGTGATGCTAGTCACGCGATTCTCCGGCAGAAGTGGGAACCCAAAGCAACACAACATGATAAATTCTCCATTATTGAGATGGCTGCTTCAATTATACGAGATGATATCAGGACAACAGTTTATAAATGTTCAGAATACCCAAATATTAATGATCTCAATGGCAGTGCTGCAGATGTTCCAAACTCATTGCTGCATTTATTGAAATATATTATCAAAGGACCAGCTACTTCACCGTCCAGCAGTGATCGGCAAATCACAGCAATTTCACATAGTGTCATATCAGCATGCCGTCCAAGATCATACATTTCTCCAATACTGCTCTCAATTGGTGTATATATTCATATGAAGTATGCATCACGTAAGGTTATTGATATACTCAGCAGTTTGTCATTCTCTTGCAGTTATATGGAAATACAAAGATTATACGATGCCTTTTTAGATGGATCACAACCCTCTTATGACATGGCTGGTTTCACACAGTTCATCTTTGACAATGCTGATTTCAATGCGGCAACACTAACTGGACACAATACATTTCACACTATGGGTGGGATAGCATGTGTCACACCACAAGGAACAGTTTCACAAAAAACTTTGAAGCGTTCAACAAAACTTAAAGGGCAAGAATTCAGTGGATCATATGGGGATATTCCACTGAAGAATTACAAGAAACCCCAAACATCAGGATTTAAATCTGTATTTATTAGTCCCCTAGAACAATGCAATGCAATACAACCATTCTAAAAGTGGCAAAGTCTCTGGATAACATTTGGTTAACCAAATTCACTCTTTGTGACAGCATTGAGGACAACCCATCCTGGAGTGGATTCATGCAGGTAGTTATGAGAGGAGATGATCATGAGAACATCAGAATAGTAATCCTCCCTTTTATTAGACACGATCCATCTAATCTCAGCACCATTTACGCTGCCCTTTCTTTTGCACAGTCACTTATTGAAAAACATAATCTTGGATGTTGTCCCGTTACTTTTGACCAACCACTATATATAAAAGCTGCAGAGATGGTTGAATCTTCATCAAACCTCAGCAAGTTATTTGTCAGATTAGGTGGTTTCCACATGTTAATGTCATATATGGGATCCATCGGACATGTCATGTCAGGAAGTGGCTTGAATAACTTGTGGGAAACAGTGTATGCACCAAATTCAGTAGTCCATATGTTAACTGGGCATGCATATGCACGTGCATTGCGAGCACATATTCTATCTTCTGCTGCCATAATATCAGTGATGTTGGAAACTCCTGAATGCCTAGCTGGCATAGATTTATCAAAACTTCATGCTCTCCATAACTCCCTCTTGAAAGGAGAATGTTCAAACAGTAATGTTGAAGGAGATATTCTTTTGGCTCAGTTCTCTGGTAAAATTGATGATCTTATAGAGAAATTTTCCAATAACAGCAGAACTGGTAAGTTGTGGTTGAATTATGTAAAATTTGTTAATACCATCAAGCTATTTCTCTATGCAGAACGAACTGGAAATTGGGAGTTGCACCTGCACTGTGTTTCTGAAATGATTCCATTGTTCCATGCTGCTGGTCATCTGTCCTATGCAAAATGTGCACGCCTGTATCTCCACCAAATGCAAAATGTCGAAGCAATCATGCCAGAAGATCTTTTTAGGAAGTTCACTGAGAGGGGCTTCTTTACTGTTCGCCGTTCAGACTATTTCTGGGGAGGAAACTTCCCAGATCAAGTTATTGAGCAAGATCTGATGAGGCTGTTGAAAACATCTGGAGGGATGACACATGGCCGTGGAATAAAAGACAGTACATTGAACAAGTGGGTTCATGCTCTGGCGTACACACGGTTTCTTCAGAACAACACAAAGACCTGAGACCTAGTAGTAAGGCACAAGACAAGAAGCATTTGAACACTCTAGTAGAGTTTGTACGTGCCTGCTCTCCCTTTATGTCTCATATCCCGGATAAGCTAGTAAATATTGCAACTGGTCAAGTGGCTGATCTGTCTGTGAACTGCGATAATGCTTTCAACATCGGAATTGCTGCAGCTAATGCTGTTACAGGAAAGAGCTTCAGTGACATCAAACTGAAAAGAAAAGATTGTGTTATCACAATGACAAATACTAAAATCCAAGTCCGTGGACAAGATGTGGATGTGAACCCTTCACTGCTTTTTATGAGAATAACTTGCATAATTGAAAATCGCTCAGAAATGAAGGAATACCTGTGTTTTGAATTGGCTAAGCAGCCACCTTCTATCTTTGCCAACGGAATGATGCGGAAGACTAAAAAATCTGCCCTAGGCATTCGTTTGAAAGAGCATGCTGATGTAATGGAAGACATTCCTGAAAATTGTCTGTACATAATAGATGGTGGTCACCTAATTCATGTGGTAACATGGCCTATTGTTGCAACATACAATGATATCTTAAATGAATATGTATCCTATACAACAAGACATTATGGCACAAGTTGCATTGTGGTGTTTGATGGGTACAGAGATGCTAACAACTCAACTAAAGTAGTTGAGCAGCAACGTCGTGCTCCATCCTCCATGTCAGCAGATATTTTGTTTGAAGGTGACATGAAACTTACCACCACTAAACCAGCCTTCTTAGCAAACATAAATAATAAATCTCGTCTCATTGAGCAGTTAATTTCTAAATTCCAAGAGATTGGTGTTCTTTGTAAACAACATGATGCAGATGCAGATCAGTTGATAGTGTCCACAGTAATGGATGAAGCCTCTAAGGAAACAGCACCAGCTGTAGTGGTAGGTACTGACACAGACTTGTTAGTCATGCTTGTTGCACAGTCCACAGAAACGATGGAACTATACATGCTCTGTCAAAAATATCCCAATAAATTATACAGCATTAATGAAATTCAGTCAGGCATAGGACATAGCAAGACCATACATGCCATGACCATACATGCCATGACTGGTTGTGACACAGTCTCTGCTATATTTGGAAAAGGAAAAAAGCAGCCACTTGATCTACTGTTGTCTTCTAATTTTTCTGAATTACTGGATCCATTTATTGACACAAGAAGTTCTCATTCTACTATTGAAAAAGCTGGAGAGAGATGTCTTCTAAAACTCTACGGGAGTAGAAACTCAGAATGTCTGAACACATATCGCTTCCATATGTACAACATGAAGATAAAGAAGAAATCTATTTCCTCTGGATTAAAACTTGAATCATTGCCCCCCACAAAGGCTGCTGCAAAATACCACTCTTACCGAGTTTACCACACAGTACAGCAATGGTTAGGAAATGACCTGTCCCCCCTTGAATGGGGCTGGAGATTTAATGGTAATACACTAAGGCCCGTACCGAGAGTCGAGGCGGTAGAGCGACGAATGACGACGTACCGACGAAGGTAAGGTCGCGGTAGAACCTTCAAATCGTTACCGAGAGTGAACAGAAAGGGAGGGTTGGTTGAGGTTTCACGCGGCGGTGTATTGGCAACAATGTTGCTTCAAACTGCGGAGCCAGCAGTACGACTAAAATAGTGTATAATGCGAATTTGCCCTTATACTCATCAAAAACATCAACAGAAACGTTGCGATCGGCTATGAAGTTGATGAAATATATATTTAATGAAGTTAATTAACAGTAGAGGCGTGTATACGTAAGTTTCTCTACCGCTCATGTGAACATAGGCGGTAAGAGAACCGTCCTGGCGGGTTCTGGCAGCGACCTTCATGATGGCGACGGCTCAAGCCACTAACCACCCCTCTATCCTGAACCTCCTTAATTATTATCACTAAAATCACTTATTGCCGCATATGTAATACCTAATAATCTTATACTTATACTTAAATACATATTGGCAAGAAAATTTTTAACATATCTCTTAATCCCTCCAGATTAGGAATGTAATAAAAATTCATCGAAGGTTGCGGCGAAGACACGGGGATCCCCGTGTTTTCAACCTTGACCGCCACCGCGTCCCTGCTCTTCGTTCCAAAATTACAGGGTTTTTTATACGTCTTATGGTAAGCGAAGGTCTGCCGTTCGTCGTTCTACCGCCTACCGTCATGACTCTCGGTACGGGCCTTAGTCTTGTTCCTATTGAAACTGATCAAGCAGTTGCTCCTGACAGTGTGCTGAATTTAATTGGTTGTGGCTGCAAAACAGGGTGTCTGAAATCATGTGGGTGTCGAAAAGCTGGATTAGATTGTTCACCAATGTGTAGCCACTGTCATGGACAGAACCGTCATAACAGTGAGAAAAGTTTCAATATTGATGATGATGAAAATTCTTTCCTAGGCTATTAGTGTTTTTTATTTACAGGGAGGTCCCGAAGATACGAGCAGTTAGGTTCCAACTGGCATACTCGTAAAGCGAAATCTCGTATAACGAAACACATAACTAATGGTAAAATATAGGTTTGGTTCCAGGACCCCATCAATTAAAAAAAAAAAAAAAAAAAAACAAGACATGTTTTTCAAGCTAAAATAAACTATAGCAAACACAACAAACACACAGCGTCTATATTACCCACACTGTACTACCTATTCTGTAGAAAAAGCATTCTGAAAGAGAAAATAGCACACAAAATAACAACTGCACATTAATTAAACATAAAACATGCATAACAAGCAAAAAAGACGTAATGTATGGGACGCCACGTGATACAAGAGAAGGTAGTGTAGCGGTCCCAAGGTTGGGGCCCCACACCTGCTAATTACCCCTAAAGGTCAGGCCGCGCCATATGCTTAATTACCCTTCAGGTCACGCCTTGCTAGGGGTGACCTGACTGCGGTCCCAAGGTTGGGGCCGCACACCTGCTAATTACCCCTAAATGTCAGGCCGCACCATACGCTTAGTTACCCTTCAGGTCACGGCTTGCTAGGGGTGACCTCATCGGGGTCAACCAAATCCCCCTTTGTCCAGCCCGGGAGTGGTAGGGCGCGCATTTTGAACTTGATAATTTTACTCACCCCAGTTTGAATGTCGTATCATTGGATTTTTGATCTCGTATATTGAAAATAGACCCTAATTTACACATCTCGTATCATCGGATTCTCGTATACCGAATGTTCGTATAACGGGACCTCCCTGTATATGGAATTCCTTAACTGTTCATTAAAACAGGATTATGCATGTTTGGAGACTACATAGTGTATATAGTAGTAAGTAGTGTTGTCCGCCTCACTATAGGTTGGAAGACGGTTACTGATACGTTGGAGTGTATATAATGTGTATATAATGTATCCCGTGGTTATGTAGGCCTCCTGGGGAGCTTCCACGCAAAAAAAAGCAACGCGCCAAGTACCAACCTCCTGGGTGGTGTGGAATTGGTACAATTAAAATGCTTATAACTTTTTTCTTGTGTGTACATAAAAAAAAATCACATGAACAACTTCGTTTTGCCATAAACTTGTACACATAGTACTGAAAAAAAAAAAAAAAAAATTGGGGGGGGCCCAAAAAAAAATATTTGCCAACAATGTAAAAGTGTATATATCTTGAGAAGCACAATAGGGATTTACGGGGATTTTTAGTATGTTGTTCTATGCATCATTGACTATCAGTGACGAAAACTTCAGCTTGTTAGGATTAACTTTAAAGTTCACCATTAAAATAAATCTAAAATTCTTGGACTACTAGGATGCTGCCCTGAAGAACACCAAGATTGACTGAAGTATTGGATGACTTTTCACCATTAAAGACAATTTGTTGATGCATATTTGTTCAATAATCTTTAAACCATGAAAGTATCGGTCCACGGATACCGTAGTGATGCATTTTATTCAGAAGAATTTTATGGTTAATTGTATCAAATGCCTTAGCAAAATCAATAAAGATAAATAGAACAGATAGTTTATTATCAATAGCGGTAAACACATCAGTAGAGAAGATGTTTAATGCTTGAAAAGTGTTACATTTGCGTCTGAAGCCAAACTGAGCCTGGTTGAGAATATTCTTATTTTCTAGGTAAATGGAATTAAATGGGATGAATGGACATTCATTAAATGAGATTTCATTAGAGTTTCAAATATCTTTGCAAATACTGAAAGTTGAGAAATTGGTCTATAGTTTTTGGGATCGTTGTTAGGACCAGATTTGTGAATAGGGGTAATTTTAGCAACCTTCAACATATCAGGAAAAGTTCCAGTTGCAACAGACTGATTAAAAAGAATAGTCAAAGGAAGAGAAAATAGATCAGAATTCTTTTTGATAACAGAAATTGCTACATCATGTACACCAATGTCCGTATTACTTAGTGTCTTAATTACTGTTTTTATGTCATAGGTGGAAAGAATAGGAAGTACCCTAGAGTTTTGGCCATTGCCTTTAAGATAGTCTTTTGGGTTTCTATTGGATTGGGGAATTTTCTGTCAAGTTCTGGTGGATACTTGAGAAATAGTTACTGAAAGCTTCTGAGATATCTGATGGGTTATTTAAAATTATTCCTTAAAAGGAATGGTCCTCTGCAGGGGTGCACCCCTGCAGAGGACCATTCCTTTCCAGTACACAGGGCAGTGGGCCACTCCTTTCCATTAGTTAGGGCAGAGGGCCACTCCTTTCCAGTACACAGGGCAGTGGGCCACTCCTTTCCATTAGTTGGGGCAAGTGCACAGGAGGGGGTCCACTCCTTTCCAGTACACAGGGCAGTGGGCCACTCCTTTCCATAGTTACCAGGGCAGGGGCCACTCCTTTCCAGTACACAGGGCAGAGGGCCACTCCTTTCCAGTACACAGGGCAGTGGGCCACTCCTTTCCATAGTTCACGGGCAGAGGGCCACTCCTTTCCAGTACACAGGGCAGTGGGCCACTCCTTTCCAGTAGCACAGGGCCCCAGTACAGGTGGGTCCTCAGAGGGCAAGGCCACTCCTTTCCAGTACACAGGGCAGGGGCCACTCCTTTCCATTATTAGGGCAGAGGCACTGTCGTCAGGCAGGCCTCCTTTCCAGTATAGGCATGGGCCACTCCTTTCCAGTAGTGCAGAGGGCCACTCCTTTCCAGTACACAGGGCAGTGGGCCACTCCTTTCCAGTACACAGGGCAGTGGGCCACTCCTTTCCAGTACACAGGGCAGTGGGCCACTCCTTTCCAGTACAAGTTAGGGCAGAGGGCCACTCCTTTCCAGTACACAGGGCAGGGGCCACTCCTTTCCAGTACACAGGGCAGTGGGCCACTCCTTTCCAGTACACAGGGCAGTGGGCCACTCCTTTCCATTAGTTAGGGAGGCACCCAGTACCGGGCAGTGGGCCACTCCTTTCCAGTACACAGGGCAGTGGGCCACTCCTTTCCAGTACACGGGCAGAGGGCCACTCCTTTCCAGTACACAGGGCAGTGGGCCATTCCTTTCCAGTACACAGGGCAGTGGGCCACTCCTTTCCAGTAGGGCAGGGGCCACTCCTTTCCAGTACACAGGGCAGTGGGCCACTCCTTTCCAGTACACAGGGCAGTGGGCCACTCCTTTCCATTAGTAAGGGCAGAGGGCCACTCCTTTCCAGTACTCAGGCAGGGGCCACTCCTTTCAGTACAGGGCAGGGGCCATTCCTTTCCAGTACACAGGGCAGGGCCACTCCTTTCCAGTACACAGGGCAGTGGGCCACTCCTTTCCATTAGTTAGGGCAGAGGGCCACTCCTTTCCAGTACACAGGGCAGTGGGCCACTCCTTTCCAGTACACAGTGGGCAGTGGGCCACTCCTTTCCATGTACGACTCTCAAAGGGAGGGGCCATTCCTTTCCGTACACAGGGCAGGGGCCATTCCTTTCCAGTACACAGGGCAGTGGGCCACTCCTTTCCATTAGTTAGGGCAGTGGGCCACTCCTTTCCAGTACACAGGGCAGTGGGCCACTCCTTTCCAGTACACAGGGCAGTGGGCCACTCCTTTCCATTAGTTAGGGCAGAGGGCCACTCCTTTCCAGTACACAGGGCAGAGGGCCATCCTTTCCAGTACACAGGGCAGTGGGCCATCCTTTCCAGTACACAGGGCAGTGGGCCACTCCTTTCCATTAGTTAGGGCAGGGGCCACTCCTTTCCAGTACACAGGGCAGTGGGCCACTCCTTTCCATAGTACAAGGGCAGGGGCCACTCCTTTCCAGTACACAGGGCAGTGGGCCATCCTTTCCAGTACACAGGGCAGAGGGCCACTCCTTTCCAGTACACAGGGCAGTGGGCCATTCCTTTCCATTAGTTAGGGCAGAGGGCCACTCCTTTCCAAGTCAGGGCAGGGGCCACTCCTTTCCAGTACACAGGGCAGTGGCACTCTTCCATTAGTGCAGGCCTCCTTTCCAGTACACAGGGCAGTGGGCCACTCCTTTCCATAGGATAGGGCCATCCCAGAGGGCCACTCCTTTCCAGTACACAGGCAGGGCACCTTTCAGTAGGCAGGGCCACTCCTTTCCAGTACACAGGGCAGTGGGCCACTTCCTTTCCATAACAGGGCAGTGGCCACTCCTTTCCAGTACACAGGGCAGGGGCATCCTTTCCAGTAGGGCAGAGGGCCACTCCTTTCCAGTACACAGGGCAGTGGGCCACTCCTTTCCATTAGTTAGGGCAGGGCCCCTTTCAGTACAGGGCAGGGGCCACTCCTTTCCAGTACTAGGGCAGTGGGCCACTCCTTTCCATAGTCAGGGCAGAGGGCCACTCCTTTCCAGTACACAGGGCAGTGGGCCACTCCTTTCCATATAGGGCAGTGGGCCACTCCTTTCCAGTACACAGGGCAGTGGGCCACTCCTTTCCATTAGTAGGGCAGAGGGCCACTCCTTTCCAGTACACAGGGCAGTGGCCACTTCCTTTCCAGTACACAGGGCAGTGGGCCACTTCCTTTCCAGTACCAGGGCAGTGGGCCACTCCTTTCCAGTACACAGGGCAGAGGGCCACTCCTTTCCATTACAGGGCAGTGGGCCACTCCTTTCCATATCAGGGCAGAGGGCCACTCCTTTCCAGTACACAGGGCAGTGGGCCACTCCTTTCCATTAGTTAGGGCAGAGGGCCACTCCTTTCCAGTACCAGGGCATGGGCCATCCTTTCCAGTACACAGGGCAGTGGGCCACTCCTTTCCATTATTAGGGCAGAGGGCCACTCCTTTCCAGTACACAGGGCAGTGGGCCACTCCTTTCCAGTACACAGGGCAGTGGGCCACTCCTTTCCATTATTAGGCAGGGGCCCTTTCCAGTAACAGGCAGTGGGCCACCTCCTTATCCAGTAAAACAGGGCAGTGGGCCACTCCTTTCCAGTACACAGGGCAGTGGGCCACTCCTTTCCATTAGTTAGGGCAGAGGGCCACTCCTTTCCAGTACACAGGGCAGTGGGCCATTCCTTTCCAGTACTAGGGCAGTGGGCCACTCCTTTCCAGTTAGTAAGGGCAGTGGGCCACTCCTTTCCAGTACACAGGGCAGAGGGCCACTCCTTTCCAGTACACAGGGCAGTGGGCCATCCTTTCCATTAGTTAGGGCAGGGGCCACTCCTTTCCAGTACAAGGGCAGTGGGCCACTCCTTTCCTTAGTACAAGGGCAGAGGGCCATCCTTTCCAGTTTCAAGGGCAGTGGGCCACTCCTTTCCATTAGTTAGGGCAGAGGGCCACTCCTTTCCATTACACAGGGCAGTGGGCCACTCCTTTCCATTAGTTAGGGCAGAGGGCCACTCCTTTCCAGTACACAGGGCAGTGGGCCACTCCTTTCCATACACAGGGCAGTGGGCCACTCCTTTCCAGTACACAGGGCAGTGGGCCACTCCTTTCCATTAGTTAGGGCATGGCCACTCCTTTCCAGTACACAGGGCAGTGGGCCACTCCCTTCCAGTACACAGGCAGTGGCCACTCCTTTCCATTAGTTAGGGCAGTGGGCCACTCCTTTCCAGTACACAGGGCAGTGGGCCACTCCTTTCCATTAGTTAGGGCAGTGGGCCACTCCTTTCCAGTACACAGGGCAGTGGGCCACTCCTTTCCATTAGTTAGGGCAGAGGGCCACTCCTTTCCAGTACACAGGGCAGTGGGCCACTCCTTTCCAGTACACAGGGCAGTGGGCCACTCCTTTCCAGTACACAAGGCAGAGGGCCACTCCTTTCCAGTACACAGGGCAGTGGGCCACTCCTTTCCATTAGTTAGGGCAGAGGGCCACTCCTTTCCAGTACACAGGGCAGTGGGCCACTCCTTTCCAGTACACAGGGCAGTGGGCCACTCCTTTCCAGTACACAGGGCAGAGGGCCACTCCTTTCCAGTACACAGGGCAGTGGGCCACTCCTTTCCAGTACACAGGGCAGAGGGCCACTCCTTTCCAGTACACAGGGCAGAGGGCCACTCCTTTCCAGTACACAGGGCAGTGGGCCACTCCTTTCCAGTACACAGGGCAGTGGGCCACTCCTTTCCAGTACACAGGGCAGAGGGCCACTCCTTTCCAGTACACAGGGCAGTGGGCCACTCCTTTCCAGTACACAGGGCAGAGGGCCACTCCTTTCCAGTACACAGGGCAGTGGGCCACTCCTTTCCAGTACACAGGGCAGAGGGCCACTCCTTTCCAGTACACAGGGCAGAGGGCCACTCCTTTCCAGTACACAGGGCAGTGGGCCACTCCTTTCCATTAGTTAGGGCAGAGGGCCACTCCTTTCCAGTACACAGGGCAGTGGGCCATTCCTTTCCATTAGTTAGGGCAGAGGGCCACTCCTTTCCATTAGTTAGGGCAGAGGGCCACTCCTTTCCAGTACACAGGGCAGAGGGCCACTCCTTTCCAGTACACAGGGCAGTGGGCCATTCCTTTCCATTAGTTAGGGCAGTGGGCCACTCCTTTCCATTAGTTAGGGCAGAGGGCCACTCCTTTCCAGTACACAGGGCAGAGGGCCATTCCTTTCCATTAGTTAGGGCAGAGGGCCACTCCTTTCCAGTACACAGGGCAGTGGGCCACTCCTTTCCATTAGTTAGGGCAGAGGGCCACTCCTTTCCAGTACACAGGGCAGTGGGCCACTCCTTTCCATTAGTTAGGGCAGAGGGCCACTCCTTTCCAGTACACAGGGCAGTGGGCCATTCCTTTCCAGTACACAGGGCAGTGGGCCACTCCTTTCCATTAGTTAGGGCAGAGGGCCACTCCTTTCCAGTACACAGGGCAGTGGGCCACTCCTTTCCATTAGTTAGGGCAGAGGGCCACTCCTTTCCAGTACACAGGGCAGAGGGCCACTCCTTTCCAGTACACAGGGCAGTGGGCCACTCCTTTCCATTAGTTAGGGCAGAGGGCCACTCCTTTCCAGTACACAGGGCAGTGGGCCACTCCTTTCCATTAGTTAGGGCAGAGAGCCACTCCTTTCCAGTACTTAGGGCAGAGGGCCATTCCTTTCCAGTACTCTGGGCAGAGGGCCATTTCTTTCCAATAGAGTATTGCATTAAGTATTAAGATCCCATTGTAAATGCCCATGAATCTCGATCAGATAGGTAATTTGCGAACAAGAGGTTTCTAACGACCAATAATTTATATTATTCCAGCCCAAACAAGCTAAATCTAAGTGTTCTATGTTGAATATCAGGTTTTCACTAACAAAAAAAATGTTTTTATATACTCACGGTGTTGTTAGAAAGGTATATGATTCAAAATAAAGCATACAAATGTATGTTCAACTTCTATCCATCAGGTGACTTCTAAGGAAGCATTAAAAAAGGATTTGAGTGGAGATATTACCTTCATGCATGCCTAAAGACTGTAAACTGGTCCATTGATGGTAACTAGTTCTGTTTCTTAAAAAAACCCATAATGGAAGCTTTGGACAGTTATATACATTATTTCATATAATATACCTTCCTAACAATCAATCAATCATTGGGAGCATACGCCGGGGGGCGCCTCGCCTCGTCCACCCTACGACATCAGTTCCGGGGGTCACCAAGCCATGAGTCCCAATGTCGGCTTCCTTCCCATACTAAGCAACTCTCTACAGGAAACATCAACTTGCCCCAACCACGAGCCTTGTGGGCACCCCCTTGGCCTCCTGCATGCCGGATTGTCTCTTTACATACAACCCGGGGGGAAGGATCAGTTTCAGGGTAGCGTGCCACATGCCCATATAGCAGAAGTTGGCGCTGACGGACTCTGCAGGTAATAGGCCTCGCTTCAGTCTCACGGTGCAATCGCTGATTTGACACGTAATCATCCCAGCAATATCCCATGATTCTGCAAAAACACTAATTACCATCTTCGTCCTTCTGCACAGGTACCGACAACGCCAAATACTCGTGCTGAACGAGTCCATAACACCGTGGGCTATGCCAATCCGCCGTAAGACTTCTTGATGTGACCCGCCGTCATTATGGACTGCATTACCAAGGTATGTAAAACTTTCTAAGATCTCAATGTCCTCGCCGCACACATGAACACATTGAACAGACTGTACTGTTTCATCTAGTAAGCCTCCAAACATCTGGACATTGATCTTGAGCCAGGAGACCTCAAGTCCCAAAGGCTTTGCCTCCTCGTGCAGCACCTCGGGAGCCATCACCAGGACCTCCAGCGACTCAGCAAAGATTACTGCATCATCTGCAAACACAAGATCAGTGATCTTGGTGTTGCCGAGGGCTGCTCCACAATCACTTTGATCTACAACTTTGCCCAATACCCAATCCATACAAGTGTTGAGAAGTGATGGGGCAAGGATGTACCCTTGCCTCACTCCTATATTCACAGGGAAAAAGCTGGATACACCTCCCCCACACTTCACAGCACTCTCAGTCCCAGAGTACATGCCAGTCATCAAACCAATAGTCCTTGCAGGAATCCCGCGAAGTCGCAGGAGATCCCAGAGTGACTCACAATGCACTGAGTCAAACACCTTCTTGAGATCAACATAGGCTGCAAGCATCCCCTGTCGAAACTCATGTCGGCTTTCCACCAGGACACGAAGAGCTGGGATACGGTCCATTGTTGACTTAACAGGCGTGAACCCAGACTGCTGAGGTCTCTGATGCTTCAGCAGATGACTGGGGATCCGTGTCAGCAATAGATGGGCAAGCACCTTGCCTGGCATGCTGCGCAGTGTAACACCGCAGTAATTGTTGTAGTCCTGACGGTCCCCTTTCCCTTTCCAAATAGGAACGACCAGCCTCCTTTTCCAGTCAGGAGGAATGGTACCTGATTGTCATAGGGCAGTCAGGACAGCATGCAACCCACAGATCATGGCCTCACCCCCAGCTTTGAGGAGCTCCGCCGCTCCTCATTACAAACACCAGCTGCCTTTCAACCCCTCAATTTTGCTACAGCCTGTCTGACTTTGTCAAGAGAGGGTGCGGTTTCGTCAATGGGAGGATCAGCAACAACTGCCCACCACACCCAACCACTTCCTAACAAAGCTATGAGTATATCAAAAAATTTATTTTTGTTAGTGAAAACCTAATATTCAACATAGTAACACTCAGATTTAGCTTGTTTGGGCTGGAATATTATCAATTATTGGTCGCTAAAAACTGCTGATAACAAATTACATATCTGATCAAAATTCATGGGCATTTACAACGGGATATTAATACTTAGTGCAGTACCCTATACTCAGGGCAAAGGGACATTCCTTTCTCCAGTACTCAGCTAGAGGGCCATTCCTTTCCAGTACTCAGCTAGAGGGCCATTCCTTTCCAGTACTCAGCTAGAGGGCCATTCCTTTCCAGTACTCAGCTAGAGGGCCATTCCTTTCCAGTACTCAGCTAGAGGACCATTCCTTTCCAGTGCTCAGCTAGAGGGCCATTCCTTTCCAGTGCTCAGCTAGAGGGCCATTCCTTTCCAGTACTCAGCTAGAGGGCCATTCCTTTCCAGTGCTCAGCTAGAGGGCCATTCCTTTCCAGTGCTCAGCTAGAGGGCCATTCCTTTCCAGTACTCAGCTAGAGGGCCATTCCTTTCCAGTACTCAGCTAGAGGGCCACTCCTTTCCAGTACTCAGCTAGAGGGCCACTCCTTTCCAGTACTCAGCTAGAGGGCAATTCCTTTCCAGTGCTCAGCTAGAGGGCCATTCCTTTCCAGTACTCAGCTAGAGGGCCATTCCTTTCCAGTGCTCAGCTAGAGGGCCATTCCTTTCCAGTACTCAGCTAGAGGGCCATTCCTTTCCAGTGCTCAGCTAGAGGGCCATTCCTTTCCAGTACTCAGCTAGAGGGCCACTCCTTTCCAGTACTCAGCTAGAGGGCCATTCCTTTCCAGTGCTCAGCTAGAGGGCCATTCCTTTCCAGTACTCAGCTAGAGGGCCATTCCTTTCCAGTGCTCAGCTAGAGGGCCATTCCTTTCCAGTACTCAGCTAGAGGGCCACTCCTTTCCAGTGCTCAGCTAGAGGGCCATTCCTTTCCAGTACTCAGCTAGAGGGCCATTCCTTTCCAGTACTCAGCTAGAGGGCCATTCCTTTCCAGTACTCAGCTAGAGGGCCATTCCTTTCCAGTACTCAGCTAGAGGGCCATTCCTTTCCAGTACTCAGCTAGAGGGCCATTCCTTTCCAGTACTCAGCTAGAGGGCCACTCCTTTCCAGTGCTCAGCTAGAGGGCCACTCCTTTCCAGTACTCAGCTAGAGGGCCATTCCTTTCCAGTACTCAGCTAGAGGGCCATTCCTTTCCAGTGCTCAGCTAGAGGGCCATTCCTTTCCAGTACTCAGCTAGAGGGCCATTCCTTTCCAGTGCTCAGCTAGAGGGCCATTCCTTTCCAGTACTCAGCTAGAGGGCCATTCCTTTCCAGTACTCAGGACAGAGGGTCATTCCTTTCCAGTGCTCAGCTAGAGGGCCACTCCTTTCCAGTGCTCAGCTAGAGGGCCATTCCTTTCCAGTGCTCAGCTAGAGGGCCATTCCTTTCCAGTGCTCAGCTAGAGGGCCATTCCTTTCCAGTGCTCAGCTAGAGGGCCACTCCTTTCCAGTACTCAGCTAGAGGGCCATTCCTTTCCAGTACTCAGCTAGAGGGCCACTCCTTTCCAGTACTCAGCTAGAGGGCCATTCCTTTCCAGTGCTCAGCTAGAGGGCCATTCCTTTCCAGTGCTCAGCTAGAGGACCATTCCTTTCCAGTACTCAGCTAGAGGGCCACTCCTTTCCAGTACTCAGCTAGAGGGCCATTCCTTTCCAGTGCTCAGCTAGAGGGCCATTCCTTTCCAGTGCTCAGCTAGAGGGCCATTCCTTTCCAGTGCTCAGCTAGAGGGCCACTCCTTTCCAGTTCTCAGCTAGAGGGCCATTCCTTTCCAGTGCTCAGCTAAGGGCCACTCCTTTCCAGTACTCAGCTAGAGGGCCATTCCTTTCCAGTACTCAGCTAGAGGGCCATTCCTTTCCAGTGCTCAGCTAGAGGGCCACTCCTTTCCAGTACTCAGCTAGAGGGCCATTCCTTTCCAGTACTCAGCTAGAGGGCCATTCCTTTCCAGTACTCAGCTAGAGGGCCACTCCTTTCCAGTGCTCAGCTAGAGGGCCATTCCTTTCCAGTACTCAGCTAGAGGGCCATCCTTTCCAGTGCTCAGCTAGAGGGCCACTCCTTTCCAGTGCTCAGCTAGAGGGCCACTCCTTTCCAGTGCTCAGCTAGAGGGCCATTCCTTTCCAGTGCTCAGCTAGAGGGCCATTCCTTTCCAGTGCTCAGCTAGAGGGCCATTCCTTTCCAGTACTCAGCTAGAGGGCCATTCCTTTCCAGTACTCAGCTAGAGGGCCATTCCTTTCCAGTGCTCAGCTAGAGGGCCACTCCTTTCCAGTACTCAGCTAGAGGGCCATTCCTTTCCAGTGCTCAGCTAGAGGGCCATTCCTTTCCAGTACTCAGCTAGAGGGCCACTCCTTTCCAGTACTCAGCTAGAGGGCCATTCCTTTCCAGTACTCAGCTAGAGGGCCACTCCTTTCCAGTGCTCAGCTAGAGGGCCATTCCTTTCCAGTGCTCAGCTAGAGGGCCATTCCTTTCCAGTACTCAGCTAGAGGGCCACTCCTTTCCAGTGCTCAGCTAGAGGGCCATTCCTTTCCAGTACTCAGCTAGAGGGCCATTCCTTTCCAGTGCTCAGCTAGAGGGCCATTCCTTTCCAGTACTCAGCTAGAGGGCCATTCCTTTCCAGTGCTCAGCTAGAGGGCCACTCCTTTCTAATACTCAGGACAGAGGGCCACTCCTTTCCAGTACTCAGGGCAGAGGGCCACTCCTTTCCTATACTAAGCATAGAGGGCCACTCCTTTCCAGTACTCAGCTAGAGGGCCATTCCTTCCAGTACTCAGCTAGAGGGCCATTCCTTTCCAGTACTCAGCTAGAGGGCCACTCCTTTCCAGTACTCAGCTAGAGGGCCATTCCTTTCCAGTACTCAGCTAGAGGGCCACTCCTTTCCAGTACTCAGCTAGAGGGCCATTCCTTTCCAGTACTCAGCTAGAGGGCCACTCCTTTCCTATACTAAGCATAGAGGGCCACTCCTTTCCAGTACTCAGCTAGAGGGCCATTCCTTCCAGTACTCAGCTAGAGGGCCACTCCTTTCCTATACTAGCATAGAGGGCCACTCCTTTCCAGTACTCAGCTAGAGGGCCATTCCTTCCAGTGCTCAGCTAGAGGGCCATTCCTTTCCAGTACTCAGCTAGAGGGCCATTCCTTTCCAGTGCTCAGCTAGAGGGCCATTCCTTTCCAGTACTCAGCTAGAGGGCCATTCCTTTCCAGTACTCAGCTAGAGGGCCATTCCTTTCCAGTGCTCAGCTAGAGGGCCATTCCTTTCCAGTACTCAGCTAGAGGGCCACTCCTTTCCATACTCAGCTAGAGGGCCACTCCTTTCCAGTACTCAGCTAGAGGCGGCCACTCCTTTCCAGTACTCAGCTAGAGGGCCACTCCTTTCCAGTGCTCAGCTAGAGGGCCACTCCTTTCCAGTCTCAGCTAGAGGGCCATTCCTTTCCAGTACTCAGCTAGAGGGCCACTCCTTTCCAGTACTCAGCTAGAGGGCCATTCCTTTCCAGTACTCAGCTAGAGGGCCACTCCTTTCCAGTGCTCAGCTAGAGGGCCACTCCTTTCCAGTGCTCAGCTAGAGGGCCATTCCTTTCCAGTGCTCAGCTAGAGGGCCATTCCTTTCCAGTGCTCAGCTAGAGGGCCATTCCTTTCCAGTGCTCAGCTAGAGGGCCATTCCTTTCCAGTGCTCAGCTAGAGGGCCATTCCTTTCCAGTGCTCAGCTAGAGGGCCACTCCTTTCCAGTACTCAGCTAGAGGGCCATTCCTTTCCAGTACTCAGCTAGAGGGCCATTCCTTTCCAGTACTCAGCTAGAGGGCCATTCCTTTCCAGTACTCAGCTAGAGGGCCACTCCTTTCCAGTACTCAGCTAGAGGGCCATTCCTTTCCAGTACTCAGCTAGAGGGCCACTCCTTTCCAGTACTCAGCTAGAGGGCCACTCCTTTCCAGTACTCAGCTAGAGGGCCATTCCTTTCCAGTACTCAGCTAGAGGGCCATTCCTTTCCAGTACTCAGCTAGAGGGCCACTCCTTTCCAGTACTCAGCTAGAGGGCCATTCCTTTCCAGTACTCAGCTAGAGGGCCACTCCTTTCCAGTACTCAGCTAGAGGGCCATTCCTTTCCAGTACTCAGCTAGAGGGCCACTCCTTTCCAGTACTCAGCTAGAGGGCCATTCCTTTCCATTATTCTAGAAAGAGGGCCACTCCTTTCCAGTACTCAGGGCATAGAGCCACTCCTCTCCTATACTCATGGAAATGGACACTCCTTTCCCATGCATTCTCAAGAAATCACTCCTTTGCTACATTTCTGGCATGCCACTCCTGCCACTGAAAGCAATATTACTACCATACTGATAAACTTGGAGGCAATGTTACTACTATACTGATAAACTATCAGCATTAGTGCATGAATTTTACTCTACAGTCACAAGAACTTCCTTTGGTTTGGTTAAAATATAATAAGTAATCTTCAACATTAGTTTAATTTCAAACTACAGTATTATTGATATCATAACACAATGAAAATATTACACACAAGTCTTTTGAAAATAAAATGTATGCATGTGTGACACAAATTTTTACTCCTTCAAACACTACTTACGTTTGAAGTCTAGCTAAAAGATACAAGTGAAAAACTGCAACAGCTGCAGTCCACTTCATGTATCAGCTTCTGTGAGGAACTTTTACACCTTGAAGGCAGGAGAGAAGATGACTACAAGACTTTTTCCCCCTCTATGAGTTGCTCCTTCTCTGTGTATCCTCTTCTCTTTGCTGGAAACAAATCTAAATCAGACATTCTACAGTTACAGTTATCAACTATTTTTCGTCATTAAAATTAAATAGGGAATTCTTCCATCATTTCTTCCAATCTTCCTTAATATCCCTCATGTCACTACCATACCAATGAGGAAAGGAGCTCAAGACAGTCTTTCACCTACTCTGAAAGCAAACATTATAAAGCTTAACTAATGTCCCTTGGCAATAACATTACAGAAAGAAACCAAGACACGGGAAAACTGTACTTCATGTCCTTCAGGCAGGATAGGAAAACTGAGGGACATAACAGAAGATAAATAAGGAGAGAGAGAGAGAGAGAGAGAGAGAGAGAGAGAGAGAGAGAGAGAGAGAGAGAGAGAGAGAAGAGAGGAAAAGAGAGAGGAGAAGAGAGAGAGAGAGAGAGAGAGAGAGAGAGAGAGAGAGAGAGAGAGAGAGAGTATTATTATTATTAGTTTATTGACAAAAGTTTCAAACATTTTACCTTATTACATGTATAATTTCCTCATAATTGTCCAAATTTATACTCCTACATATTTCATATTAACCTAAAACAAACAAACAAAACACATCTACTATGGTGACACATCCCTTACGTATATAATTTCAATACATCATATATATAACTGCACAGATAGCCTACTTTATTCCTTGTACCCATCAAATTATCCATACTGGAGAAGTCTAGCATTTCATAGTTGCTTCTACATTGATTCTATGCTATAGAGAGAGAGAGTATATGCTATAGAGAGAGGAGAGAGAGAGTGCATCGCTGGCAATTTTGATCAGACACGCTAAGCGGGGGAAACATTCTAAAGCTGTAATTGTGCTACTATTTAATCAAGGAATATGCCTTTGCAATATATATCAATGAAAATGGATAAAAAACGAAGTTCAGAACTGTTATCTATGTGTTTTAAAAAAAAATGACATTGAATCATAGCTTACCATATCATTCAGTTAGGTGCGAAATGATAGATTTGAACCTTGGTAACAACTTGGTTAATCATAGAATAATATACTATATGTAAAGAAATTATAAGTTTTCTGAATCTTAAGATCATTTTCTTCCATCTCTCCTCTTGTTTTTATTATGATTTTTTTCTTTTCAAACACTTAAAAAATCATGTAAAATTGTGGAAGAAAAATGATACAAAGTCATCACTCACAACTATCTATAATTTTCTCTATCGAAAATAAAGTAGTTTTATCTTTAGAAATAAAAATGAAAAATGAAATAGATCAAATATTAACCCTTTCACATACAAATGACATCTTTGCGCGTCATCCGGTACATGTAGGCCATACGTACAAATGACATCTTTGCGCGTCATCCGGTACGTGTAGGCCATACGTACAAATGACGTCTTTGCGCGTCATCCGGTACATGTAGGCCATACGTACAAATGACGTCTTTGCGCGTCATCCGGTACATGTAGGCCATACGTACAAATGACATCTTTGCGCGTCATCCGGTACATGTAGGCCATACGTACAAATGACGTCTTTGAGGGTCATCCGGTACATGTAGGCCATACGTACAAATGACATCTTTGCGCGTCATCCGGTACATGTAGGCCATACGTACAAATGACGTCTTTGCGCGTCATCCGGTACGTGTAGGCCATACGTACAAATGACGTCTTTGCGCGTCATCCGGTACGTGTAGGCCATACGTACAAATGACGTCTTTGCGCGTCATCCGGTACATGTAGGCCATACGTACAAATGACGTCTTTGCGCGTCATCCGGTACGTGTAGCCATACGTACAAATGACATCTTTGCGCGTCACCCGGGTACATGTAGGCCATACGTACAAATGACGTCTTTGCGCGTCATCCGGTACATGTAGGCCATACGTACAAATGACATCTTTGCGCGTCATCCGGTACATGTAGGCCATACGTACAAATGACGTCTTTGCGCGTCATCCGGTACATGTAGGCCATACGTACAAATGACATCTTTGCGCGTCATCCGGTACATGTAGGCCATACGTACAAATGACGTCTTTGCGCGTCATCTGGTACGTGTAGGCCATACGTACAAATGACATCTTTGCGCGTCATCCGGTACATGTAGGCCATACGTACAAATGACGTCTTTGCGCGTCATCCGGTACGTGTAGGCCATACGTACAAATGACGTCTTTGCGCGTCATCCGGTACATGTAGGCCATACGTACAAATGACATCTTTGCGCGTCATCCGTACGTGTAGGCCATACGTACAAATGACGTCTTTGCGCGTCATCTGGTACGTGTAGGCCTACGTACAAATGACATTTTTTGCGCGTCTCCGGTACGTGTAGGCCATACGTACAAATGACGTCTTTGCGCGTCATCTGGTACGTGTAGCCATACGTACAAATGACTCTTTGAGCGTCATCCGGTACGTGTAGGCCATACTACAAATGACGTCTTTGCGCGTCATCGGTACGTGTAGGCCATACGTACAAATGACGTCTTTGCGCGTTCATCCGGTACATGTAGGCCATACGTACAAATGACGTCTTTGCGCGTCATCCGGTACGTGTAGGCCATACGTACAAATGACGTCTTTGCGCGTCATCTGGTACGTGTAGGCCATACGTACAAATGACGTCTTTGAGCGTCATCCGGTACGTGTAGGCCATACGTACAAATGACGTCTTTGCGCGTCATCCGGTACGTGTAGGCCATACGTACAAATGACGTCTTTGAGCGTCATCCAAAAAAATATTTTAAAATATTTATTAAAAATCTTAAAAAGCGCGCGGTTGACGTGAGATTCACTTGACCGTTGGAGCGAATTACAATATATTATATTAAAATATATTTTGTATAATATAATATTGTATAATATTATATTATACAATATATTTATTAAAAAAAAAAACTTTACGCTATCTTTCACTTCGTTGTATGGCTTTATTTTTGAGCGAATTACAATATATTATACTTCATTGAAAAGGAAATTTATTCAGCTATGTCATGGAATGTAGAAAAATCTTCTATGATGATAAGTTGATTTTTGGCATATTATTTTTTGCCGCAAGGTGTATTATTATTTTTTTTTTCACTTCTAACTCAAGATTTTTCAGTTATTTTCCCACTAGCGTATTTTTTTTAACATTGTATGATATAGGAAATGATCTTAGCTTAAAAACGAAACATAATTGAACTCGATACCTTTGATAGTTTAGTTTCTAGACGCGGTGGAAGTACAACTTTTTTCCCGCGCGTGACATTTCGGGTGACAATGGGTTTACGCGGGACAACAAAAAGTGAATGACAATGGTGACGTGAAAGGGTTAATGGCAATATAGCTAATGAAAGGAGAAAAACCTTGATTTTACAGGAGAGGACATTTAAACTTTACGCGCCACCATTTTTAAAAGTCCCCGGTCTCAGTCACCCCTAGACTCCTTGGCTTGTTTACACTTTCTGTTGCACCCATCCTGCTCCCGTATTCTGTCTTTTCATTCGAGGGCTAACTGTTGTAGACGTGTGCGCGGTTCTCTAAGTAGAGATAGAACAAATCCTTCCTGGTACCCAATGTTATAATCAATGACTTTATCAATCAATAATTTCCTCCTCCAGCCTTCTCTTCTTCCATTTACGGGCATTCTCTGCACTGTTTCTCATCTGTTTTACCCCAACCATGGTGATAGCTGGACTAGGCCTTGCTACGAGCAGGAATAAGCGTTATTACGGGGGTAGCGTGTCAGGGAGGGAGGGACCAGGAAGCGACGCTCTCGCTTCTTGAAGGTTTTGGATCCCCTGAGAGGGTGTCGTGACGTTTTTCACTATTAGCTTCTGTGAGAAGTTGTCAGAACCATCCAAGAACGTAATTAATTGCAAGAGAAAAAAATAGCAATTGATATTTACGGTTATTACAAGATATAGTAGGTTATATATGCACATGGGAGTTGCCACAGGTTGCCAAAATGTTATCTAATATATTCTAAAAAAAATATTTAGAAAACAGATAGTCGTAAGACTTTGTAGGAGTGTGGATCACAGACATATTTTTAAAATATTTTATAAGATTTTCGCCAATGTACATGAAATCTTCTAATATCTCTGACTACACCCCCTTAAAGTAATCGTCCAGACATATTTCATCATTCCTGATTTAATGCAGTCAAAATATTGCCATTATCGAGTATATCAACAATATGTTGTCACTTTTTGCATCCAGTCACCCGTTTCTAAATGATCCGCATTCAAAATCTGTAAATTCCCCAAGCTCTCAAAACACAACTGACGACCAGCAGACGACGGACCACGGCTCGGTGACGTCACAGCAGGCGGCCTCCCAGCCCGGCGCTGATACAAATACACGTAAACTCAGAACAAAATATAGTACTTGAAGAATTTTGGGCGTTTCTGATATTTTTTTTTGCGATATGACATATACATACATCCTTTATGGGTGCAGCAAGACAGCTGTGCCTTTCCAGAGAGCTTAGCACCCATTTCCGACCTATTCAGCCACGATATATGTTTGGAGTGCTGGGGAGAGGCGGGCGGTGTGAAGCAGATTGTCTTGCTGCACGCCTCTCGCCCGTCTCTCCCCGGCGCTCTACACATATATCGTGGCCGTATAGGTCGAAAATGGGTGCTAAGCTCTCTGGAAAGGCACAGCTTTCTTTCTGCACCCATTAAGGATGCAAGTATATGCCATAACCCCCCCAAAAAATATCAGAAACACCCAAAATTCTTCAAGTACAGTAAACCCTCTTGTATTCGGACCCTCATTCTTCAGCATTATTCGGACCTCCTCCTCCTTTTTTTGGGGGGAGGGTAGGTAAGGTGTCATGATGTGAGTCAGTGAGGTTAGAGGCCCAGGCAGCCAGGCAGAGCATTTATGATCCATCACTGAGCATATACTTTGTATACTGTAATTGAGTTTTCTTTGTTGTGTCCAAATGTTGTATTGGCGAGTGATCTGAGGCCATTGAGCCTTGGACCCAGATCCAGCAACGGAGGTCGTATCTCCAGCTACCATCCGCTCTCCCACCGCCTAGATACTACCTGCCCTTCTTACTACCGTATCCAGCAAGCCTCTCTCGTTAGGTATTTAACAGGTAGGAAGGTCCTGACTGGCTTGGACGAGTAATGACGTCATCAAACTTGTCATCAGTCACCAGCCAATGACAAACTGTTTCTAAAACTTCTCGACTAATCACAAATCAACAAGACGTCTGACACGGCCTTTAAAGGTCATGTCACACGGACACTTTTTCCAAGTTAGTGTTACGGGGTGGCCGTGGCAAGAATGTTTCCCCGTTACTGGCTACCCCGCCACCTCAACATCTTTAAAAAAAAACTTATTTAAGGTGACACGCGGTACTACACTGACCTACATAATGTCGCATGTATATAACAGCTCACCATAATTACTACGATGTATAATAACTAGTAATGACGTAAAACCCTACCCACCTGCTGGCGAGCGACCTGCCCCGACTGGCGCCCTGCCTACCTTCAGGCCCCAACACGTTTGTCATCCACCTCACCTGTGCCTTCCTGAAGAAGAGAGGTCAGCTACCATGCCTGTGATAGCATCATAGGATATCACCAGGGATCATAGGGCTCCTCAAGGGGTCCTCGCGGCCCTACAGACAACACCAAGAAGGAGGAGGAAATCTCCGCCATCATGATACTGCTGCCAGCTGCCGCTGCCAGACGTAGGACTGATAGTACACACAACCCTCGTTTTCCCGGACCTCCATTTCCCGGAAATCGGATTTGCCGGACAAAATACGAGGTCCGGGGATATGTCAGAGTCCTGGACAAATGCCTGGCCCATTCCGTAAATTGACAAAGTTGTCCGGCAGTCCAAGCGTCTCCTGTCACCCCTGGTCAGTGCCCGCGCCTCCCGCCAGGTGGCAGCATGCTCAGCGGTCGTATTGTTTACATTTGGGTACACGACACTCACGGTTCACCTGCACTGCCTCCGTTGGTCCCCTGACCCCCACTACCCCTGGTGCACAGTGGTGCAGGAACGTCTCTTGAGACTATTGATTACTCTTTCTGCTGCCTCCCGCCAGGTGGCAGCATGCTCAAGGACGTAAAAGTCCGCGGCGGGGTAGTTGATATTGGCGTTGCCGGACAGTAAATACTAGAGTAGGATAAACATCCAGGGGTGGGTAATGGCCTCGGACTGTTGCAATTCCCGGACTTTTGCGGTTCCCGGACCAGTGCTCCCCCCTAATAGTCCGGGAAAACGATGGTTGTGTGTACTGTACAATAGGGTGTCCCAAAATGCAAAAGTTTTGAAATGTTGCACGCTCGTGTGTTATTCCGGTTCTCTCATAGTAAAACAGTATTGCGTTGAAATTTTGGGCGAATTGAGTAAAATTTAGGGTCCCCACAAGTGAACATTTAGGTGACGTGACTCGAATTTCAGGATTTTTCTAAGTTTTCCCCTTTTTTTTTCTCCCTCAGGTTATCAACATGGCAACAAGAGCCGCTAGTTAATCTTGGCTGATCGACAAAGGGGTCCAATCAATGAAATCACCGGAGCCCGGCTACCATCGAAGGAGCAGGTCCTCCTCCGCTACTACCACCACCACCGGGAGATGGGGAAGACGGCGAGCGGGAGCAGGAAGGCGGTGGTGGAGGAGGTTCTCCCCTTCTGGTCGCGCGCCGGGATTCCGACAACTACAGTAATACACGCCGGCACGAAGCTGTCAAAGCTGGTAAAGGCGTACAATGAACTCAAAAAGAACAAGAACAAAGACAGGCCGAAACTCGTATGGATGAGGGAGATTTTCAAAGGAGACCTCCAAGAAATCTTCGACCTCGCACACTCCTCCTCTCTCCAACGGGCAGACGTGAAGGACGAGGACAAGGAGTTCCTACGGAGTCAGAGAGAAGACAGAGGGCTGTCTTCCATCCATTCCATCCATGGCTGGAATTGACCTCGTGACAGCGAAGAAGGTGGAGAAGCAGGTCGAGCGCGGAACTCGACTCAAGCGGCTCCGGGAACGTGAAGACAGCGACATTGCCAGGCTGACCGAAAGGGGGGAAATCCCAAGCCAAAGCAGTAGCAGCAGCAGCAGTCCTGTGTCGACGACCGTCATCACCGGCTCGGGGATCCCGAAGCCAGAGGAAAAAACTCAAAAAAGTCGCCAATCGATCTCCGTGAAGGATCTTAACCTCATTTCAACTTGGGATCGAGAGAAGTTGTCGGTGCGGCAAGCAACGTCAACGTTCGCAGCTACCGCTCAAGTTCTTGGAATGGACATTGGGAGTATGGCGGTCTCGAAGAGCACGGACCATCGAGCAAGAATTGCGGGGAGAGAGCAGGCCCCCGAGAAGATCGTGGAACTGCGGAACCCAGGAGATACCTGAGAGGTTGGTCCTGCATTGGGACGGAAAACTCCTCCCGTCCCCCCTGGCGATACGGAGGACCGCATCGCCGGTCCTCCTCACAGGGGAAGATGACGCCGAGTTCCTCTTGGGGTCCCGGCAAGCTGGATTGGGACTGGCAAAAAACGTGCTGCAGTGGTCTTGAAGGAGGTGGACGAAGCGGGCGTCAGGGACAAGATCATCGCCTTTGTTCGACACCACGGCTTCGAACACTGGCATGGTGCAAGGTGCTTGCTTCGGATTGAGCAAGAACTCGGATGAAGCTTGCTTTCGTTGGCCTGCCCGCCATCATGTCCACGGGGGTTGATCCTCAAGGATGTCTTCGAAGCCAGCCTCGGCTCTTCCTCTGGTCCTGACATTGGAATCTTCAAACGACTCCGTGATCGATGGTCCTTCGTGGATTCCTCGCAGAGAGAGACGGTGGAAACATCGGAAGACCCCCGTAGAGTTCTTCGCCACCAATGACACTGCCAGCAAGCTGAAGGACGACGCATTGGCCTTCCTGAAGGGAGGCTCTGATGTCGAAGAACCATCCCAGGGAGGACTATGAAGAACTTTCTCCGTCTCTCCTACCTGTTCCTCGGTGGTGAAGGTCCAGCCAAACCATTCCGCGTCCTGAGCTCTCCATCAAGCCGGTGGATGGCCAAGGCCATCTACTGCCTCAAGCTTCAGATGCTGAAATCCCAGCTGTCGCTGACTGGTCGAGAGAAGGCCGGAGTGGAACGAGTGGCCCTCTTTGTTGCTCTGGTGTACTGCAAGCAATGGCATGAGGCCCCGATCTCTGTAAAAAGCTCCGTTGAACGACGTGCTTTTCCTCGAGATCCTCAAGACATACCCTGACCAAACCGTTGCCAAGGCAGCAGAACAAGCCCTGCGACGCCACCTGTGGTACTTTTCCCAAAGGGAAAAAACGCGGGACTGGCCTTCTTCGACTCAAGGATTGAGTGGAGGAGAAGCAGATGGTCAAGGCATGGACAAGCCCGCCTCGAAGAAGGAACCAAGCGATTGGAGGGAAAAAAGATGACGATGTCTTCCTCCCTCTCGTCCTTCGTCACTTTGAAGACACGGTCCTTCTTTCAGAAACTCAAAGCGGACGAGGGCTTCCTGGCAAAGGACCCGGCATTGTGGGAGGAGGACGACCGATTCAAAGGACGCTCGGAAACGGGCACTTGGCCTCCGAGTGGTCAACGATGCCGCGGAGGGGGGCATCGCCCTAGTCCAGCGCTACCTGGGGTTCACGAAGTCGGCCGCCACAGGAGAAGTATCTCCTCCAGTTAGCCACCAAACCTCGGAAACTTGTGGGACGTAAAAGGAAGGAAAGGACCTTCAAAAGAAGGCTTTCTGAATGGAAACAATGAAAACTATCTGTTTTGGTTTCCTTATAAGTTTCTTTCTAAAAATGTGGGATGTTTTGAGTTTTTTCTTTGTTTTTGAAGGTTATTAGAAAATTGTTCAGTTTGTCGCGACCCCTAAATATTCTCCGAATTTCATCTAATTTCACAGGAACTCTTCTTATGCATGTGTGAACAGAAGTAAAACACGAGCAAGTGAAAAAAACATGTTTCATTTTTTCCCTCTATGATCTTGGGACACCCTACTGTACAATACTCCTGTACAGTACTGTATTATGTATTTTTAATGTAATTTATTTATTTACATGATTTATCTTATGTTTATGGATATATGCATGACTTAGAAATGTTCTATATTTACCTAGAATTGATTTTTTTCATTTTTTATTTTTTATTATTATTATTTTATCCCTGCATTATTCGGATCCTTGCATTACTCGGACCACTCCTTGGCCCAATTAGTCCGAATACGAGAGGGTTTACTGTACTATATATTTTTCTGAGTTTACGTGTATTTGTATCAGCACCGCTGGGAGGCCGCCTGCCGTGACGTCACCAGCAAGTTTCCAGCCATGGCTGGAATGGGGCTGTTGTTTTCCCGCGCTTTTTACACAAGTCATGTTTTAGGGAAATAAGGCGTGGAAATGAATTATTTTTTGTGGATTAGGTATTTTGAATAAACATTCAACATAATTATGCAAAGAAAAAATGGGCCTGAACAATTACTTAGAGGGAGACGTGTCGTTTGGATGTTGGCAGCACCTGGAAATCATCTGTCTGCGTGTTGATTGTGAGCTGTTTTAAAGCGATGTACAGGGAGGTCCCGAAGATACGAGCAGTTAGGTTCCACCTGGCATACTCGTAAAGCGAAATCTCGTATAACGAAACACATAACTAATGGTAAAATATAGGTTTGGTTCCAGGACCCCATCAATTTAAAAAAAAAAAAAAAAAAAAAATGACATGTTTTTCAAGCTAAAATAAACTATAGCAACACAACAAACACACAGCGTCTATATTACCCACACTGTACTACCTATTCTGTAGAAAAAGCATTCTGAAAGAAAAAATAACACAAAATAACATAACTGCACATTAATTAAACATAAAACATGCATAACAAGCAAAAAAGACGTTGTAATGTAGGGGACGCCGCGTGATACAAGAGAAGGTAGTGTAGTGGTCCCAAGGTTGGGGCCGCACACTAGCTAATTACTCCTAAAGGTCAGGCCGCGCCATATGCTTAATTACCCTTCAGGTCACGCCTTGCTAGGGGTGACCTGACTGCGGTCCCAAGGTTGGGGCCGCACCCCCTCTAATACCCCTAAAGGTCAGGCCGTGCCATACGCTTAATTACCCTTCAGGTCACGGCTTGCTAGGGGTGACCTCACTGGGGTCAACCAAATCCCCCTTTGTCCAGCCCGGGAGTGGTAGGGAGTGCATTTTGAACTTGATAATTTTACTCACCCCAGTTTGAATGTCGTATCATTGGTTTTTCTATCTCGTATATTGAAAATAGACCCTAATTTACACATCTCGTATCATCGGATTCTCGTATACCGAATGCTCGTATAACGGGACCTCCCTGTATATTGCTTCTAGGTAAAGGAGGCGGCGAGGATCTTGTTCCTTATCAAGTGTCGTGGTGTTTTTGTTAAAGTAATCGTCCAGAACCATGTTTTCTTTGCATAATTATGTTGAATGTTCATTCAAAATACCTCATCCACAAAATATTATTAATTTCCACGCCTTATTTCCTTAAAAACATGACTTTTGTAAAAAGCGCGGGAAAAACAACAGCCCCATTCCAGCCGTGGTGGGAAACATGCTGGTGACGTCACATGAGTAAGCCTCCCAGCCCTGCCTGATACAAATACACGTAGACTCAGAAAAACATATAGTACCTGAAGAATTTTGGGTGTTTCTGATATTTTTTTTTTTGCGATATGGCATATACTTGCATCCTGTATGGGTGCAGTAAGAAAGCTGTGCCTTTCCAGAGAGCTTAGCACCCATTTCCGACCTATTTGGCCATGATATGTGTGTGCAGCGCCTGGCAGTGGCGGGTGAGAGGAGCGCGGCAAGACACCGTGTTTCCCACCGCGCTCCTCTCACCCTACCACTGCCAGGCGCAGCACACACATATCATGGCCAAATAGGTCGGAAATGGGTGCTAAGCTCTTTGGAAAGGCACATCTTTCTTGCTGCACCCATACAGGATGCAAGTATATGCCATATCGCAAAAAATATATATGTGAAACACCCAAAATTCTTCAGGTACTATATTTTTTTATGAGTCTACGTGTATTTGTATCAGGCAGGGCTGGGAGGCTTACTCATGTGACCTCACCGAGCCGTGGTGCATCGTCTGCTGGTCATCAGTTGTGTTTTGAGAGCTCGGGGAATTTATAGATTTTGAATGCGGATCATTTAAAAACGGGTGACTGGATGCAAAAAGTGACAATAAATTGTTGATATACTCGATCATGACTATATTTTGACTGCATTAAATCAGGAATGATGAAATAGTCTGGACGATTACTATAAGGTCATCTCTTGTCAGGCGGGAGCTGTGCATGGTGTCATAGTGGTTCTTGATAGACCCATTATTCAGGTGACTAGTATGACGCCTCGTCAGTCTAGTCCGCGTCATACCAATATAAGAGTGAGGTCCACATTCCTCACTGTCTCAGGTGTGTTGGTAGATGAGGTGGTCTTCGTGGTCTTATATACAGTCAAACCTCGATATAACGGACTAAAGGGGGGAGGAGTGGTCCATTAAAGCCGATTGTCCGTTATAGCGAGGTTATTTTCCCAAGGGTGGAAAAATATATGAAAAAACAGAAAAATTGTGAAATAAATGAGAAATACTCACAAACACAACCAGACTGTGTAGCTATGTTGGGAGGTAAACAGTGACTGGCACTACATGCTGAATTTGGTCCACTCCTACACGTGAAATAAATGAGAAATAATCACAAACACAACCAGACCGTGTAGCTAGTCAAGCTCAAGCTCTAGTGAAAGGTAAACAAATTACTACAAGCCAGATTCAGCCGTGGCTTCCAAAGGTATTGCTTATTATCATGACTAATGCTCATTATTATATATATTATATAGTTGTGAAGTGCAGTTCTATACACGTGTCACTATTTAGGCCAGTGTAGCACTGCGTGTCACCTTAGATAAAGGTGATTTAGGGTGTTGATGTGACAGGGAGACGAAGCAGCGGCCACGCCATAACACTAATAGTCACTATTTTAAACTATACACACCTTCTACCACTAAATCACTAGCAACACAGGCTCCACATGCTATAATATTATATCTTAATATGTGAAACATCAAAACTCCTTAAAGCCCAAGCATTCCAAAGTAAAATGAGAAAATAATACAATAATGTTGAGTTGACAATTAGAGCGGCGATAAGCGGTCTAATATGCAAAAAAAAAAAAAAAAAAAAAAAAAAAAAATTGTCACGCAAATGGAGTCCGTTACATTGAGGTCCGTTATATCGAGGTCCGTTATATCGAGGCTTGCCTGTGTATATATATATATATATATATATATATATATATATATACACAAACCTCGATTTCCCGGACCTCCATTTCCCGGATATCGGATTTGCCGGACAAATTCCGAGGTCCGGGGATATGCCAGAGTCCATTTTTTTTTTTTTTTTTATGTTGAAATGCCTGGTCCTGTTCGTAAATTGACAAAGTTGTCCGGCGGTCCGAGCGTCTCCTGTCACCCTGGTCAGTGTCCGCGCCTCCCGCCAAGTGGCAGCATGCTCAGCGGTCAAATTGTTTACATTTGGGCACACGACCGACACTCACGGTTCACCTGCACAGCCTCCGTTAGTCCCCTGACCCCCACTGCCCCTGGTGCAGGAACATCTCTGAGACTATTGAACACTTTCTGCTGCCTCCCGCCAGGTGGCAGCATGCTCAGCGGACGCAAAAGTCCGCGGCGGGGTAGTTGAGATTGGCGGTTGCCGGACGGTAAATACTAGAGTAGGATAAATGTCCAGGGGTGGGTAATGGCATCGGACTTCCTTTTTCTGTTTTTTTTTAAGGATAATTCCTGGACTGTTGCGATTCCCGGACTTTTGCGGTTCCCGGACCAGTGCTCCCCCCTCTTAGTCCGGGAAAACGAGGTTTGTGTGTATATATATATATATATATATATACATACAGAGAGAGAGAGAGAGAGAGAGAGAGAGAGAGAGAGAGAGAGAGAGAGAGAGAGAGAGAGAGAGAGAGAGAGAGAGAGAGAGAGAGAGAGAGAGAGAGAGAGAGAGAGAGAAGAGAGAGAGAGAGAGAGAGAGAGAGAGAGAGAGAGGAGAGAGAGAGGAGAGACGAGAGAGAGAGAGAGAGAGAGATGTACATATAGATAGATAGATAGATATATAGTTATAGATATATATATACAGTGGTACCTTGACTTACGAGTGCCCCAACTAACGAGTTTTCCGAGTTACGAGCAGTCGCTCGGTCGATTTTTTGCTTTGAGTTGCGAGCCAAAATCCGAGTTACGAGCGATTTTGTTGTTGTTGTTGTTTTGTTTTGTTACGAGCGAGCTTCAGATATGCCGCCGCTAGTTGGCGCAGGGAACGCCACAACATCCGCCCAGCATCCCGCGTCTCACTCGTTCACTTCACGTGGTTACCTCGCCGTGGAAGCATCTCTGTTGTGTTGTGCTCACACAAGCGAATGCAAATGGCGGAGGGTGAGTGCAGTACAGTAAAAGCCTTATATCTCGGCACGAGGGGCTCTGGCCCTTGCCGAGTTATTCAATGTGCCGAGTTATGCAATGTCCTCCTCTGATATGGGGGGAAAAAAAAAAAAAAAAAAAAAAAAAAAATACATTACTGTAAAAGCATAAAAACTACACTTACCAGTGAACGGGTAGCAGCAGGCATGTAATCCAAGGAGAGGGGAGCCTTGTTGTAACATGTAGAAGATGTTAGGGGGACCCAGTCCCATTTTAACACTGGTATCACTTTAATCACTTTATAATCACAACTCTGTACTGTATTGTATACAGTACTGTACAACTTAATTTTACATCACTTGAGCACTTAGTTACTGCAACACTATGCACTGTCCATTACTCTACCTGCGACTGCGAGTGCATGGGAGGACACAGGGGGCGGCATGAGCCTCTAATCACAGGCGTCACTATAAGAATCCTGCCTGCGCCACCACGGGCGAGGGCCAACCATCACAACCCTCGAGTGAGCCTCCAGGGCCTACCATCCCACCCCTGGAGCTCACTGCCTACACGCGCTAAAATAAAAAAAAACCTTGTCCTTGCCATGCCGAGTTATATCAAATTCCGAGTTATACAGTGCCGAGTTATAAGGCTTTTACTGTACGTTTAGCGGCAGTTCCACCCACAGCTGTTTCCAACAGCTGATACACAGAGTATAAACACTGGCGAATGCAAATGGCGGAGGGTGAGTGCAGTACATTTAGCGACAGTTCCACCCACAGCTGTTTCCAACAGCTGATACACAGAGTGTAAACACTGGCGAATGCAAATGGCGGAGGGTGAGTGCAGTTCAGTCATATAGGTACAGTAAAAAAATTGGGGTGGTTTTTTGGGGGCTGGAACGGATTAATGGTATTTCAATTAATTTCAAAGGGGAAACTGATTTGATATACAAGCAAATTGAGTTACGAGCTCGATCAATGAACGAATTAAACTCGTAAGTCAAGGTACCACTGTATATATATATATATGCACAGTGGTGCACCAAGTTTCGCGCCTAATTGGGTCCGTTGTAATCGGCGTGAAACTCAATCCGGGAAGCATATTCGCCAACTGTGCACCGCTCCGGCACTCCGATTCAAGTGTGGGAAATTGAGGAGTTTAGAGGAGTTTTAAGGCAGATCCAAGGAAAACGCACGCGCAGCAACACACCGTATGGTGGAAGAAACTTGCTTTTACTCTGTCCTACGTATGTATAGCCTGGGTTCTTATATGTTTATTTGTTGTGTATTTACATATATTGTTAAGATAATAGAGCAGCAAACGGGCGCAAAAGGCGTAGAATATATGTTTACGGGGATAAATAAGCTGCGAACGGCTCAAAAAGAGATTTCAAAACCATATATCGAAAAACTAAGTCCAGATTCGTGATCAGCACGTAAAAAAGCATAGAGGAACCAAGTGTCATCAAAATCTGGTAAAAAAAAAAATTGCGAAATTTTGAAGACTAATCTAACTAATCCTTGGAAAATGTCGTGAAAAACACATTTTCATTGATATCTCAAGAACCCTAGCAGCTAGGCGAAAATGGTATAGAGTATTCATGATTCAGCCTGTAACTGTGGTCCCTCGGGTATAAACAATTTAAATTTCATCAATAAATAATCCAATAAATCAAAGTTTTGTAAAGGTAAAAAAAAAATCTTATTATATCTCAAAAACTTGATTTTCTAAGAACGGAGATATGCATATGGTAGATCTCATTAAGCTAGACATAATTTATTCCTGTCGATTTTTGTCTAGGGTCAATAGCTTCATTGTGAAATGGATAAAACCAAATCAAGCCAGATTTTTGGTTTATTTTGCAACCACAAAATGTTGAAAACTTATATTTTCAAACATACGTGAAATTCTTGTTAATAAGAATTGTACATCTTTTGATGTGCAATAATACTTGTCATATATTATTTCCTCAAAGAATTTTTTTTTTTTTGTGAGAAGGGCGTATATATATACCATATTTGCCGGCGCATAAGACGCAGTTTTTTCCCTTAAAAAGGAACGCAAAGTTCACCTTGCGTCTAATGCGGCCATATTAGCGAATGAGAGGTCGGGCAGAGAATGCAGAACAGCCGGTGGTGTATAGGGGTCTGGAGTGATCTGTGTTGAGCAGTAGTTCACTGAGCACAAATTTGTAACTGTGTTATCAACAGTAATTCATAATACAGGGAGGTCCCGAAGATACGAGCAGTTAGGTTCCACCTGGCATACTTGTAAAGCGAAATCTCGTATAACGAAACACATAACTAATGGTAAAATATAGGTTTGGTTCCAGGACCCCATCAATTAAAATAATAAAAAAAAAAAAAAAGACATGTTTTTCAAGCTAAAATAAATTATAGCAAACACAACAAACACACAGCGTCTATATTACCCACACTGTACTACCTATTCTGTAGAAAAACCATTCTGAAAGAGAAAATAGCACACAAAATAACAACTGCACATTAATTAAACATAAAACATAAATTATGTCATCAAGCTCATCATCAGTTACCAGCCAATGATAAACTGTTTTTAAAACTTCTCGACCAATCACAAGTCAGCGAGACATATTTCCGGGCAAGAATGGCATGCCAGACTGCCTCTCGCCACCTTCTGTCCCCGTCATCTCAAACTAATTCTCGTTTTATTGGGAATGCTTGCGTTTTAAGGAGTTTTAATGTATCAGATAGTAAGATATATAAGTAAGGAGCCTGTGTTGCTAGTGTTTTGGTGGTAGAAGGTGTGTATGTGGGTTGAAATAGTGAATATTTGTGATATGGGGAGGCCCGGCGGCTAGAATTTCTCAGTCACTCACTGCCCCGCCAGCAGTCACCTCCATCATAACATCTTTAAATCACCCTTATTTAAAATGAAACACGGTGCTACATTGATATAGATAATGACACGTGTATATAACATCTCATCATAATCACTAAGTTGTATAATAACGAGTAATAAGACGTTATCCAGCGGCGCCGCCACTCAAAACTTTTGAGTAAAAACCCGCCGTCATCCGCCTCACCTGTGCCTTCCTGAAGAAGACAGTCAGCTTCCACACCTGTGATAGCACCATAGGATATCACCAGGGATCATAGGATTCCTCAAGGGGTTCTCGCTCCCCTACTAAATATTACCAAAGACATCTATCTCCCTTGGTCTAATAGTGTTGATATCCACCTCACGGGTTTCATGGGCCGGCTCATGCTGCTGCTGCTGCTGCCAAAAGCCGCGCTGCCAAACGTGGATGAGTCCCTTGCTTGTATTTCATCTCCTTACTCATATATATGAATGATATCCATCCAAATGCAATCATATGTCTACATTCACCTAGAGAAATGATATTTCATAGCATACCAAACAATAATAAGCGAGCATGGAGACTTCCTACCTCTGCTAATACCAGTCTTGAGCAGTCGTTGGCCAGTCTGCACGTTATTTTCAGATTGATTATCGTACAACCTTAGATAAAATCATATAGTCAGTAAATGTTTATAATTTTAGTAAATAACTTGTAATTTACTTTAGTAAATAACTTGATAATTTTACTCACCCCAGTTTGAATGCCCGTCGTTTGAATGCCCGTCGAACACCCCGTCGTATCATTGGATTTTCGATCTCGTATATTGAAAATAAGACCCTAATTTACACATCTCGTATCATCGAATTCTCGTATATCGAATGCTCGTATAACAGGACCTCCCTGTACTAAGAAAAGGTTGGAGTTTAAGAGAAAATAAGAGCTGGGGCAACAAGATAGCGATTGTTGCTGCCAAGATGGCCGTGTCAGATGTAAACATCATCCACCCCCCTCTGCTGCTCTCCATTGTAAAACGTCTGATATCTCAGGTCTGCCGCTTCACCTGGGATACTTCACTCAGCGACGCCCTCCGTGCACCCACCATGGGTCATTACCGCTCAGACTCCTCCCCACACCCATGGAAAAGACAAACATCCCGCATATTAGATGTCGCCTTAATTAACCCGCATTTGACTCGCGCCACACAAGTTGACACAACAGTTGGAAGGAGATGATAGAAGGGAAGCAGAAAATGGTGATGAAATCTTCACTGGACTGAGTATTGTTGATAAATGGAATAGTGAAACAAAGAGCATGTTAAAGTTTTATTTGAAGGAGTGTGAGCGGTGAGAGGGAGGTGTAGTATCTTGGGGAGTCTGTCTATACACACAAGGATGGAGAAAGGGCATCGTGGCTTTGTTGTTTATTTGACAGCGAGTCATTGTACAACGTGAGGACAAGAGGTGTGCGCCGTGTGTGTCTCTGTGTGTCTTGTGGCTGACTGAATTACCTGGCTGATGTTGCAGTTGTGTTGGCGAGGACAAGTCAGGTCAGCGTCAGGTCACCCTCGGGCCTCTAATCCTGGTCCCAGACAGGGGGGTGGCCTAAGCCGATGCAGGTGTGTATGTGCGTGTGTGTATGTTAGTGCCGCTACAGTGGTAAGCAAGGTGGGATAGGAGACATCATAGGCCTTTGTACCACCTTGACCCCTCAATCCTCACCCCTGTACCTCTACGGATAAGGAAACTGTATGAAAGAGTGCTAGTAAAAAGGCTGCAACTGTACCTGTAGGACAAATCTTCCACACGGTACACCAAGACCAAGACCATCACGGCACCACACCGTCCGCCTCAAGGCCGAATCACACCATATCATCATGGTGACACGGCACCGTCTCATCACATCCGTTAGAATTTCTTACATTCAAACAAATAGACGTATTACACTAAACGGTGCGCCGCCGTCACGGCTCCAATACATCACCGTTCTGTCACGTAACAGTTTCTGGGGAAGAATATTTTGACGTAATGAGACTGTGCCGTGCTAATAATGGACCCTACCCATAACTACGTCACGGTTTGTTTACATCGGTGCATTGTGGGGATAAGGCAGGGTCGCCGCGGGTGGACCTACGAAGGGAAAACTACAGCGATGGAAGAATTTAGAGTTATTTTGCGCGAAATTGATATTCCAGGTGCTATATTACTGTGCTCTGTTCTCGCTGACAACACTATAGAGAAGACCTGAGATAATGGCTGATGTGCAGAGGCTTTTAAACCAAGAAAACAGTGTCATAACAGAGCCTCGTCAAAAGGTAAGCAACTGGTAGGTACGTAATTTGTCCCTACCACTTGCTTACTTCTTAATGAGACTCTGCTGTGACTGTTTTCCTGGTTTAGAAGCCTTTGCACATCAACCATCACCTCAGGTCTTCTCTATGTTGTCAGGAGCACGGAAATATAGCACCTGGAATATCAATTTCGGCCAAAACAACTCGAAATGTTTTCATCGTCGTAGTCTTCTCTTTGTAGGTTGTACATATTCATGGTTATGATAGTATTAAAATACATTATTAATTGAGTTCCTTTTGTTGTCTTTCCTCATAATAAGTAGTGGTACATCATGGTTTAAGTGTTACTTGACGAGCCAATGAATACTCTTGAGTCTATACCAACATCACCAACCTTTGCTATGATTTATCTTATTACTCCATCCATAAACAAGTTGCATAACCACCGTGACATTACCCATCCTATTGGTTCCTGGTACTGTCGTCTACCGATATTTTTATCCCTACACAAATCGGGAAAACTCGCCGACGGTTGCTCCCTCTCTCTCTCTCTCTCTCTCTCTCTCTCTCTCTCTCTCTCTCTCTCTCTCTCTCTCTCTCTCTCTCTCTCTCTCTCTCTCTCTCTCTCTCTCTCTCTCATATCTCTCTTTCAATCATATCTCTCGCTCTCTCTCTTTTTCATTCATATCTCTCGCTCTCTCTCTCTCTCTTTCACTCATATCTCTCTCTCTCTTTCACTCATATCTATATCTCTCTTTCACTCATATCTCTCTCTCACTCATATCTCTCCCTCTCTTTCACTCATATCTCTCTCTTTTTCACTCATATATCTCTCTCTCTCTTTCACTCATATCCCTCTCTCTCTCTCTTTCACTCATATCTCTCTCTTTCACTCATATCTCTCTCTCTCTTTCTTTCACTCATATCTCTCTTTCACTCATATCTCTCTTTCATTCATATCTCTCTGTCTCTCTCTCTCTTTCATTCATATCTCTCTCTGTCTCTCTCTCTCTCTCTTTCACTCATTTATATATATATATATATATATATATATATGCAGCGAGAGAGAGAGAGAGAGAGAGAGAGAGAAGAGAGGAGAGAGAGAGAGAGAGAGAGAGAGAGAGAGAAGAGAGAGAGAGAGAGAGAAGAGAGAGAGAGAGAGAGAGAGAGAGAGAGAGAGAGAGAGAGAGAGAGAGAGAGAGAGAGAGAGAGAGAGAGAGAGAGAGAGGGAGCAGCCGGCGCGGCAATTTATTTAGTTAACACTAATTTATGCATGGTGCTAATTCATTAATTAGAAAACTAAATATATCAATGGAAAGCTAATAAAATTCTGCATTTATTGATATGTTCCATCTTATAAGTTGTCTCGCAAAGTTTTACATGACGACGAGTTGAAGTGAATGCATATTTCTTCAGAGTCTCATAATGGCATTTATTTAATGTGTTTTACTGTGTTTTATGTGATAATCTTATAGAAACAAACATTTCCAAAGATAACAGTATATCATTTATACATGTATAACATGATATACTGCGGGGTCATGCCTTGAGAGCTTCCGCGGGTCTAGAGTGAACGGAGAGGCCCGGGCAACAAAATGGTGCCCAGTAGCGTTTAACATAGGGCCTATGCATGGCGTTACCCTTTTAAAGTGTTTATCAAGAGACCCTAGGTGAAACCTTTGGTTCGGCATTCTCCACCACATATACCAGGTGGAAGAAGCAAAAGGCAAAGCAAAACTAGGGGTTCCATTTTCCCCTCCTACCTCTACAAGCACCACATGGTTCACTGCACAGCATGGTAACTTTGCTTTCCTGTACTTATTGATGAAGTTAGTTAATAAATAGAATAGATAGATTAGCGTTTCAATCCTCATCTATATACATTGATGATGGAATATATATATTGAGATAGTGTACCCTTCAGGCACCGTGGCTGAGGTGAGGATTACCACTCTGTACGAGTGCTGAGTGTGTGGCGACTGTTCAGGGTCGTGACAGAAGCAAAAGTGGGTAGCAAAACTAGGGGTTCCATTATCCCCTCCTACCTCTACCAGCACCACACAGTGCACTGCACAGCACGGTGAGTGCAGAAGACCCATCGCTGGGTGACTTCCAACTCCAGATGAAGTTCAAGCTGAGAGTTTGTTTATACAATCCTGAGCGTGATTGCTCTCTGTGAGGGTGTGCGCGCCTCGTGTTTATGCAACTCTAGGTGTTTCTACTTGAGTTTGGTGTGATTAAACTGCGCTGGCATTGCAGTAGCAAAAAATAAATAAAAATAATAATAATAATAATTTAACAACTCTACCGCAAAACTTTTGTGTATAGATGCGCGAAACTTGAAACGAGGAATATTTAGAGGTACCGCAAGACCTTGTAATTGCGAACCAAGACTAATAATAAACTTAGTGCACCACTGTAGAATATTATAAATAAATATAAAAATTGCCTTGGGGGACAGCGAGAGCTCAGGCATGGATGAGTTGCAAGACACCATCAGAAACGTCATAATTTAGCTATACAGTGGTACCTTGACTTACGAGTTTAATTCGTTCATTGATCAAGCTCGTAACTCAATTTGCTCGTATATCAAATCAGTTTTCCCCATTGAAATTAATTGAAATACCATTAATCCGTTCCAGCCCCGAAAAAACCATCCCAATTTTTTTACTGTACCTATATGACTGGACTGCACTCACCCTCCGCCATTTGCATTCGCCAGTGTTTATACTCTGTGTATCAGCTGTAGGAAACAGCTGTGGGTGGAACTGCCACTAAACGTACTGCACTCACCCTCCGCCATTTGCATTCGCCAGTGTGAGCACAACACAACAGAGATGCTTCCACGGCGAGGTAACCACGTGAAGTGAACGAGTGAGACGCGGGATGCTGGGCGGATGTTGTGGCGTTCACTGTGCCAACTAGCGATGGCGTATCTGAAGCTCGCTCGTAAAAAAAAAAAAAATTTAAAGAAAAAAAAAACTCTTAACTCGGATTTTGGCTCGCAACTCAAAGCAAAAAATTGACCGAGCACTGCTCGTAACTCGGAAAACTCATATGTTGGGGCACTCGTAAGTCAAGGTACCACTGTTGTTTGTTTGTTTGTTTGTTTAGAGGATAATGCCTCAGTGATCTACTGCTGCAGGAGTAATGTTCACGCAATATTTGATGAGACTTACCAACAGCGAGGAAAAGCTGGGATAGATTTCAAGCATTTTTTCGCCCACTGTACATTGCTTCACCACGGAGAGTGCCGATGCGTGAAAAATTGCAGGAAATTTCAAATTTATGTGTGGGAATTTTGACTTTATGGACACTTTCCTTAGAATTCGGGCAATCTGGCTTTACCTCAGATATGTAAAGACCTTGAACTATACGATGCAACCACCAACTGAATTTCGAAGGTTGATCGTTTACCTCACTACAGCAGGGGCGCCACATATCAGCACTATCAATGCGCTTCCCTTACCTCCTCTTGACCTCAGTGAAGTTAAACAGAAACGTGACGACCCCTAGGTAAAACATATCATCCATTACCCAGATTCCAGCGATGCCACAGATCTGCCTGTTCTTCCAAACAATTTCAATCGCTACACGCTCGATCAAGGTGTTCTCTTTCATACCACCACACTAGAATGCAAACATGAGCCCGAACGAGAAGTGTGTGTGTGTATGTGGGTGTGTATTTACCTAGTTGTATTTACCTAGTTGTAACATACAGGAAAAGAGCTATGCTCGTACTGTCCCGTCTCCAAATCTACTATTATCCAGCTTGTGAAGTCCTGAATACTTCTTGCATTAATCACTTTTGCATCAAGGTTGTTCCAGGCTTCTATGCTTCTATATGGGAAGCTGTATTTTTTTATGTCCCTCTTGCATGTTGTCCTTTTCAATTTTTTCTCATGACCTCTTGCACTTCTATCGTCCCACACAAACAGATCTTCTCTATCAAATTTTTCCAGACCCATTGATGCTCTATACATTGCTATAAAATCTCCCCTTTCTCTTATTTTCTCAAGAGTTGGGAGTTTTAGTCTTGAAAGTCTTTCTCATATGGTAAATCTCTCAGGCTTGGAGCCATTTTTGTGGCTGCTCTTTGTGTTCTCTCAATCTTCCTTATATCCTTCTTTTTATGTGGTGACCAAATCACTGCCGCATATTCCAACCTTGGTCGAATCAAAGATGTTATCAATTTCTTAATCATCTCTTCATCCAGATATTTGAATGCCATTATATATTCCTCAGCAACTGATATGTCTCTCCTGTGATCTTGTTTTGTGGGTGTGGGTGTGTGTCATCTAGTTGTATTCATCTAGTTGTATTTTACAGGGCCTGAGCTGCACTTGTATGGCCCCATCTCCATATCAACATTCTTATCATTCATCCTTAGTGTTGGCAGAAGCCATCACTCCGGGAGGCGGGTCACAACCCCCGTCTAAGACCCGGTACCCATTCACTGCTGGGTGGACAGGGGCTTGGGTTTTAAGGAAACAGCCCATCTGTCTCCGCTCCGCCCGGGGATCGAACCCGGGACTTCTCGTTTGTGAGCCGAGCGTGCTACCTCTACACTATGGAATACCCTAGTGTGTGTCTGTGTGTGTCTATTTACCTAGTTGCCTAGTTGTATTTACCTAGTTGTAACATACAGGAAAAGAGCTATGCTCCTACTGTCCCATCTCCAAATCTACTATTATCCAGCTTGCCTTTGAAGTCCTGAATACTTTCTTGCATTAATCACCTTTGCATCAAGGTTGTTCCAGGCTTCTATGCTTCTATACGGGAAGCTGTATTTTTTTATGTCCCTCTTGCATGTTGTCCTTTTCAATTTCTTCTCATGACCTCTTGTACTTCTATCGTCCCACACAAACAGATCTTCTCTATCAATTTTTTCCAGACCCATTGATGCTCTCTCTATACATTGCTATAAAATCTCCCCTTTCTCTTCTTTTCTCAAGTGTTGGGAGTTTCAGTCTTGAAAGTCTTTCCTCATTTGTTAATCTCTCAGGCTTGGGAGCCATTTTTGTGGCTGCTCTTTGTATTCTCTCAATCTTCCTTATATATATCCTTCTTTTTATGTGGTGACCAAATCACTGCCGCATATTCCAACCTTAGTCGAATCATAAGAACATAAGAACAGAAGAAAATAAGGAAGCTACAAGAGGCCGCGAGGCCTACACGTGGTAGTTCCTGTCACCTAACACTACCTAAATCCACCTTCCATCCCCATCCATGAACTTGTCCAGCCCCTCTTTAAAGCTCCCCAATGACTCCGCACTAACTACCTGCACTAACTACCTGTCTACTGAGTCCATTTCAATCATTCACCACCCTATTATAAGAACATAAGAAAAGAGGGATTAGCAGAATCAAAGATGTTATAAATTTCTTAATCATCTCTTCATCCAGATACAGGGAGGTCCCGAAGATACGAGCAGTTAGGTTCCACCTGGCATACTCGTAAAGCGAAATCTCGTATAACAAAACACATAACTAATGGTAAAATATAGGTTTTGTTCCAGGACCCCATCAATTAAAAGAAAAAAAAAGACATGTTTTTCAAGCTAAAATAAACTATAGCAAACACAACAAACTCTCAAACTCTCAAATATAGGGCTCTATATACCACACCACCGCACCACCACACAAAACACAGTGAATTAAGAGTGTGACAGCACAGTAGGACAGAGCACAAATAAGTCACAATAAGCACATTAAGTAAACCAGCAAATCACTAAAATTGACTCACAAGGCACAATACATACAAGCAACAAAGACGTTGTATGTACTCTTGGGGACACCGCGTGATACACTAGACTCGAGAGGGTACGGTAGGTAAGGGACAAGGGAGGGGTGCGCAGACCTCTTCCACTGCCCACAAACTCTTCTCTGCGCATCTGAATCATTGTACATTGTCCAGGGTTGTGAATTTTTGGCGAGCCACCAGAATTATTATATTTTTGTCCAAGCGAGCGAAGCGAGCCTATAGGCGATCCTATTTTCGAGCGAAATAGGCGATCCTATTTCAGCCGAAATTAGTTGTTATATAGGCTTGTAAAATGTTTCCACGAATGTGTGGGCAAGAAAGATACAGGCGCAAAGGAAGAAATTTGGCACAGAAAGTTATATTTTGTCTCTTAACTCATTGTCCAAGCGAGCGAAGCGAGCTTTTAGCATTTATGCTAAAATTCGTAATATATTGTGCCTGGCGACATTAGTGCAGTGGCGAAAGTAGTGCATTAGTGCAGTGGAAATAAAATGTGTTCGTAGCCTTCACAACAACAGTGTCTTATAGCGTCGCCGAGAGGCAGGCCGCTTGTGCTAGGCCTCATATAACTATGTTGTAACCACTATGTTGAAATTATAGTAATAAATGACGTGAACTGACCTTGCTATTAACCCAAGAACTACCTAGACTGCACTCAATCAATCATAGGGGGCATACGCCGGGGGGCGTGTCGCCTCGCCCACCCTATGACGCCACTCCCGGGAGTCACCACGCGCGAGTTCCCATGCAGGCTCCTTTCCCATACCAAGCAGCTCTCGACAAGAAACATCAACTTGCCCCAGCCACGAGCCTTGTGGGTGTCCCTTTGGCCTCCTCCATGCCGGATTGTCTCTTACAGATACAACTCGATGGGAAGGATTGGTTTCAGGGTAGCGTGCCACATGCTCATATAGCCGAAGTTGGCGCTGACGGACTATGCAGGTAATAGGCCTCGATTCAGTCTCACGGTGCAATCGCTGATTTGACACGTAATCATCCCAGCGATACCCCATGATTCTGCGAAGACACTTATTACCAAAGGCATTGATTCGTCTCATCAAGTCACTATTTAGTGTCCATGTCTCACAACCATAGAGTAAGACAGGGATCACAAGCGACTTGAAGATCCGGATCTTTGTCCTTCTGCACAGGTACCGACAACGCCAAATACTCCCGCTGAGCGAGTCCATAACACCGTGGGCTATGCCAATCCACCGTAAGACTTCTTGAAGTGAACCGCCGTCATTATGGACTGCGCTACCAAGGTATGTAAAACTTTCCAAGATCTCAATGTCCTCGCCACATGCATGAAGAGACTGTACTGCTTCATCTAGTAAGTCTCCAAACCCTGGACTTGGTCTTGAGCCAGGAGACCTCAAGTCCCAAAGGCTTTGCCTCCTCATGCTGCGCCTCGAGAGCCATCACCAGGACCTCCAGCGACACAGCAAAGATTACTGCATCATCGGCAAAAACAAGATCACACTGATCAAGACTGCACTGATACCCTATTTAGACGTTAACTAAGGTATACTCAGCGTTGGTAGATGGGTTGATGATTTGAAGGCTTGATTATTATTTGAGGGAGTGCTGGTAAGCGCTGTGGGGCTGTTCAGCAGGGCTGGTGGTTGTGGTGCACGTAATGGCGGCGACTTGGTCGGCCGTCGGGAGCTTTTTCACAGTTCCTGACACGATACTATTATGGTGTGTTTTAACACCTCGTCCTCGTCTTAACCGATTGATCGGTTACGCTGGCTCAATCATATTAAGATGAGCGTGACCACACCTTACTGTACAATCAACAAGTGGCTCACCCTTCTTCAGTGTAGGACTAATGCGTGAATGAGCGCCTTCACTGAAAAACTCGGATCAGCTGGGCTCGAGCTTCCTACGTGGAAGTTCCAATAATGTTTACTCCTATACGTGGAGGCTCCAATATTTTCCTCACAATTCCCATATAATGTTAATCCTTTGATTAATTGTGGTACACACAAAACCTTGATTTCCCGAACCTTGATTTCCCGGATATCGGATTTGCCGGACAAAATCCGAGGTCCGGGGATATGTCAATCTCGGACATTTTTTTTTTTTTTTTTTTTTTTTTTTTTTTTTTTTTACGTTGAAATGCCTGGTCCTGTTCGTAAATCGACCAAGTTGTCCGGCGGTCCGAGCGTCTCCTGTCACCTCTGGTCAGTGTCCGCGCCTCCCGCCAGGTGGCAGCATGCTCAGCGGTCGTATTGTTTACATTTGGGCACACGACACTCACGGTTCACCTGCACAGCCTCCGTTAGTCCCCTGACCCCCACTGCCCCTGGTGCAGGAATGTCTCTTGAGACTATTGAACACTTTCTGCTGCCTCCCGCCAGGTGGCTGCATGCTCAGCGGACGTAAAAGTCCGCGGGGGGGTAGTTGATTTTGTCGGTTGCCGGACAGTAAATACTAGAGTAGGATAAACGTCCGGGGGTGGGTAATGGCATCAGACTTTTTTTTTTTTTTTTTTTTTTTTTACTTGCGATTCCCGGACTTTTGCGGTTCCCGGACCAGTGCTCCCCCCTATTAGTCCGGGAAATTGAGATTTGTGTGTACTAGTGATTACCACCAGAATTATATTACTATATTTAATGCATCTTAATTTATACCCAATCTATAATAATATATACATAGGTGGAATTTTTATTCGTCTCCCTTTGACAGGGGAGGCGTCAAATTCCACCATTCAAATTAATACCATTCTCCTAATTAGAGAGCGGTTTTAGTGGATAATTTCCACACACTATAACTCGTGTTTCTAATGCCGTTATAGGTGTTATTTAGGGTTAGCGTGGTGTTATATACGTGGTAGGGTGTGTGTGAGGTGTTAAATATGCCATTTCAGCCGTGGGTACAGAGAGGAGGAAGAATAACAATTATAAAAATACCACCACCACCACCACACCACTACCACCATCAGATTGATTATCGTACAACCTTAGGTAAAATCATATACACTACCCTCCCGAGTTTCACGCTATACGAGTTTCGCGATCCTCGAGTTTTGCGCTGAGGCCTAAATTCTTACCATCCCGACTTTCGCGCATTATCTCCCTGAGTTTCACGCTGCTTGCTTGTTTTTTTTTTTTTTTTTTTTTTTTTTTTTTTTTTTTTTTTTTTTTGTGTGTTTGCCTATAGCGCCGTTTGGCAGTGACCTCCAGGGGTGGGATGGTGGGCCTTGTACTCGAGGGCTGTAATGGTTGGGCCTCGCCCGTGGTGGCGCAAGTAGGATTTTTATAAAAGTTAATGGGCTGCATTAGTAGAAGCGAAATTGGATTAGCTTTCCATTGATATATTTCGTTTTCTGATCAATGAATTAGCACCATGCATAAATTAGCGTTAACTAAATAAATATCATCATCAATCGGGGTATAAGAAAGCGCGCCACCCTCAGTACTCACTGATTGTGTAAGCGACTGGGCGAGGCTCTCTCTGACAACCTCCGCTCCCGCACACCATTGACCGTTCCTCTCACACACACAGTAGTAGCTACAGCTCATTATTATTACTACGTTTGCAGTGTTTAAGCTGTGTATTAAACTGCAGTGCGAATTGACTAGTCTTTATGAATTGTAGACATGGATAGAGTGATTAAATATACTTTTCAAGCTCACAAGGTAGTGTTATATATCACTGGTGTAATAAGCCTGGCAGATCGCCACCAAGCAGTTGTGATGTCCTTCCATTTGTGCCGCGGTATGTTATATGGATCTATATTCCCTATTTCCTTACATTTTTCAATGTAATGAGGAATAGATCCAGAGTTCAACATCTGGAGGACATAGTCTGACAGATGAACACCATCAATCACTTTCCCAGCCCTCAAAAAAGAGATTAGTAAGCGTGAGTGTACCGCATTTACAGGGGAGGTAATGTCCTTTGTTTACATCGCCACACGGCCAGTCGGCCACTGTCGTCTGTCGGCCAGCCGCCAGCAACGTGCTCGGCGCGGACCAGTCGGCCACCGCTTCTCTCAGCGGTGATCCAAAAGTGTCTTTCTGTTGGTCTGTTTCCATTTCCTTTGGCGTATCGTATAATTTTTAGCTTGTATGTGATAGTATTTTACAGCTAAGTATTAATTATCCGACCTTGGGGGGACTGAAGGTAGGTCGGATAATTGGAATAGTCGGATGTTCGGATATCACAGTAACCATAAACGTAAGGACAAAATGGTATAGAACATATAAGATGCAGCTCTTGAAGGCCAATCCAGTGGTATATGCGAAAGTAAAATTCATGCATAAATAAAGCCACAAATCAATGTTTTCTAAAACTTAAAAAAAACTAAGTCAAATAAATGGCCAAAACAAGACACAATGTGGTAGTGAAAAAAGTCGGTTGTTTGGTCAAGTCGGATGTTTGGAGTCGGAATGTTGGGAATTTGGCTGTAGTAAATTGTTTTGATGAATTCTCCATAGGTGATAATTTCCAGGACTGAAAGGAGTTTAAGATACGTATGACAGCTTAATGGTAAATTATACGTCAACACTAGCAGACGTGAGATGGCGCTGTTGGATGCAATCGCGGCAATCTGCCGCCAAAAGGGGGAATGTAAACATACGTACTAGCGTTAGGACAGATTACGTAGGTGATTTGTTTGTCTTATGGTATTGAAATACTTGAACAAGAAAAGTACAGTCAAACCTCGATATAACGGACTAAAAGGGAGGGAGGAGTGGTCCGTTAAAGCCGATTGTCCGTTATAGCGAGGTTATTTTCCCAAGGGTGGAAAAATATATGCAAACACAGAAAAATTGTGAAATAAATGAGAAATAATCACAAACACAACCAGACTGTGTAGCTATGTTGGGAGGTAAACAGTGACTGGCACTACATGCTAAATTTGGTCCACTCCTAAACGTGAAATAAATGAGAAATAATCACAAACACAACCAGACCATGTAGCTAGTCAAGCTCAAGCTCTAGTGAAAGGTAAACAAACAACAAGCCAGACACAGCCGTGGCTTCCAAAGGTATTGCTTATTATCATGACTAATGCTCATTATTATATATATTATATGGTTGTGAAGTACAGTTCTATACACGTGCACTATTTTAGGTCATTTGTAGCACTGCGGTCACCTTAGATAAGGGTGATTTAGGATGTTGAGATGACAGGGAGAGTGTAGCAGCGGCCACGCCATAACACTAATAATCCTATTTTAAACAATACACACCTTCTACCACTAAATCACTAGCCAACAAGGCTCCTTCCTTATATATCTTAATATGTGATTTGTACATCAAAACTCCTTAAAAACCCAAGCATTCCAAGGAAAATGAGAAAATAATACAATTATGTTGAGTGGACAATTCGAGCGGCGATGAGCATCAATAAAGCAAAAAATAAATAAAAAAATAATTGTCACCAAAAAAGAGTCCTTACTCGAGGTCCGTTATATGAGGTTTGACTGTACTGAGTAGGAGTATTAATATGTATACATCAAAAAACTCCTTAAAACCCAAGTTCCAAAGTAAATGAAAATAATACAATTAGTTTAGTTGACAATTCGAGCGGCGGGAGCGGTCTTATATGCCATTCTTGCCCCCAAATTTGTCACGCAAAAAAGAGTCCCTTACATCCAAATCCATTATATCGGGGTCCGTTAATCGAGGTTTGCGTATGAGGAAAATACTACAACATTGTCTCGGAAAACCATTGGTATTTTTCAGGTATTTTTGGGAGAAAAAAGGAGTCTTATAAACCATAAAAAATGGTTTTAAAGCCTAGCACAGGACTAAATAACTTTTTACAGGGTTTTCAATACCCGAGTTTCGCGATCCTGAGTTTTTGCGCTTGCCTTTGGGAAAAAACAAGCGCGAAAATCGGGAGAGTAGTGTAGTCAGTAAAGATTTTAATTTTTTGTAAATAAAATTGTAATTATTTAGTAAAAAACTTGGTAATTTTACCACCCCAGTTTGGGTGTCGTAGCATTTGGGTTTCGATCTTTTAATTGAAAATAGACCCTAATTTTTCATTTTGGATTCTCGTATATCGAATTTTCCCCATAACAGGCCTCCCGGGAATTTAATGCCCCTTATTTCCCCACCCTGATATGTACTCCCGTGATTTTTTTTTATATGCTTTCAGGTGACAAAAATTTTCTTTTAATCCTACTCCCCCGATTTTTTTTGACCTTTTTTTTGATTTTCCCTTCATTTCCCCTCGAATACTTTCCTCTTTGTTCTTTTTGCTACTGCCCATTTTTATACTTTTCACTTTTTAGCATTAAACTCCATTTCCCATAATTGACATGGGCGCATTGTAGAGCGAAATTAGATTAGCTTTCCATTGATATATTTCGTTTTCTGATCAATGAATTAGCACCATGCATAAATTAGCGTTAACTAAATAAACGTCATCATCAATCGGGGTATAAGAAAGCGCGCCACCCTCAGTACTCACATGATTGTGTAAGCGACTGGGCGAGGCTCTCTCCGCTGGCCTCCGCTACCGCACACCATTGACCGTTCCTCTCACGCACACAGTAGTAGCTACAGCTCATTATTATTACTAAGTTTGCAGTGATTAAGCTGTGTATTAAACTGCAGTGCGAATTGACTAGTCTTTAAGAATTGTAGACATGGATAGAGTGATTAAATATACTTTTCAGCTCACAAGGTAGTGGTATATATCACTGGCGTAATAAGCCTGCAGATCGTCACCAAGCAGAGTCGTGATGTCCTTCCATTTGTGCCGCGGTATGTTATATGGATCTATATTCCCTATTTTCTTACATTTTCAATGTAAACGAGGAATAGATCCAGAGTCCAACATCTGGAGGACATAGTCTGACAGCATGAACATCATCAATCACTTTCCCCAGCCCTCAAAAAAGAGATTAGTAAGCGTGAGTGTACGCCGCGTTTACAGGGGAGGTAATGTCCTTTGTTTACATCGCCACACGGCCAGTCGGCCACTGTCGTCTGTCGGCCAGCCGCCAGCAACGTGCTCGGCGCGGACCAGTCGGCCACCGCTTCTCTCAGCGGTGATCCAAAAGTGTCTTTCTGTTGGTCTGTTTCCATTTCCTTTGGCGTATCGTATAATTTTTAGCTTGTATGTGATAGTATTTTACAGCTAAGTATTAATTATCCGACCTTGGGGGGACTGAAGGTAGGTCGGATAATTGGAATAGTCGGATGTTCGGATATCACAGTAACCATAAACGTAAGGACAAAATGGTATAGAACATAAAAGATGCAGCTCTTGAAGGCCAATCCAGTGGTATATGCGAAAGTAAAATTCATGCATAAATAAAGCCACAAATCAATGTTTTCTAAAACTAAAAAAAACTAAGTCAAATAAATGGCCAAAACAAGACACAATGTGGTGGTGAAAAAAGTTGGTTGTTTGGTCAAGTCAGATGTTTGGAGGTCGGATGTTGGGAATTTGGCTGTAGTAAATTTTTTTGATGAATTCGCCATAGGTGATAATTTCCAGGACTGAAAGGAGTTTAAGATACGTATGACAGCTTAATGGTAAATTATACGTCAACACTAGCAGACGTGAGATGGCGCTGTTGGATGCAATCGCGGCAATCTGCCGCCAAAAGGGGGAATGTAAACATATGTACTAGCGTTAGGACAGATTACGTAGGTGATTTGTTTGTCTTATGGTATTTGAAATACTTGTAACAAGTAAGTACAGTCAAACCTCGATATAACGGACTAAAGGGGGGGAGGAGTGGTCCGTTAAAGCCGATTGTCCGTTATAGCGAGGTTATTTTCCCAAGGGTGGAAAAATATATGAAAAAAACGGAATTGTGAAATAAATGAGAAATACTCACAAACACAACCAGACTGTGTAGCTATGTTGGGAGGTAAACAGTGACTGGCACTACATGCTGAATTTGGTCCGCTCCTACACGTGAAATAAATGAGAAATAATCACAAACACAACCAGACCGTGTAGCTAGTCAAGCTCAAGCTCTAGAGAAAGGTAAACAAACAACAAGCCAGACACAGCCCGTGGCTGTCAAAGGTATTGCATATTATCATGACTAATGCTCATTATTATATATATTATATGGTTGTGAAGTGCAGTTCTATACACGTGTCACTATTTAGGTCAGTGTAGCACTGCGTGTCACCTTAGATAAGGGTGATTTAGGATGTTGAGATGACAGGGAGAGTGTAGCCGGCCACCCATAACTAATAATCACATTTTAAAAAATACAACCCTTTTCCCCACTAAATCCTAGAAACACGGGCCCCTTCCCTTAATATTAAATGTGTAGTACATCAAAACCCCTTTAAAAACCCCAAAAGCATTCCAAGGTAAAAGGAGAAAAAAATAAAATTATTGATTTGACAATTCGAGCGGCGATAAGCGGTCTAATATGCAAAAAAAAAAAAAAATAAAAATTTGTCACTCAAATAGAGCCCGTTACACGGGTTTTTATATCGAGGTTTGACTGTACTGAGGTATGAGTATTAAATATGTGATATAAAACCCCTTAAAAACCCAAGCACCCCAAAGTAAAATGAGAAAATAATACAATTACACACAACCCTCGTTTTTCCCGGCCCTCCTTTTCCGGATATCGGTTTTTCCCGGGTCAAAATCAGGGGTCCGGGGATATGTCAGAGTCCCGGACTAATGCCGGGGCCCCATCCGAAAATGACAAATTTGTCCGGCGGTCCGAGGTCTCCTGTCCCCCCTGGTCGTGTCCGCGCCTCCCGCCAGGGGTCAGCATCTCAGCGGGTTCGTAGTTTAATTTGGGTACACGACACTCATCTCCAAGAACACCCCCCTCCCGGCAACACGCTGTCACCCGCCTCCCCTGTGCCTTTGAGGAAGACGGCAACACAGCCCTGGGAAGCATCATAGGACCTCACCGGGCTCATATTTTTCCCCAAGGGGATCCTGAGACTAAAAAACAACAACAAAGGACGTAAAAGCCCCGGGGCGGGGTAGCTGATATTGGCGGTTTGCCGGGACAGAAATACTAGAGTGGATAAACCCCGGGGGTGAGTAAGGGCCCTCGGGACTTTTGCATTCCCGGAGTTTGGGGTTTTCCCGGACCAGTGCTCCCCCCTTTTAGCCCGGGGAAAAACGAGGGTTAGGTATGTTGAGTTGACAATTCGAGCGGCGATGAGCGGTCTTATATGCCATTCTTGCCCGCAAATTTGTCACGCAAATGGGCCCTTTACATCCAAAGTCCATTATATCGGGGTCCTTATATCGAGGTTTGCTGATGGGGGAAGTAAAAAACATAGCCCGGGAAAGGGACCTTTGGGATTTTTCAGGGTTTTTTTTTGGGAAAAAACGTGAGTTTTTATAAGCCTAAAATTGGTACTAGCCTACACAGGACTAAAAAACATTTTTACAGGGTTTTAAAATACCCCAGTTTCGCGATCCCCGATTTTTAGCGCATCCCTTTCGGAAAAAAAAGAGGCGCGAAATCGGGAGAGTAGTGTAGTCAGAAAAATGACTTTATAATTTAGAAAATAATTTGTAATTTACTTTAGTAAAAAAACTGGAAATTTCATCACCCCAGTTTGATTGTGTAGCTTTGGGATTTTCGATCTTGATATTGAAAATAGACCCTAATTACACTTCATCGGATTCCGTATTCGAATGCTCTTTAAACAGGACCCCCCTGTAATTGAATGCCATTTTATTTATACCCCTCAGCAATGATATTATCTCCGGATTTTGTTTTTGTTCTCAGGTGACAAATTATCCGAATCCTACTCCCAGATTTTTTTCGACCTTTTGTTTTGATTATCCATTCATTTCCCAGAATATTTTCCTCCTGCTTTTTTTGCTACTGCCCTTTTTTACATTTTACACTTTTGCATTAAACTCCTTTTCCCATAATTAAACCCCCATCTGAAAATCTTATCTAGATCCTTTTTAAAGTCACTTTTCCCTTTACTTTCACTTTTTTTAGAAATTTAGCATCATCAGCGAATAAACTCATATAACTATTCACTCCCCTGTCATACTTTACATAGACCAAGAACATCACGGGGCCCCAATCGATCCTTGAGGAACCCACTATCACACTGCCCTTCTGACTTCTGATCTTTTTATTTTTTCCATCTCTCTGTTGCCAAAAGTTTCCCATCCACTTCAGCAAACCACCCTTCATCCTCCTACATGTTCTACTTCCAGAGCAGTTTTATGAGGTACCTTGTCAAATGCCCCCTTAGGTCCAGGTATATGCAATCGCCCCACCCCCCCTTTTCCTGTGTCACATCGATCACTCTCGAGTAAAAGCAAATAATTTCCCGTTGTACATGACATTCCTCTCTAAATCCAAACGGCCCACCTGCGAGTGGTTTGTCCTTTTCCCAAATATTTAAACCATCTGTCTTCAAAATTTTCCACACATTTTTGCCACTAAAACTTTGTTAATGATACTGGCTGTATTTAATGGTTATCTTGTCCCCTTTCCTTTGTGAATGCACAATATTTGCCTCTTTCCAATCACGCGGGACTATGCTCTCCCTAAGTGAACTCTCAATTACACTATGTAACTTTCCTGCTAGTTGGTTACTGCACTCTTTCATTATCCAATTCGACACTCCATCTGGACCCGGGGCTTTTCTCACATCTTGACTTTCCATTAGCCTTTTTACTTCTATTACGTCTACTTTTATGTCTTCCATTATATTTTCTTTTGCTATTATATATTTTTTTTTTATTCACTTTCTCTTGTAAATACAGTCTGAAAGCACTTATTCATCACCTCGGCCTGTTGTAATGCATCTTTGTACACTATGCCTTCTACCTTCAGCTTATCTATTCCTTCCTTGTTTTTCATTTTTCCATTTATATATCTATAGAAAAGTTTCGGTTCGTTCTTACATTTTTCTATTATATTTCTCTCATAGTTACTTTCTTCTTCTCTTCGGATTCTTACATATTCATTTCTAGTTGTTTTGTACTTCTCCCATAAGTTGATACCTCCTTTTTTCCTCCAACTATTCCATGTTTTTTCTCTTTCTAGTCTTGCTAATTCACATTTTCTGTTAAACCATTCATTCTTTTTCTTTTCTCTGATAACTATCCTTGGAACATAACTATTAATTCCTTCTGTGTAAATTCGGATGAACGCATCCCATTTTTTCTGGGTACTCCTTGTTGTATGGAAACTACTCCAATCTGTCTCTCCAAAAAATGTTCTGAATCCGTCAAAGTCTGCTTTTCCATAATTGTATCTTCCTTTCTTGTGTTCTTCTCTTCTCCCCTCTTTTTTGCTATCATTTACTTCAAATTCAATAAGTACATGGTCACTCTTTCCAAGTGGGCACTGATAATTTACTTTACTAATTACTTCCAGTTCTTTCGTCAATAGTAGATCTAGTCTTGATGGTTCTTCGCTACCTCTGAATTTGTATTCTCTTTAATCCACTGAGTCATAATGTTATTCATTACCAAATCCAACAATGTACCATCCCATGATTCTTCTCCTCCTTCAGTATACCATTCTTCCCAGCAAACTTCTTTGCAGTTAAAGTCTCCCATCAAAATTATGTTCTCACAATTTTCCATCGTATTCTTTAAACATTTGCTTGTGTCTCTTATCATGTCTCCATACTCTTCTCTCCCCCAGGAATTTATCTTAGGTGGAACTTATACGAGTACTATGTCTCTTATTGTTCCTTTTTTCATCACCAACTCTACCTTCAACACCTCTGCCATACCTTCTCCTTTTTCCACATTCCCTACTACCACATCCTTCCTTGTTAACACCATTACACCACCTCCCTTTTTCTGATTTCTGTTTCGCCTCCATACATTATATTGACCCTCCCCAACTGGCACATCCTCAGAATCACTCGGCTTCGTTTCTACGAAACCCAATCTGTCTGGTTTCTTGGCTCTCGGGTAATCGTTTACTTCTGTTAATGTTGACACAAAGACTACTCTATACTGGACTTGCTACTCATTTTGGGCTATTTCCAGTGGAGGCCAGTTTTGCGATTCCTGACATTTGCGAACATCACTCCCTTTTCCCTTCCTATGGTTTATCAGTATATATGATATACCGTTATCTTCGTAAATGTTTGTTCTATAATATTATCAAATAAAAAACAGTAAAATGCAATAATGAAATGCAATTATGAGAGAGTTAAGAAATATGCATGAACTTAATATTCACTCGAACTCATCGCCATTTAATATTTTGCGAGAAAACATTTTAGATGCTATCGATAGAAAGAAATGGATTTTCATTAGCTTTCCATTGCTATATTTCGTTTTCTGATAAATGAATCATAACCATGCATAAATTAGCGTGAACTAAAAAAATAACATCATCTATCGGGATAATTACCCGATGGATGATGTTATTTATTTAGTTAACGCTAATTTATGCATGGTTCTAATTCATTTATCAGAAAATGAAATATAGCAATGGAAAGCTAATTAAATTCCGCTTCTATTGATATGTTGCATGTAAAAAGCCTTCACGCAAAATATCAAATTGCGATGAGTTTAAGTGAATATAAGTTCATGCATATTTCTTCAGAGTCTCATAATGGAATTTCTTTAGTGTATTTTACAGTATTTTATTTGATAATATTATAGAACAAACATTCACGAAGATAACAGTGTATCATTTATACTGATATGCCATAGTCTACTGTATTCATGGAACACTTTTTTACTTGCCGATACGATTGATGATGTTATTTTTTTAGTTAAGCCTAATTTAGGCATGGTGGTAATTCATTTATCAGTAAACGAAATATATCAATGGCAAGCTAATGAAAACCCGCTTCTTTCTATCGCTAGCATCTAAAATGTTTTCTCGCAAAATATTAAATGGCGAAGAGTTTAAGTATATATTGAGGTCATGCATATTTCTTCACTCTCTCATAATGGCATTTCTTTAGTGTATTTTACGGTTTTTTATTTGATAATATTATAGAACAAACAGTTACGAAGATAACGGTATATCATATATACTGATAAACCTTAGGAAGGGAAATAGGGGTGATGTTCTAAAATGGCAGGAATCGCAAAACTGGCCTCCACTGGTCATGGGCGGGTTGGCGCGGGGCACGAGTAGCAAGTCCAGTATAGAGTAGTCTTTGGTTGACACTAGCCCATTTATATTTGTGTACGATACCACCTTGATACCCACCGGTGTGTGTGGTGTGTGTGTGTGTTAGCACTTACCATAAAAAGAGTGAAGAAGAGAAGAAGAATCTTGTGCTCTATGGGCATTTCACTGGGCAGTGTAAGCCTGTTCTTGATTCCCCGGGTGTTGTCAATGTGGCCCATCTCTCTCCCGCTGGCTGAGAAAATCTGCAATAGAATGTGTTTTTCAGAAAAGCATGTACAGTTGAAGCTCGATTTAACGAAACTCGATTTACGGGAAAAGTTGATTTAGCAGCAAAAATAAAAATACATTACTCCGTTTTTCAATGCTAGGAATAATGAAAAATACCGCTTAATGTACCAATATTTGGTGCAGTTCTGCTAAGGTCTGCGACCCATGTGTTGGTAGGTTTGGGGGCCATACTGATCATGCAGATCCTATTTATGGAGGTAAGCTAAATTTTGACATATTTCATTGTGTAAATTGACAGTAGTATGAAAATCTACTGTCATTGGTGTACTTAATAGGTAAGATAAGGGGATAAGCGTGCTAGCGCGTGGATCCTCAGTGTCATCTACCGATCGCATAGCCTTTGAGATAGGTCGGTGAGAACTAGGGGTGCACCAATGAGTCTATCCGGCGATAGTGATTTGGGAACAAACACTCTCGTCTCTCCTGCCTGAGGAGGTGATGACACTTTCAACAGCCGGCGATGGTTCACCCAAAGACTACTGTATACTGGACTTGTTACTGGTGCTCCGCGCCAACCCGCCCATGACTAGTGGAGGCTGATCGGCAATGTGAAAAAGTGTTTCGAATATCACTCCCATTTCCCTTCCTATGGTTTATCAGTATAAATGATATACTGTTATCTTCGTAAATGTTTGTTCTATAATATTATCAAATAAAAAACAGTAAAACACACTAAAGATATGTCATTATGATACTCTGAAGAAATATGCATGAACTTAAGCCTCTCACGCACGGTGACGCAATCGAGTCAAAACAAGCCAGTCTGCAATCTGAGCTTTTGACGCGAATTGCGTCAAAAAACAGTTAAAAATTCGCCAAAAATAAAGTATTTATCAGAATTGCGTCAAAATTTTCTGCGTCAAAGATCCAACCTAGACCTATAAAATAAACTAATTGTCAACTCTCTCGTGTGAGTGGATGTGAAATGATAAGGGTTTGTGTCTCAGTTTCCACTCAGCAGGCAGCCTGTGAGGGCGGATTGTCGTCCCTTTAAAACGTGTCCCGAGCTGGCCATACTGGCCATATGAAAATTATAATGGTAGCGTTGGAATAAAAATAAAATATCATAAAATCATAAAATCATAATAAATAAATAATAAATCCTCATAAAAATCCGCTTTTATTGGCATATAAACCATAAAAAGTTGACTCTGGAAGTTTCGAGCTACGAAGTGGTGAACGTAAGTATTTCTTATTTCTTACTTAATATTTTTCAAGTCGGTAAATTCGCTATTTATTTGATTTCTTATTATTGTTTTCTTTCATAAGGCAAATAATTTCTTGCAAAACCCAATGATATATAATAATGTCCAGGGAAAAAAGAATAACTTGTGTGAAAATGATAACATTAAAAAAATAATTCGCCGAACAGTCTGGCCATTTCGCGGGGCCCCTCAGGGAGCATAAGATGGATGTCGCAGTGGACGGAAAAACTTACTTATTAAACTTTTTGTGCGTGAGAGGGTTAATATTCACTTAAACTCTTCGCCATTTAATATCTTGAGACAACATTTAACATGGAACAAACATATCAATAGAAGCGGCCTTTCATTAGCTTTCCATTGATATTTTGATAGGTTTTCTGATAAATGAATTAGCACCTGCATAAATTAGCGTTAACTAAAAAAATATCATCAATCGGATCGGCAAGTAAAAAAGTGTTCCATGAATACAGTAGACTATGGTTTATCAGTATAAATGATACACTGTTATCTTCGTAAATGTTTGTTCTATAATATTATCAAATAAAAAATAGTAAAATACCCTTAAGTAATGCCATTATGAGACTGAAGAAATATGCATGAACATTATATTCACTTAAACTCTTCGCCATTTAATATTTTGCGAGAAAACGTTTTAGATGAAGCATATCAATAGAAGCGGAATTTTATTAGCTTTCCATTGATATATTTCGTTTTCTGATAAATGAATTAGCACCATGCATACATAAGCGTTACCTAAATAAATAACATCATCAATCGGGTAATATTCTCAATTGATGATGTTATTTATTTAGTTAATGTTAATTTATGCATGGTGCTAATTCATTTATCAGAAAACAAAATATATTAATGGAAAGCTAATAAAATTCTGCTTCTATTGATATGCTTCATGTAAAAAGCTTCCTCGCAAAATATTAAATAGCAAAGAGTTTAAGTGAATATAATGTTCATGCATATTTCTTCAGAGTCTGGCTGCCGGCAGCGTCGCATGGGCTGCCGTGCCAAGTGTAATGGAAGGTAGACAGACTCGTTGTTGTACAATCAAATCGCAAGCCATTCACTAAACCATGCACAATTATTATAATCTATGATGATAAAAAAAGTTATGTGATAGCCTGACAGTATGACAGAGGGTCCTCGTCAGCTGTCAACGATTGAACGTGACAACCACTGCAATAATCTCCCCACCCAAACCCCTGAGACCAATTGAGCTGGGAGACTATAGTTGTATTACCTAGTTGTAACTACAGGAAAAGAGCTAGCTGTACTGTCCCATCTCCACACTATATAATCTCCAGTTGGCCTTGAAGTCCTGAATACTTCTTGATTAATCACTTTTGCATAAGGTTGTTTCAGGTTCATGCTTCTAACGGAAGCTGTATTTTTTGTCCTCTTGCATGTTGTCTTTTCAATTTCTTCTCATTAACCTTTCTTGCACTTCTATCGTCCCACACAAACAGATCTCCTTATCAAATGTTTTCCAGACCCATTGATGCTCTGTAACACTGCTAATAATCTCCCCTTTTTTCTTTTTCTCAAGAGTTGGGAGTTTATCTTGAAATTCTTTCCTCATATGGTAAATCTCTCAGCTTGCGCCATTTTTGTGGACTGCTCTTTGTATTCCTCAATCTGTCCTTATATCCTTCTTTATGTGGGACCAAATCACTGCCGCATTTCTCAACTTGGTCGTAATCAAGATGTATCAATTTCTTAAATCAATTTTCATCCCAGATATTTGATGCATTCTATATCCTCAGCAAACTGATAGTTCTCCTGTGATCTTGTTGATATCTTATCTGAGTGACCAAATATCCGTGATATCATATCCCAGAACCTTTTTTGACCTTTGTATTATCCATCATTCCCATCGAAAACTTTCCTCTCTGTCTCTTTTTGCTACTCCACTCCATCATTTACACTTTTATCATTTAATCCATTTCCCATAGTTGACTCCATCTGAAAATCTTATCAGATCCTTTTGTAAATCCTACAGTCCTCTGTGCTTTCACTTTCTAGTAAATTTAGCATCATCGTGCGAATAAACTCATAAAACTGTTCACTCCTCTGTCATTATCATTTTACATAGACAAGCAACATACTGGGGCAATACTGATCCTGAGGAACTCAACTTTATTTTCACCCCTGCACCATTGACTTTTGATCTTTTATACTGTCTCTCTCTCGTTGCTCAACCAAGTATTCATCCACTTCGCAAACACCCTTCAATCTCCTACAGTTCATTCCAGAGGCAGTCTCATGAGGTACTTGTCAATGCCTTCTTTAGTCAAGTATATGCATCGGACACCCCTTTTTCTTTTTGTGTCAATCGATCACTTCGAGTAAAATCTTAATAAATTTGTTGTACATGACATCTCCTCTAATTCCAATGGCACTGCAGTGTGTTTGTCTCTTCCAAATATTTCAACCATCGTCTTTCACAATTTTCCACACATTTTGCCATACACTTGTAATGTTTACTTGATTTGCTGTAATTAATGGTTTTTCTTGTCTCATCTTTGTGAAAATTGGCCAATATTTTTTTTTCCAATCAGCAGAACTTGCTCTCCTGGTGAACTCTCAATTTTTACACTATGTAACTTTCTGCTAGTTGGTTACTGCACTCTTCATTATCAATTCGACACTCCATCTGGGACAGGCTTTCTCACATCTGGACTTTCCATTAGCTTTTTCTTAGTACGTCTACTTTTATGGCTCCATTTATAATTCTTTGCTATTATATTTTTCGTTAGTTAAATTAATTTCTCTATGAAATACAGTCTGTAGCCTTATCACACTCAGTCTTGTTGTAATGCCATCTTCATACAACTATGCATTCTACCTTCAGCTATCTATTCCTTCCTTGTTTTTCATTTTTCAATTATATATCTTAAGAAAAGTTTCGGTGCGTTCTTACATTTTCTATTATATTCCTCATAGTTAGTAAAAAAGACTTATAATAAGATATAATATATATTATATAAAATATATATTATATATATATAATAATTTATATATATATATATATAATAATATATAATATATAAATTATTTAGTATATATATATATATATAATAATATATATATTATATATAATATATAATTATATATATATAATATATAATTAATAATAATAAGACATAATAAGAAATAACGACATTTGCGGCGACATAAGACGCAGTTTTTCCCTTAAAAAGGAATGCAAGTTAGCCTGCGTCTAATGCGGCCTATTAGGCATACAGGTGGGCAGAGCTGAGAACAGCCGGTGTGTAATTACTAAAGGGGTCTGGAGACTTGTGTTGAGCCATAGGTACTGAGCAGAATTTGTAACGTGTATCAACAGTAATGCATAATACGTACTAAGAAAAGATTGGAGTTTAAGAGAAAATAAGAGCTTGGTGGCAACAGATAGCAATTGTTTGTGCAAGGATGGCCGTGTAGATGTAAACATCATCCACCCCCTCTGCTGCCTCTCATTGTAAAACGTCCTGATTTTACGGTCTGCGCTCACCTGGGATACTTCACTGGCGAGTTCTCGCGACACCCACCATGGGTAATTACCGCTCAGACTCCTCCCACACCCATGGAAAGACAACATCCCGCATATAGAGTAGTCTTACCGCATCGACCGGGCCACACAAGTTGACCAACATTGAAGGAGAGATAGAAGGGAGCAGAAAATGGTAGATTGGAATTTTAGCGGGACGAATATTGTGGATAAAATGGAATAGGAAACAAGGAGAATGTTAAAGTTATTGAAGGAGGTGAGCGGTGAAGGGAGGTTCGTAGTATCTTGGGTTTGGGATCTGTCAACACAGAATGTGAAGAAAGGGGTGTCGTGACTTTGTGTTATTGACAGCGGAGTCATTGTACAACTGGGGACAAGAGGTGGGGGGGGTCACTGTTGTGTTTTGTGGCTGACTGATTACCTGGCTGGGTGTGCAGTTGTGTCGGCGGGACAAGTCAGGTCGGGTCAGTCACCCACTACTCCTGTTTCCAGGACATGGGGGTGGCCTAAGCCCGATGCAGGTGTGTGTGAGTTGTGTGTTAGCGCCGTACAGTGGTAAGCAAGGTGGGATAGGAGACAGTAGCTTTGTACCACTCGGACCTCATCTCACCCCTCTACCTCTCAGGATAAGGAAACTGTATAAATAGGTGTATAAATTATAGAGTGCAACGGTAGATGTAGACGGGACAAAAGTCTTCCACACGGTGCACCAAGACCAAGACCCATCATGGCGCCACATCGTCCGCCTCAAGGCTGAATCACACCATACCATCATGGTGACACGGCACCGTCTCATCACATCCGTTAGAATTTCTTACATTCAAACAAATAGACGTGTTACACTAAACGGTGCGCCGCCGTCACGGCTCCAATACACCACCATCCTGTCACGTAACGGTTTCTGGGGAAGAATATTTTAACGTAATGAGACTACCGTGCTGATAATTGTCGTTCTCTCAAGGCTTTATGTACCCAAAACAGTGTCTTTTAGAGTTCAACTCCTCTTCTTCATCCAACAGAAGTGCTATTAATTCAAATTTCTTCAACCATAGCCTCTGAGGCACCATGTCTGCTTAGAGGGTGAGCAGGAACTGCCGAAAATGACGGAACCGTGACAAATAGTGTGAATACAAGGCACGTCTGATGGAACGCTGCCGTGATTTCAGAGTGTGAATCAGCCTTCACCTGTACCTTCCTGAAGAAGACTAATCAACCCTCACGACTGTGATAGATTCATTGGTGTAAACCAGGGCAAATATCGCCGATCCCGACAACAGTGCCCTTCAACAATTACAACAATAACAACAAGGCAGAGATGGCTACCTTACAGAGAGTGTTACCTAAATATCTTCGTAAATATTTGTTATTGGGCAACCACCGATTTCGAGGCCGAAACTTAGTCCTCCTGAATAGTTTTGATGTGTTTTGAATTAATCTGGCTCTCGTTTTTGTCAGACATCAATGTTTGTTTACATGTGTGTACGGGGAGGGGGGCAACCTGCCCCTTCAGGTCCGCCCCGCAAACATTGCTACGTTTTTTCACACTGCCATAGGTATTATTGGTAATATTCGTTTTTTCTCTATATCATCTGTTACTAAACCAAACCCCACCTCTAACCTAACCTAATCTGATTTAACCTAACTTAACTTTCTGGCTGAAGTAACGGTAGATTTTTGGTACTACGTGTAATTCCATTATTATTCAATTGCACCATAGGAAATGGGGATCAAAATACTCAGAATGAAGAAAGCTACACGATAATGTAGGTAAGAGTTCTAGGACTTTTGAAAGCCCACTACCAAAATAATACCAATATCTATACTTCAAGTATTCCACAAACTCTAAACAGATAGCAGAAAAGCAACAAAGGCATACCTACTATATTAAATCTAAGCTATATGTTATAGGTAGCAAAATATTAGAATATCAATTCGTGGGGGCATCCTGCAAAATATTATGACCGATTTTGATTACCCTGTCATTCCCTTTACATTTTAACTAGTAAAATTTTTCATTCACATTCATTGCACTGTGAATATTGTATCGAGGTACATGCTCATAATCATTTGCTTTCCCCTACAAATACTTTTTTTTTTAATAACTTTTGATAAATTTAAGATTTTTTTTTTTCCCTCTCAAAAACAAAAATATTATTATTTTTTTTAAAACCTCTTTGAAAAATAGGGGTGCGTCCTATGCGGAGGTGCGTCTTATGCGCCGGCAAATACGGTACTTTCTTCTTCTCTTCGGATTCTTACATATTCATTTCTAGTTGTTTTGTACTTCTCCCAAAGGTTGATACCTCCTATTTTCCTCCAACTATTCCATGTTTTTTCTCTTTCTAGTCTTGCTAATTCACATTTACTGTTAAACCATTCATTCTTTTTCTTTTCTCTGATAACTATCCTTGGAACATAACTATTTATTCCTTCTGTGTAAATTCGGATGAACTCATCCCATTTTTTCTGGGTACTCCTTGCTGCATGGAAATTTCTCAAGTCTGTCTCTCCGAAAAATGTTCTTAATCCGTCAAAGTCTGCTTTTCCATAATTGTATCTTCCTTTCTTGTGTTCTTCTCTTCTCCCCTCTTTTTTGCTATCATTTACTTCAAATTCAATAAGTACATGGTCACTCTTTCCAAGTGGGCACTGATAATTTACTTTACTAATTACTTCCAGTTCTTACGTCAATAGTAGGTCTAGTCTTGATGGTTCTTCGCTACCTCTGAATCTTGTATTCTCTTTAATCCACTGAGTCATAATGTTATTAATTACCAAATCCAACAATGTACCACTCCATGATTCTTCTCCTCCTTCAGTATACCATTCTTCCCAGCAAACTTCTTTGCAGTTAAAATCTCTCATCATAATTATGTTCTCACAATTTTCCATCGTATTCTTTAAACATTTGCTTGTGTCTCTTATCATGTCTCCATAGTCTTCTCTCCCCCAGGAATTTGTCTTAGGTGGAACTGATACGAGTACTAAGTCTCTTATTCTTCCTTTTTTCATCATCAACTCTACCTTCAACACCTCTGCCATACCTTCTCCTTTTTCCACATTCCCTACTACCACATCCTTCCTTGTTAACAACCATTACACCACCTCCCTTTTCTGATTTCTGTTTCGCCTCCATACATATATGACCCTCCCCAACTGGCACATCCTCAGAATCACTCAGCTTCATTTCTACTAGACCTAATATGTCTGGTTTCTTGGCTCTCAGGTAACCGTTTACTTCTGTTAATGTTGACACTAGCCCATTTATATTTGTGTACGATACCTGCCATCCTTTTTCATTTTCCTTTGAACTGTCTTCTCTTACTCTCTCTCTTTTAGATACCACTTCTTCAGTTTTTGGTCAAAAACTCTCCAATAGAATTTCTGTTTTTCCTCTTCCGTTTCAATTCGTTTTTTTTCTTTGGCTTCTTTAAACAGTACATTCAAAACTGGCTCTTTCTTCCTCATTCATATCTTTTCTTATCCATATTTTCTATATTCTTCTGTCTTTGCCAGTTTCCATGCCTTAGACAATATATCTTGTGCTGTAGCTTGTGACCTAAACTTAACTTTTAAGGGGCGGGCCCGTCCCTCCTCATATTTGCCTAACCTATGTGTCTCTTCTATTTCTTCTTCTATCTCCGTATTTCTTTCTACTACTTTTAAATATTTCTTTTGCCACTTTCTTTCTTCCTCTTCTCATATGTTTTTCTTGGGCAGCACTTTTTCTTTAAAACCAAAATGATGACACATTCTTTTTGTCCACCGTATCTCTAACTAAATTTTCTTTGTGTTTGATCACTTTGACACTTCTTGGTCAGATTTTTCTTTCATTTTCTTGATCTTCTATATCTGACGTAAGCTTCTTGGTCTTTTTCTTGTTCTATCTTCCATGTCTTTCTTTCATCTTTCATTTCCTCTTGTGTCATTTCCATTTCTTATGTACTGCATTAATTTCTGCATGCATTTCACTACCTTATCGTTCGTCTTCTTTACAATTCAGTTCTCCACTCAATTTTTCAAAATAGTGATATCTTTTTCCAGTACGAACACTTTCTATTCCATCTTCTCTAGTTTATCCATCATTTGTGTACTACATTTCTAGCATTATGACTCTTCCGGGTTCGTTTTCAGCCCTAACATGTCTTTTTTTGGTATCAAAACCGTCAAAAGGGGTCGTGGGGGATCTTCCATCTTTGTTTACTTCCAATTTTTTTCACTTTATAGGCTAATCATTGGAGACGAGACTATTTAAAACTGCACAAGCTCTCCTGTAAGTACTCAAGGTCTTTTTGGGTCCTCTGCATCCTTGTTTGGGGCACAGCATCCAGTCACAATAGCCGTTGTTTAGGAGCCTCTTGAGGCGTCTGTAACACAGCTGACAGTGGGTGGGTGGGTGCGGGGGTGGGTGGGGGGTGAGAGAGAGAGAGAGAAGAGAGGAGAGAGAGAGAGAAGAGAGAGAGAGAGAGAGAGGAGAGAGAGAGAGAGAGAGAGAGAGAGAGAGAGAGAGAGAGAGAGGAGAGAGAGAGAGAGAAGAGAGAGAGAGAGAGAGAGAGAATGCAAATGTGTCAGATTGTCAGAAATGCTTTGGTAATAGGATGGGGGGGGGGGTTCGCAAGCCTTTCAAATATTTGAAGGGGTCGCAGGCCAAAAAGTTTGAGAACCACTGCCCTAGAGGAAGCTGCTGTCTCCTTCTCCACTTTCCTGGAAGACACTGGAATGGCTGCCTTTTGTCACTCCACACGCCGCGTCCCCTGCCGTCCGGGCAAGTCATGGTGGAGCGAGAATGCGTCCAGGCGGTTAAGGCCCGTAGGAGGGTGTGGAATCAGTGGCGACGTAGGCCTACACTGCAGCTTGGGGCAGAGTATCGCCGGCTTTATGCCATATGTGCGAGGACAATCCAACTTGCCCAGAGGAAGGCATGGGCCCCCCACTGCGCTTCCCTCTCTCTCACCATCTTCCTCCACCAAGCATACATGGGATTTTTTCCACGCGATCGAGGGCACCAAATGCCACTTCTCGCTGGCCCTAAAGGATGGTGCCAGCCCCCTCCTGGATGATCCACGGAAAGCTGCTTAGCTGGCTTCCTTTTACAGTGACAACATATGACTCCGTTCCTCTGTCAGCATCCCCTCCCATCCGTGATGCAATCCACAAAGCCATTGACTCCCCGGGCATCCCCGACCTCACCAAACCATTCACAACTGAGGAGCTGGATCGGGCCTTGTCCACATTAAGACCTGGGAAAACTACGGGCTGGGATAACATTCTTAATGAATTCCTGCTTCATCTAATACAGTACCCTCCCGAGTTTGGCGCTTGCTTTCTTCCAGTGGCATAGCGCTAAACTTGAGGATTGCGAAACTCGGGTATTGAAAACATTGTAAAAATGCTTATTTATTTCGGTACGATGTGTAACGTATTTTACGGCTTATAAGACTCACTTTCTCCCCAAAAAAATACCCTGAAAATGCCCCGAGCCCCTGTCCACCCAGCAGTGAATGGGTACCGGGTGTTAGCCGGGGGTTTGTGACCCGCCTACCGGGGTGGTGGCTTCGGCCAAAACTAGAGGACAAGAGAGGAGGAAGAGAAGGAGAGGAGAGGACCTATGAGCTTGAGCTTGAGTTGGGAGTCACCCAGCGGATGCTGTCGGTGAAGCCTTTGGTCCGGCGTTCTCCCACACACGTAGTATTCTGTTGGGAGAGAAGCAAAAGGGGGAAGCAAAACTAGGTGTTTCATTTTCTCCTCATTCCTCTCTTTGCATCACATTCATACGGGGTCCCCCATCACTGAGGGGCCCCTGCCTCTCATTCTCTCTCATGCGTGCTCTCCAAGAATTCTCCAAGAATTATTTTACACTTTCAGCCACACGACTGTCACTCCTCCACTCAGCACACAACCCTAGCAGGTAGGTACTCCATCTGCCTATCCACACTCCTGTTTCTCCTCTCTAGCCATTCTTCCACTCCGAACTCTCCTACCACTACCTCCAACATCTTTGTTCTAGCATACTCATACCGTTCACATTCCAGCATCAAGTACTCCACAGTTTCATCCACTCCTGTCTCACACATCACTAACTAACTGTCTTGCTAACACCATTCTTCCATCTGTACGTACGGTACATACGACTATTTACATAGATACTTAATCTTGATCTTGATCTTGATATTACCGTAAGGCAGAAAATCTTTCTCTGCACTGTCGAGTGGCCTAAGAACACCCACATGCTGCCCATTAACTCGACCTACGATTGCGAGTGCATCGGAGGATACATGGGGGGACATGAACCTATAATCACCAGCGTTACTATAAAAATTCTGCCTGCGCCACCACGGGCGAGGGCCAACCATCACAGCCCTCAAGTGAGCCTCCAGGGCCTACCATCCCACCCCTGGAGGTCACTGCCTAACGGCACTGTAGGCACACACACACACACACACACACACACACACACACACACACACACACACACACACACAGTCACCACATAAAAAGAAGGATATAAGGAAGATTGAGAGAATACAAAGAGCAGCCACAAAAATGGCTCCAAGCCTGAGAGATTTACCATACGAGGAAAGACTTTCAAGACTGAAACTCCCAACTCTTGAGAAAAGAAGAGAAAGGGGAGATTTTATAGCAGTGTATAGAGCATCAATGGGTCTGGAAAAAATTGATAGAGAAGATCTGTTTGTGTGGGACGATAGAAGTACAAGAGGTCCTGAGAAGAAATTGAAAAGGACAACATGCAAGAGGGACATAAAAAAATACAGCTTCCCGTATAGAAGCATAGAAGCCTGGAACAACCTTGATGCAAAGTGATTAATGCAAGAAGTATTCAGGACTTCAAAGGCAAGCTGGATAATAGTAGATTTGGAGACGGGACAATACGAGCATAGCTCTTTTCCTGTATGTTACAACTATGTAAATACAACTAGGTAAATACACACACACACAAAAAAAAAAAAAAAAAAAAAAAAAAAAAACGTGTACGAAGCAGCGCGAAAGTCGGGATGGTAAGAATTTTGGACTCAGTGCGAAACTCGCGGATCGCGAAACTCGCATAGCGTGAAACTCGGGAGGGTACTGTACCTCCTTTAAAGACCATACACTATCTTTTCAACACCAGTTGGCTTCAGGGTATATACCCCACTTGCTGGAAGTTCTTCACTTTGCTGCCTATACCCAAACCTGAAACGGACCCCACACTTCTATCCACATACCGCCCTATAGCTCTCCTCTCCTGTGTCTGGTAAGCTCCTGGAGCAGTTGGTGGCCACTCGCCTTTCCTGGTGGCTGGAGGACAGTCATCTCCTGAGCAATGTGACTGCAGGAGCACCCTAGATGTCCTGGCACAACTAGAATTTCACATCTGCGACACCTCCTCCACAGAAGGGAGGTCATGACCTCCCTCTTATTGACTTGGAAGGAGCATTCAACTCTGCCCCCCATGAAGGCATCCTGCGTAAATTAGCTACCATGAACATCACGGGGCCCATCCTCGCCTGGCTGAAGAATTTCTTGTCTGGAGATAACTTTCCGCATTGCTGTGGGTGCCTCCACCTCTCCGTCACAATCTATACAGAGAGGAGTGCTGCAGGGATTCATCCTTAGCCCTGTCCTTTTCAATGTCCTGCTCTCAGACCTCCACATCCCTCCCCACTTCCACCTCCACATTTATGCTGATGATATTACCGCTCAGATCCAGGCACAAACATACATGCAGGAGGCAACCACTGCTTTGGCTACCTGGGTAAAGGAATGGGTCTTTCTGTTAATGCACTTTTTCTAATTCACAATGTCTGTTAGGGCATCCTTATTTTTTTTTTTTTTTTCATCTTGGCCTATAGTGCCTGTAAGCAGTGACTTCCAGGGCTCGGATGGTTGGCCCTCGCCCGTGGTGGCCCAGGCAGGATTTTTATAGTGCCTGTGATTAGAGGCTCATGCCGGCCGCCTGTGTCCTCCGGTGCACTCGCAATCGAAGGTAGAGTTAATGGGCAGGGCATGTGGGTGTTCTTAGACCACTCGACGGTGCAGAAAGATTTTAAGTGGATTTATGGGTCTCACTCGGGATCGAACTCGGGTCTTTTAGAACGCCACCCGGTGACGCTAACCACTCTGCTACCGCCTCTTTAATGTGCTTCACCCTCAAGCCTGTCCACTCTCCACCCACCGTCAGCATTTATGATTCCCCAGTTCCCTACTCCAGGACACACACATTCCTTGGTTTGCGGTTGGATGGTCCTCGGCTCACCTGGTCACATTGAATACCTCCTTGCAACTTGCACTAGGCAGCTCGACATTATGAAGAGGGTGGCTGGTGTCCGCTGGGGGGGCAGTCGAGACCTCCTATTAAAATACTATCAGGCAGCAATCAGGTCAAAGCTCTCATACAGCAGCAGCATCTATGGCTTAGCAGCACCTTCTACCCTCAAAAACCTGGACATGCTACAAAATGCAGCCCTGCAGATTTCCATGGAGGCAATGCGATCCTCCTCGGTCATCGCCCTTCACACGGATAGCGGCATCCCCCCACTGCAAGTGCACAGGAGGGTGGTCCTGTGCCAACAATACCACCACATCATGACCCTGCCACCATCCCACCCCCTCGCCACGCTCTATCTATGCCACTTCTGGTGTAGACCATCACACCCCAGTCTGGCTTCCTGGAGCACGCCAGTCTCTACTAGTCCGTGCATTGCTGGGCCACTCTGTATTTAATCTGCCTGCACCTCCTCTTTAACCCATCAGCCCACACTCCCCAGTCCCACCCTGGCAGGACATTTCTCCCATGGTAGCCCCGCACAAGCCGCATATCCTAGACCTTCCTCCCAGATACTCAGCTGACATCCTGGCAGCAACACTTTTCAGGCGACTGGACCTGTCACTCTACCACCATCACCTGAAAGTGTACACTGATGGGTCCCACTCTCCCACCCTTCCCTCTACAGTCGCTGCCATTTACGACCCCTGCTCCAACATCTGAAAGACGTGGAGGCTGCCTCCTGAATCTGATGTTCTGACGGCGGACCTTTTCGCCATCCGCCATCCATTTCTTACCTCAACACCACCTACACCTGTGCCAGGGCTGTGATAAACTCAGACTCTCCTCCCTCCATCTCCTCCTCTCCCGTCGCCCGGCATCCTCCACTGCCCTTGCTCACACCCTTCAACGGCTCCTCCTCTACCTCACGTCCGTAGGCTGGGAGATTACCTTTCAGTGGGTGCTTTCACACTGCAACATACAGGGCAACAAGGTTGCTGATGCTGCTGCCAAGATGGCCTTCTCCAAGGACATCACCCCCCTCCCGCTGCCACTCTCCACCGCAAAACGTCTGATTTCTCGGGTCTGCCGCTCCGCCTGGGATACATCGCTAAGCGACGCCTTCCGTGCTCCCTCCATGGGTCAATACTGCTCAGACTCCTCCCCGCACCCATGGATAAGACAATCATCCCATGTCTTGGATGTCGCCCTCACCCGCCTGAGGATTGGCCACACAACACTCACAGCACACCTGCACTGCCTGCACCTCACGCCCAACCCGTACTGCCCCTGGTGCAGGAATGTCCCGCAGTCGATTGAACAGTTCCTGCTCCAGTGTCCTCGCTTCCACTCCCACCGACAACTTCTACGTGGTCAACTCATCGCCCTGAACGTCACCACCTTTAACCTGCCCACCCTTCTGGCCGCCGCTGCCATCCACCCATCACGACGCCCCACCGTCATCCACCTCACCTGTGCCTTCCTGAGGAAGACTAATCAACTCTCGCGACTGTGATTAATTCACAGGTGTACACCAGGGCGAATTTTGTCAATTTCTACATCACTGCCCTTTAACAACAACAACAACAACAACATCGAGACGCAGCTGTGTGTGAATGACCACAAGAGAAAATTTCCTAGAACGTAAAACATATTGAATTGAATGGGTAATGCAAGTGATTCTTCTTTATGTAATTCAACTGATTCCTTAAACCCCCCCCCGTGACCATATTCAAATTAATACATTTATGGAAACATTGTATGATTACCTATTTTTCAATATACAGTAAAATCCTTATAACTCGGCATTGTATAACTCGGAATTTGATATAACTCGGCAAGGCAAAGACAAACGGTTGTTGTTTTTTTTTTGTTTTTTTTACACATCTATCCCTATCTCCATATATCTCCTATCTAGCGCCTGTAGGCAGTGACCTCCAGGGCTCAGATGGTAGGCCCTGGAGGCTCACTTGAGGGCTGTGATGGTTGGCCCTCGCCCATGGTGGCGCAAGCAGGATTTTTATAGTGACACCTGTGATTAGAGGCTCATGCCGCCCCCTGTGTACTCCGATGCACTGGCAATCGAAGGTAGAGTTAATGGACAGGGCATGTGGGTGTTCTTAGGCCACTCGACGGTGCAGAAAGATTTTACTCCCTGTTACTCCTCCATAGGATTCTCTGGCCCTTGCCGAGTTATTCAATATGCCGAATTATGCAAATGCCCTCCTCTGATATGGGTAAAAAAAAAAATTGTAAATAAAAAAATATTGTAAATACATTACTGTAAAAGCATAAAAACAACACTTACCAGTGAACGGGTAGCAGCAGGCATGTAATCCAAGGAGAGGGGAGCCTTGTTGTAACCTGTAGAAGATGTTAGGGGGACCCAGTCGCATTTTAACACTGGTATCACTTACACAATCACTTTAATCACTTTATAATCACCACACTGTACTGCATTGTATTGTATACAGTACTGCACCTGTACAGTGGAGGAGTAACAGGGACTCCAGTGGAGGAGTAACAGGGTGTGTACAGGGAGGAGTAACTGTGTGTCCTCCCTGTCCCCCTAACATCTTCTACATGTTACAACAAGGCTCCCCTCTCCTTGGATTACATGCCTGCTGCTACCCGTTCACTGGTAAGTGTTGTTTTTATGCTTTTACAGTACTATATTTACATTTTTTTTTTTTTTTTTTTTTTTTCCCATATCAGAGGAGGGCATTTGCATAATTCAGCATTTTGAATAACTGGGCAAGGGCCAGAGTCCCTAGCGTGCCGAGTTATAAGGGTTTTACTGTATAACATTTCTGCATTTTCTACCACTGTTTGGCAGGCGTCCTAAATGGGAACTACAAGACTTCAACACAGACACAATAAAATCATCTCAATGAGGCAGAGTAAACCTTGTGATTTTCTAAACTTTAAAACTTTCTCCATTGATCACTTTGATACAAGATCCAAAGAAACATTTCCACTTATACACAAGATACTGAGTCCTTCACCATTGATTCAAACAGAAAATTGTACATAGCTATCAATTCCAATGATTACTAACTGACCACAACATATTTGACTCATGTACCTAATAACTCAAAAGTGAAGGCTAGGCCAAAAGATCATTTAAACAGTAATGAAGTTTCGGTATGAGCCTGCTTCTACATGACTGTAGCTTCTACATGAGGCAGATGTCGTGGTTCCAGAGAAACTAGCTTCTTGAGCATACCTGACAAGGTCGTTGGTAAAATCTTGATTGAAAGAGAGCAAAAAAATTACAAAGGACAAAATTGGAACAGCAGATATAGAACAAAGAAGGAATGTGAGGATTAGATTTCAGATATAAGAGCAAGTTGAAAAATTTAAAGGCAAAAGGTTTTGGTAAAAACTATGAGTTTGTTAAAAGAAATACTTTCTAAACTTTGAAGCATGGGACCAGTGTTTCTGCTTTTCTTAATTGCCAAGTACCGCCCCACATGGAATAGCCAGTTCTATGAAAAATGAATAATCCAATCCGGACCTGGATATTACAAAATTTGGGTATACTGAAGCTAGAGAATCAAGAATTTTCTGTATAACAATGACTTCCTCATGAACTTTTTAAAATTTGGTCAACTATACCTGATAGGGTGATTGCTGGCAGCAATCTTTCTCCCGGCTTAGTGTATAGAGCAGATCCCCAGACTGATTAACTACTGTGCATCTGGACTGGCTCTTCACCCACACTGCACCCAACGATACATCAGGGGGAGCCATCACTTCTAAATGCTGTTGAAAGAAAGGAGTGATGATGAACAGCCCAAAAGTTGGTGACAAAAGTAGAAGTGACCAGCAAGGTCTAAGGTGATGAAGAAAGTAAGTCATCAGAAGGCTAATGAGTTATCATGTGTAGGTCACTAGCAACAGTTTATAATCTACTTTACACTTTTATCAGCCTCACATAAGGTACAGGGAGGTCCCGAAGATACGAGCAGTTAGGTTCCACCTGGCATACTCTTAAAGCGAAATCTCGTATAACAAAACACATAATTAATGGTAAAATATAGGTTTGGTTCCAGGACCCCATCAATTATATATAATAAAAAAAAAAAAAAAAAAAAATAAATAAATAAAAAAAAGACATGTTTTTCAAGCTAAAATAAACTATAGCAAGCACAACAAACACACAGCGTATATATTACCCACACTGTACTACCTATTCTGTAGAAAAAGTATTCTGCAAGAGAAAATAGCACACAAAATAACATAACTGCACATTAATTAAACATAAAACATGCATAACAAGCAAAAAAGACGTTGTAATGTAGGGGACGCCGCGTGATACAAGAGAAGGTAGTGTAGCGGTCCCAAGGTTGGAGCCGCACACCTGCTAATTACCCCTAAAGGTCAGGCCGGGCCATATGCTTAATTACCCTTCAGGCCACGCCTTGCTAGGGGTGACCTGACTGCGGTCCCCCAAAGGGTTTGGGGCCCGCACACCTGCTAATTACCCCTAAATGTCAGGCTGCACCATATGCTTATTTACCCTTCAGGTCACGGCTTGCTAGGGGTGACCTCACTGGGGTCAACCAAATCCCCCTTTGTCCAGCCTGGGAGTGGTAGGGCGTGCATTTTGAACTTGATAATTTTACTCACCCCAGTTTGAATGTCGTATCATTGGATTTTCGATCTCGTATATTGAAAATAGACCCTAATTTACACATCTCGTATCATCGGATTCTCGTATACCGAATGCTCGTATAACGGGACCTCCCTGTACATGAACGGCCAAAATATTACGAGAAAAACTCCGATCATGATTCACTCCCTCCATATTGATAAACCTTTATAAAATTCTACAAAGCTACAATTCATGCCTTGGGTAATGGTACCCTTGGGATTCATCCACTTGTGCTAACTTGTGAAGCCCCAGATGCAAACAGCTTGTGTTTAAACCACTGGCTAGAGCAGTAAATCCTAACCTTGAGGATGGGGGATACTCTCCAATGGGTTAGAGACGTATCGGATGACAAAAAAAGCGAATGTGCGGATGTGGATATTCAATTTTTGTTTTTTGCGGATGCGGATGTCTGATGACTATATTTTCGCATATGCAGACGCAAATTATTTTTGCACCGGAATTTGGGGTAAATGAGACGAATTCACCTTCTAGGTTAACGACCCAACCTATCCCTCCTGGCAGGCCTTACATAACTATACATTTATTTTAATTTGCAACAAAAATGTTACCAAGAAAACTTGTTTGTAATGGTGAGAACTGCATAAAAATGCATGAAAATATATTTCTAAGACTGAAATTAGAAACAGTATATATTGTCCAAGCAAAATTGCAAACTTTCTATTGCACTCAAAGAAAGTTAGAAACAGAACACTTTGACTGTATATGAGTGTACAATGTAAGCTACAGGGTCACGATTTAAAATGATGTCCCTCTTCCTGCCTTTCTGTATAACTCTTGACACATTATTATGTAAAATTGAAAGAAAGAAATGCAAGGTAGAATATTTTAGTAGATAACATTAAGTAAACATACATCCATTTTCTTCAACTTAGCAAGCTCTTTAATGTATTGTATATCCACCAGGTCCTCTTTGTGTGTGGTGCAGATGCGGATCCAAATGCTCATATTTACCGTATTTGCCGGCGCATAGGACAAAGTTTTTTCCAATTAAAAAATGCAAAATTCACCCGGCGTCTAATGCGGCCATGTTAGCAAATGAGAGGTCGGGCAGAGAATGCAGAACGGCCGTTGGTGTATGGCTAAGTAGGTCTGGAGTGATCTGTGTTGAGCAGTAGTCCACTGAGCACAAATTTGTAACTGTGTTACTAATAATATCAATAGTAATGCACAAATCTGAGAAAAAGTGAGTTTAAAACCCTAGAACGCTAAACATGGGTACGAGGAACCCGTCGCTAATGTCATCATTAGTATCCCGTGATGTTCTGATGGACCCATTGCGCCCATACTCGCTATAGCTTCAGTGTTTCCCCAACCTTGACAGCGGTAGGTCACGTCGCTCCGCTCCGCGCCCTGATTTTTTCCATAGAACGTCATTAGGGTACGACGTACCCTTGTTTACAAATACAGGGTTAAAACCAAATAGGGTTCTACGTACCCTTGTTTACGGATACTGCAATAAGTGTGGCTATAGTGATCAATTATTTTCCCTTTCAGCAAGGGATAAACTTACAGCAAATTTACAGTGTATAACTATAGTGTTCATCATGGCTTCCAGACGTGAAAATGTGTCTCAGGAAGAGATAGAAGGTATTTTGTTCACGGCTACTGGTGAAAGTAGTGACGAAGACAGTGACGAACTTGAATGTGAGGAAATATACGATAGTGGACCGCGATGCTGACTTTGTCTTACGACCACAAGACATGTCTAGTGGAAGTGATTCAGATAGTGACCACGAGGCAGGCGTTGAGAACAGGCCGTCGTAGGGAGGCAAAGGATTATCGCGGTCGTGCCAAGCGGGCCACCGCCGTCCACCAAGCCGCTCGCCTGCCACCTCTCCCGATGCTGCCTTCCCTATTGCTGCACCTTCTACTTCTGCTGACCCTGCTGTGACCACCCTGCTGCTGTGCCTGCTGTGACCACCCCTGCTGCTGGCCCTTCTGCTGAACCACAGGCTACTAACTCAGACGACCCAGACAACCCTCCTGCTGCTACTCCTGCTGCTACTCCTGCTGCCACCCGGGGACGACGACGACGACATGACTGTGCTGGTAGAGATGATGAAGATCTGCTTGTAAAATTTAACCATGCCACAATGACAAGCAGGCAGGGTTACGTGTGGAAAACAAGGCCTCAGGTGGTAGCAGCGGCAAGGACAGCAGCAAGAAATATTATTGGACCATTTACTCCTGGCCCCACACAAGAAGCTGCGCAGGCTAAAACCTTACAAGAGTGCTTCTGTCTCTTTATAAGTGACGAACTTGTAGCACAGGTTGTACAATGGACAAACCAGAAAATAGATGAGATTGCAGCAAAGTTTACTAGGAAAAACTGCGACCATTCAGAGGACCACAGCAACAGAGATACGAGCCTTGCTTGGTGTTTTAATTTTAGTGGTTACAGGCACGACAACCACCTATCCACCAAGGAAGTGTGGAGCCCTATTACAGGGTCGGCCTTCTACAGGGCTGCCATGTCGGAGTGCCGATTTACCTTCCTGCTAACCTGCCTGCGCTTTGACAACATGCTTACGCGGGCAGTGAGAGGCGCGCACACTGATAAATTAGCTCCCATTAGGAGTGTGTGGGACATGTTTTATTGGCTCCTGTGAGAAACATTTTATTCCACATGAATACATTACTGTGGATGAACAGCTGCTTGCCTACAGGGGTAAATGTTCCTTCAGGATGTTCATTCCCAACAAGCCAGCTAAGTATGGGCTCAAACTTGTATTGGCCAATGACGTGACCACCAACTACCTTCTCACAGGCATTCCTTACTTGGGTAAGCAGGGAACCCATGCGCGAGTTGGGGAAAATCTTGGCCACACATTTACTCGTGACCTGACACGGCCCTACCACCACACCAACCGTAATGTTACTGTTGACAACTGGTTCACCTCAGTGCCCCTCATCCAAGATCTGCTCCATAACTGTGGGATGACGCTGGTGGGAACTGTGAAGGGGAATAAGAAAGAGATTCCAATCATGATGAAGGAAAAGAGCAACAGGGTACCAGGGACTAGTGCATTCCTCTTCACCGATGACATAACTTTGGTCTCCTACATTCCAGACAGAGCTACTGCCAAGAAGACCGTTCTCCTAATGTCCTCCATGCACACGCAGCCATCCATAACAGGGACTGGGAAGCCAGAGATGATCGATTTCTACAACAAGACAAAAGGTGGTGTGGACACCTTTGACCAAATGTGTGCACAGTACAGCTGCAGCAGGAAAACAAAGAGGTGGCCGCTGTGCCTCTTCTACGGCATCCTGAATGCAGCTCTAATAAACTCGTGGATCATCCACAAACACACATGATCCGTGTTGGGAACACACCCCTGACCAGGAAAAAATATATGGAGCAGTTGGCCTTGGACCTTATAAAGCCCTCAGCGGAGAGCCGCCTCAGCGCCCCGACTCAGCACCGGCAGGTGAGGGCTGTAATAGCCCAAGTGTGCGGGATCAACCCCACTGGAATGGGTGGCCCTAGAAAGAATCCAGCAGGTTTGTCAAAAGAGCCAAAGGCACGGTGCTGTGCTTGTCCAAACAAGCTTGATAAGAAGACACGGTTCAGGTGTGTCACCTGTAACAAGCCTGTTTGCCCCAACCACTACTACGCTATCTGTGACGACTGTGTGTGATGCCGAGGTAAGTTTGAATGTTGCCGTTTTATACCAAGCACCATTATTTTGTTGTGAATAGTCGATAAAAATACTTTACAACCGAAATCATAGGCTAAAAAGCATTATATTAAAAAAAATGACATTTTTTCGTCACTAAAAAAGGGTCTTTTTTCACCCCTCTTCCCGACAGTTTGTGCTTTGACCGAGGACTGGAGACAACCTGAAAGCAGTGGCCACTTATCTGGGAGTGTTTAGGCTAAGTTTAGTTATAATCGGCGGTGCGGTTTTTTTTTGGTAATTTTTTTTTCTACATTTAAAAAAAAAATATGGGTTTTCACACTTTATTTTTTAAAATCTGTTCCTACATAACGTTAAGTATTTAGTAATTATAAATAGGTTAATTAATTGTAAGATACATACATTTAGATGTCTAATTGTTTGTTTCTATAAATTTTCATATATAGTATTTTTTTTTCATTTTCCAAGTTCGGGTACGTCGTACCCTTGTTTAGTGATCATGTTACAAAAACAGAAGTTTAGCGTTCTAGGGTTAAGAGAAAACAAGAGCTGGGGCAACAAGGTGGCGGTTGCTGCTGCCAAGATGGCTGTCAAATGTAAACATCATCCCCCTTCTACTGCCGTTCTCCACTGTAAAACGTCTGATATCTCAGGTCTGCCGCTTCACCTTAGATACCTCACTAGGCGACGCCCTCTATGCCACCACCATGGGTCATTTAAAACACCTCAAGACTCTTCCCCGCACCCATGGATAAGACAAACACCCCGCATCTTAGATGTCGCTCTCACCCGCCTGCAACTCGGGCCACACAACACTCACGGCCCACCTGCACCACCTGTACCTCTCACCAGACCCATACTGCCCCTGGTGCAGGATCGTCCCAAAGTCGATTAAGCACTTCCTGTTCCAGTGTCCTCTCTTCCACTCCAACCGACAACTTCTACGCAGTCAACTCATCACCCTGAATGCCACTACCTTTAATCTGCCCACTCTGCTGGCCACCACTGCCCTTTACCTGGACGGAACGGAGATGATTACAGTAGTGAAATGTGAAATATAAATAAACAGTTGGAATGAGATGATAGAAGGGAGACAGAAAATGGTGATGGAATTTTCACTGCGACTGAGTATTGTGGATAAATGGAAAGGTGAAACAAAGAGCGTCTTAAAGTTTTCTTTGAATGAGTATGAGTGGTGAGACCGGGAGAGGGTGATAAGCAGGGTGGGATGGGAGACAGACTAGGCCTTTGTACCACCTCGATCCCTTAAACCTCACCTCTGTACCTCTGTGGATATGGAAATTGTATGAAAGTGTTACTAAAGAGGCCGCAACGGTACCTGTAGATGGGACATAAGCCTTTCACACAGTACACCAAGACCAAGACCCATCAAGACGCCCAATGGCAGATTTAGGTGGCCCCCCTGCCCAATGGCAGGGGGGCCGAGTAGGCCATGGCCTTGGGCCCCGCACCTGTAAGGGCCCTATGCCCTCACATATAATGTTGGATTCCACTATAAATAATACAATTGATTAGTGATAATTGATAATTATATATGTTTTTTATATTTTTCTGTTTCAGGATAAGGCAGTGAGGCTGCAGTGAGGCACAATGGAGAAATCAACAAGTCATGATCGTGATCAAGGGAGGAAGTATAAAGCTGGATCTATTAAACGACAAGAAAAGGCAGACAAAAAGGAAAGAGTAAAAAAACTACCAAATATAACTCAATGGTTGACATATCCATCCAACAGTATCTGAATCTGAAAAATCACAAATCACACTGAATCTGGTCCTAGCTTGAACAAACCAAGTACAAGTGTAACTGCTGATGTGGTAGATACGAAGCCTGAGACGGAATGTACAACAGTAGAGACACCAATTACGCCTGAAACAACTGGAGAAGCCACAACTATAGTCTATTTCAGCTACCGTGAAATTATTTTTTTATTCCTGGGCTCACGCGGACCAGGCAACACTGAGCGGCCTGCTCTATCTCGTCTCTGATTGGCTGGCGGCCACAGGCAGCTAGTCCCCTCACTTATTCCAGAAAGTGTCCTGTTGATACTCAACTACACTAGGGTCCCACATAAAACGAGAAATTGGTCGATAAACGAGGTCGTTCTATGTGAATTCGCTCTATGTGAAACAGTAAGATCAAGATCAAGATCAACAGACAGACGCGATTTTGTAAGGCTCCTCCGCAACTCGCTATGGTGACTGGTTACTGTAACCAAACAAGGATGCAGAGGACCCAAAGAGACCTAGAGTACATACAGGTGAGAGTTGTGCAGTAAAATAGTCCCGTCTCCAAATGATTAGCCGCAAAAAAAAAAAAAATTAGAAGTGAGAGAAGTAAACCAAGATGGAGGAAAACTCCAGGACGCCTTTTGATGGCTTTGGCACTAATGAAAAAGACTTATAGGGCTTAAAATGAACCAGGGGAGAGTTATAATGCTAGAGGATTTAGTACACGAGATGATGGAAAAACTACAGAAGATGGAAAGGAAAGTGATTGTTTTGGAAAAAGATAATACTATACTAAAAAATAGAGTGGATGAACTGAATTGTAAACAAGACGACGATAAGGTAGTGACAATGCATGCAGAAATGAATGCAGTACATAAGAAATGGAAAATGACACAAGAGGAAATGAAAGATGAAAGAAAGACATGGAAGATAGAACAAGAAAAAGACCAAGAAAGCTTACGTCAGATAATAGAAGATCAAGAAAATGAGAAGAAAAATCTGACCAAAGAAATAGTAAAAGTAATCAAACACAAGGAAAATTTAGTTAGAGATACGGTGGACAAAAAAAAATGTGTCATCATTCTTGGTTTTAAAGAAAAAGTGCTGCCCAAGAAAAACATATGAGAAGAGGAAGAAAAGAAAGTGTCAAAAGAAATATTTAAAAGTAGTAGAAGAAAATACGGAGATAGAAGAAGAAATATAAGAGACACATAGGTTAGGCAAATATGAGGAGGGACGGGCCTGCCCCTTAAAAGTTAAGTTTAGGTCACAAGCTACAGCACAAGATATATTGTCTAAGGCATGGAAACTGGCAAAGACAGAAGAATATAAGAAAATATGGATAAGAAAAGATATGAATGAGGAAGAAAGAGCCAGTTTGAATGTACTGTTTAAAGAAGCCAAAGAAAAAAACGAATTGAGAACGGAAGAGGAAAAACAGAAATTTTATTGGAGAGTTTTTGACCAAAAACTGAAGAAGTGGTATCTAAAAGAGAAAGAGTAAGAGAAGACAGTTCAAAGGAAAATGAAAAAGGATGGCAGGTATCGTACACAAATATAAATGGGCTAGTGTCAACATTAACAGAAGTAAACGGTTACCTGAGAGCCAAGAAACCAGACATATTAGGTCTAGTAGAAACGAAGCAGAGTGATTCTGAGGATGTGCCAGTTGGGGAGGGTCAATATAATGTATGGAGGCGAAACAGAAATCAGAAAAAGGGAGGTGGTGTAATGGTGTTAACAAGGAAGGATGTGGTAGTAGGGAATGTGGAAAAAGGAGAAGGTATGGCAGAGGTGTTGAAGGTAGAGTTGGTGATGAAAAAAGGAAGAATAAGAGACTTAGTACTCGTATAAGTTCCACCTAAGACAAATTCCTGGGGGAGAGAAGACTATGGAGACATGATGAGAGACACAACCAAATGTTTAAAGAATACGATGGAAAATTGTGAGAACATAATTATGATGAGAGATTTTAACTGCAAAGAAGTTTGCTGGGAAGAATGGTATACTGAAGGAGGAGAAGAATCATGGGGTGGTACATTGTTGGATTTGGTAATGAATAACATTATGACTCAGTGGATTAAAGAGAACACAAGATTCAGAGGTAGCGAAGAACCATCAAGACTAGATCTACTATTGACGTAAGAACTGGAAGTAATTAGTAAAGTAAATTATCAGTGCCCACTTGGAAAGAGTGACCATGTACTTATTGAATTTGAAGTAAATGATAGCAAAAAAGAGGGGAGAAGAGAAGAACACAAGAAAGGAAGATACAATTATGGAAAAGCAGACTTTGACGGATTAAGAAAATTTTTCGGAGAGACAGACTGGAGTAGTTTCCATGCAACAAGGAGTACCCAGAAAAAATGGGATGAGTTCATCCGAATTTACACAGAAGGAATAAATAGTTATGTTCCAAGGATAGTTATCAGAGAAAAGAAAAAGAATGAATGGTTTAACAGAAAATGTGAATTAGCAAGACTAGAAAGAGAAAAAACATGAAATAGTTGGAGGAAAAAAGGAGGTATCAACCTTTGAGAGAAGTAGAAAACAACTAGAAATGAATATGTAAGAAACACATAACTAATGGTAAAATATAGGTTTGGTTCCAGGACCCCATCAATTTAAAAAAAAAAAAGAAGGGAAGGGAAGGGAAACGGGGGTGGGTGTTGGTGGTTGGGGAAGTGGGTGGGTGTTAGTGGTGGGGGAAGTAGGTGGGTGTTGGTGGTGGGGGAAGGGGATGGCTGTTAGTGGTGGGGGAAGGGGTGGGTGTTAGTGGTGGGAGAAGTGGGGTGGATGTTGGTGGTGGAGGAAGTGGGTGGGTGTTGGTGGTGGGGGAAGGGGATGGGTGTTGGTGGCGGGGGAAGTGGGTGGGTGTTGGTGGTGGGGGAAGGGGGTGGGTGTTAGTGGTGGGGGAAGTAGGTGGGTGTTGGTGGTGGGGGAAGGGGATGGTTGTTAGTGGTGGGGGGAAGGGGAAGGGGGTGGGTGTTGGTGGTGGGGGAAGGGGGTGGGTGTTAGTGGTGGGAGAAGTGGTGGATGTTGGTGGTGGAGGAAGTGGGTGGGTGTTGGTGGTGGGGGAAGGGGATGGGTGTTGGTGGCGGGGGAAGTGGGTGGGTGTTGGTGGTGGGGAAGGGGGTGGGTGTTGGTGGTGGGGGAAGTGGGTGGATGTTGGTGGTTGGGGAAGGGGTGGGTGTTAGTGGGGGGGGAAGTAGGTGGGTGTTGGTGGTGGGGGAAGGGGATGGTTGTTAGTGGTGGGGGAAGGGGGTGGGTGTTAGTGGTGGGGGAAGTGGGTGGATGTTGGTGGTGGAGGAAGTGGGTGGGTGTTGGTAGTGGGGAAGGGGGTGGGTGTTGATGGTGGGGGAAGGGGGTGGTTGTTGGTGGTGGGGGAAGGGGGTGGAAGTTGGTGGTGGGGGAAGGGGATGGATGTTGGAGATGGGGGAAAGGGATGGGTGTTGAAAGTGGAGATGTGGGTGGGAACAGGGGTGGGTGTTAGGGGATGTGGGTGGGGGAAGGGGATGGGTGTTGGAAGCGGGGATGTGGGTGGGAACAGGGATGGGTGTTGTGGGATGTGGGTGGGTGTTGGGGAGGAAGTAGAGTGAATAATAGCAGATTCTTGAAGGACTCCAGCATCCCCCACTCTCTCTCTCTCTCTCTCTCTCGGTGAATTCCTTGTGTGACGTCATCAATAATATTCGCGGGCCTGTTGGAGGGATGAAACTTTTTCCCGCGCTTTTTACAAAAGTCGTGTTTTTACGGAAATTAGGCGTGGAAATGAATTATTTTTTGTGGATTAGGTGTTTTGAATGAACATTCAACATATTTATGGAAAAAAAAAATGGGTCTGGACAATTTCTTTAACTCAAAACTTAATGTTCTCGTTAAAAAATCTAAATTTGCTGAAGAATATGTAATGTTAGTGTCATCTGCAAAAATGATAAATTTCAATAAATTTGAAGAATTGATAATATCATTGATATATATAAAAAATAACAACGGACCCAATGTTGAACCTTGGGGAACTCCTGTTTTAAGTTCTGCAATTCCTGAGCTTATTTTATTCACAGAAGTGTGTTGTTTTATATTGCATAGGTAACTCATAAACCAATTAAGACAGACATCCCTTATACCGTAATGCTGTAATTGACTTATCAAAACTTCATGATTCAATGTATCAAAAGCCTTTTTTAAATCCAGAAAAATCATTATTACATATTTACTACAACCTAACTCCTGCAATATAGTATCCATTAATTTTGTAATTGCTAATTTGGGAGATAAATTCTTTATAAAACCGAACTGCCTATCTGTTAAGATGTTATTCCTAGTGAGAAAATCATACAGTCTGTCATACATAGCTCGCTCATATATTTTGCTTAATGTTGGGAGTATAGAAATAGGTTGACAGTTCGACCATTCATCTAGTTTGCCGCCTTTATGTAACGGTATAACCTTAGCTACTTTTAGTTTCTCTGGAAAGATACCTGAACGAAAAGAGATTAATTATTTTTGTGCTAATAGGAGCCAAAGTGGTTGCAGTTTTTTTAATGACCTGAACATGAATACCATGATAGCCCGGGGCTGAATCTTTTAAAGATTTAATTATTGAACTTATTCTTCTGAGGATGTGTCCAACAGTATAAAGTCTTGGTAGGTGTTGGATAAATAAGACATAGGAGAAATATTGCATGGAGGAAGCTGATTAGATAATACCACACCAATATTTGAGAAGTAGTTGTTAATATAATCACTAATAACCTGGGGATCATTAACTTCACAATTGTCAATATTCATATGTTTCACAAAATAATTTTTATCATTCTCTCCATGTATAACTTCATTAATTAGTTTCCATGTTTCCTTGGGATTACCTGCACTATTTTTGAAGTTAGTGTTATAATAATGTTTTTTGCATCCTTTAACATGTTGTTAACCTTATTTCTAAATTCCCTATACTGTCCGCCAAATGATAACGGACGTTTAAAAAATTTATTGTACAATTTGTGTCTTTCTTTAATGTGTCCTAGAAGTTCTGCTGTGACCCATGGCTTAGTGACTTGTTGCTCTTTAATCTTGACTGTCTTAAGATGGTTTTTTCTCTCTCTCTCTCTCTCTCTCTCTCTCTCTCTCTCTCTCTCTCTCTCTCTGCTTCTCTCTCTCTCTCTCTCTCTCTCTCTCTCTCTCTCTCTCTCTCTCTCTCTCTCTCTCTCTCTCTCTCTCTCTCTCTCATTATGATAATAATGATTTTATATTAATATCATTATTATTTTATTTATTCTAATTATTACTATTGATTTTGTTTATTATTATATTACTATTATTATTATTATCAGTCAATTATTAGTATTAGTATTAGTATTATTAGTATTATTATAGTAAAGACAGGGTAAGAAGTAAAAGTAAAGAAGATTTTTGAAGCACGTGGTAGTTTTCCTGTGGTACCATGGATGCAAGATTCTTCGGATTAATAATATAATTATCACCATAATTTGGTTTTCATATTTAACTGTAACTCATATTCAATCCACAAAATTAAAATGCTGAGAAAATTTACAATTTCGATGACATGAGAAACATATTTCACCCACTATAGAAATTAACAAAAGCAGTCGAGCAATAAAGAGTTGAAGGGAAATAAGTGGGAGAAAATGTTTATCCGTAATTTTATTGAACCCTCATTTTCGTATGTTTCTGTTTACTTCACTATTATCAATTGATAGTAATGCTAAATATCAAACCATTATTATCATAATGAGAGAGAGAGAGAGAGAGAGAGAGAGTAGAGAGAGAGAGAGAGAGAGAGAGAAGAGGAGAGAGAGAGAGGAGAGAGAGAGAAGAGAGATGAGAGAAGAGAGAGAGAGAGAGAGGAGAGAGAGAGAGAGAGAGAGAGAGAGAGAGAGAGAGAGAGAGAGAGAGAGAGATGATGCAAGAGGACATTTCGGGGCTTACATATTATAACATAAGAAAATAAGTAAGCTACAAGAGGCCGTGAGACCAACACGTGGTAGTTCCTGTAAAAAAAAAGTTGGAATGCTAGCAACATCTGGTGTTCTCAGGTGGTCACCCATCCAAGTACTAACCAGACCCATCGTTGCTTAACTTCGCTGATAGGACGAGAAGTGGTGCATTGGACGTGATATGATCGTTGGCGACCATTATACTGGCATATAATGTTCTTGATCTCCCTTCGTTTTCCCTCTATCGAAAGTGTGAGGACACCATCGTGTTCAAGAGAAGTTTTTCTATCACTTGGCATAATTTATGTTTACACTTGATTGATAATTCAAATAAAAACTCAGCATAGAAAATAGGTGGTATAAATATTTGCAGCCACGACTTTGAGTTCAACTCGTTTAATCACGTTTATTTCTTTAAATGATATGTTCTTCTTTGAACTGTCGTAATCCGCTATTATTCTAGTGTCCAGCAAAGAAGTCAAAAAGTGACCATTAAGTGAATTAAGTGAGCTACAGTGAAAAGAAGTAAGACATGTACACTACCCTCCCGAGTTTTGCGCTTGCTTTCTTCTGGAGGCATAGCGCGAAACTCGCGGATCGCGAAACTTGGGTATTAAAAACACTGTAAAAATGCTTATTTCGTCCGGTGTGTGTTTTTTTTTTTTTTTTTTTTTTTTTTTTTTGGGGTGTGTGTGTGTCTACAGCGCCGTTAGGCAGTGACCTCCATGGGGGGGGTTGGTAGGCCCTGGAGGTTAACTTGAGGGCTGTGTACCTACCGTATTTTACAGCTTATAAGACTCACTTTTTCCCCAAAAAAATATCCTGAAAATGCCCCAAGCCCCTGTCCCACCCAGCAGTGAATGGGTACTGGTGTTAGCCAAGGGTTTGTGACCCGCTCCCGGGGTGGTGGCTTCGGCCCAACACTACGTAGAGAAGAGGAGGAGGAGAGGAGCTTGAGATTGAGCTCGAGTTGGGAGTCACCCAGCGGATGCTGTTTTGGTCTGAGTGAGTGAGCTTGACACATATCTTGTCAGCTGATGGTTGTGTGACAGTGTTATATGGCAATAACACTGTCACAATGCCTTCCTCTCTTCTCTCGTCTCCTCCAGTACCTCCAGAAACCACAGTACCACACACGTCATGGCTAATCACTTATAAAGGGGTATTTTGTGGTAAATAGTAAGGAACGGCGGGGGTGTAAGGTAAGGTGCTACATATTTTGAGGTGTTACCTATCTTATGCGACACCGGCTGTTCCTGTAGAGAAAAACACAAACAAATGGAAAAAACAAAGCAAAACTACAAGCTATACTAAGCCTATTATAATACTAACTAAGGCAGGAAGAAGGAAGACGTGTCCCGTACGTCTCTTATGGGAGGCGGTAGCAGAGTGGTTAGCGTCAAGATATATGTAAAGCTCGAGCACGAGCTTGACAGACGACCTACAAAGTGATACTAAGCAGAAAGGGTCACAAGAAGAAGAAGAAGTCTCCGAGTGGTGTTCTCGGTGATCCGAGTTCGATCCTTGATGAGGCTGTAAAATCCACTTAAAATCTTTCTCTGCACCGTTGAGTGGTCTAAGAACACCCACACGCTGCCTATTAACTCTACCTTCGATTGCGAGTGCATCGGAGGACACAGGGGGCGGCATGAGCCTCTAATCACAGGCGTCACTATAGAAATTCTGTCTGCCCCACCACGGGCAAGGGCCAACCATCACAGCCCTCAAGTTAACCTCCAGGGCCTACCATCCCACTCCTGGAGGTCACTGCCTAACGGCGCTGTAGGCACACACACACACACAAAACACGCGAAAGTCGGGGATATAATGCGCGAAAGTCGGGATGATAAGAATTTAGGACTCAGCGCGAAACTCGAGGATCGCGAAACTCGCATAGCGTAAAACTCGGGAGGGTAGTGTAGTGTATCAACAGGACACTTTCTGGGATAAGCGAGGAGACTAGCTGCCTGTGGCCGCCAGCCAATCAGAGACAAGATAGAGCAGGCCGCTCAGTGTTGCCTGGTCCGCGTGAGCCCAGGAATAAAAAAAAAATTCACGGTAGCTGAAATAGACTATAGTACTGAACCTAGTGTAGTTAGTGCAATTGAACCTGAACACAGTGAGGAGACACAAGAGGAAGTGAAAGTTATAAATACCGGTACTGAACAAGAATTTGAAAATGATCTTGGATTATGGCCTAAAATAATTCCTGAAAATGTGTGTGACTATTGGTTGAAAAAGGGATGCGCAGAATGTCGACACTGTGATGGTGACTTCAAAGAGTCAGCTGTGAAAGAGCTAAACAGAACCCGTCATTGTACAGTCATTATTCACTCGAACTCATTCATTATCTGGCCAAGAAATTAATCTTAAATGGCTCTGTTACTCTAAAACAAGTGGTCAAGTGTATTGTTTTCCTTGCAAGCTTATGTCAAAGGTGGAAAGCTCATTCACAACTGGCTTCAATGGTTGGAAGAATGCTAGGTATGCCATAGAATCTCACAGTAGGTCAGATCAGCACAGGAATATTATGGTCGAAATTATATATCGAAAGACTACGGGTGCCCGCATTGACTCTAATCTTGTACAACAATATGAAAGTGAATGTGAGTACTGGCAAGCAGTATTGAGGAGGTGTGTAGATGTTTTAAAGCTACTTTGCGAATGCGGGCTAGCCATTCGGGGTAAAGATGAAGTAATTGGATCAGTACACAATGGAAACTATTCTTGGGATTCTAGAAGCAGCTCGAGCTGCTGAACACATACGACAGTTTCTTGGCAGCACATATCAAGAAACACGCAAACATAGGTAGTGGTCATACTTCCTACTTGTCCCATGTCATTTCTGAAGAAATCATTAGAATAATGGCAGAAAAGGTTATGTCCTCAATAACAGATGAAGTAAAAACAGCGAAGTACTTCTCAATTTCTGTTGACTGCACTTCTGATATTTCACATATGGATCAACTTACTTTTACAATCCGCTATGTACTGCCTACTACAGGTCCAGTTGAAAGGTTTTTGCAGTTTATCCCTAAGTGTGGCTATGCCACACTGGCGGAGATATTGCTACAACTGTTCTTGATTTTCTTAAAGAGAAGAACATTCCAGTTATCGACTGCCGAGGACAGTCCTATGACAATGCCAGCAACATGTCTGGTAAATATCAGGGGACCCAATAGATAATAAAAAATGAGTGCAGTGAAGCTGAGTACATACCATGTATGTATGGCTCATTCCTTAAACTTTGTGGGTAAGTGTGCTGCAGAAAGCTGTCCTGCTGCAGTGTCATTGTTTGCTCTGATACAATATATGTACTCCTTTCTTGTTGCGTCTACTTATCATTGGAGTTGACACCATGAGGTACTAGAGACTAATAAAGATAAGAAGTTGAATGTTGATAAAAAAAACCTTTCAGACACTCGTTGGTCAGCACGAGAAGATGCTGTAGCTGCTCTCATAGAGAACACAAAGACAACATAATTGTTCTGGAAGAGCTTTCCTCAAATCAGAATCAGCCAGCTGAGACAAGAGCTGAAGCAAGTAGTCTTCTCAAAGGTTTGAAAAAACTTGAAACAGTAATTCTTCTTGAAGTTTGGACTACAGTATTAGAAAGGTTTCAGAGTAGCAGTATCCAGCTGTAAAAATCTGGACTCTCCCTCAACACAGCTGTCACACTGCAAGAGTCTCTTTTACAATTTGTTGAAGACCTGAGATCCCAGTTCGATGACTTTGAAGCAAAAGCTATGGCTAAGTGTGATGATTGTGATCCCTCTGATGTGACGAGTAATGCTGCATACTACGCCAACATGTAGCGTATTAGGAAGCGAAAGCGTCACCACGATGAACTAGACTCCGTGGAGGATGTTACGATGACAGGGAAAAACAAGTTTAGAATGACTGCATTCTTGCCCATCATTGGCAACCTCTGTGCTGCCCTACAACAACGCCTTGCAGCTTACAGCGACCTTCCAGAGAAATTTTGGTTTTTATCTGGGTTGGAGTCGGAGCTTTTGCAGTTTGCACACCTTATGAAATCCACTCCAAGAGATTCATCTGAAAGTGCTCCTTCATCAGGTGGTGTAAAGGATGCAAAAATTCCTGATCTAGAAATGTATAAGATAATTCATAGACATGACATGGTAGAAACATTTGCTAATGTTAAAATTGTATTACAACTCTATCTCTGCATGTTTGACACAAACTGCACTGGGGAGCGATCATTCTCCAAGATGAAACTAATAAAAAATTATCTAAGAATAAAATGAAAGGCAGGACCACTTGTCTTCACTCACCCTGTTGAGCATTGAGCATGAAAAATAAAGGGTGCTTGATTTTACTGAGTCATCAAACAGTTTGCAAGTAAGATGGGTCGAAAAAAATCTTTTTTGACTGAGAAATAGTTAGGTGTACCATACAAATTACATGATAAAAAAAAAAACCCACTCATTTGATCATTTGCATGACAGTCAAGTGGTATTCTCTTTAGTAAGTGGCTATTTAACTGCTTTATTATAGTAATTTTTTGTTGATGGTGTATTACAGGAGAACTTCATTTAACCGGCATTCAAAACAACGGCAGCCTCAAAACAACGGCACTAATCGACCCAGGCTTTTTTTTTTTTTTTTTTTTTTTTTTTTTTTTTTTTTTTTTTTTTCACTGATAAACTCTGGAACTCTCTTCCTGTTTCTATTTTTCCACTTTCCTATGACTTAAATCTTTTCAAAAGAAGAGTAACAAGACACCTCCCGAACTAAATTGGCTCACCCCTCTTTTTTATTTTATTCTCTGACTGTCTTCTTTATAGGGACTGCCAACTAAGCGGGCTTTGTGTTACCCATTTTTGTTGTGCCCTTGGCTGGTTCCTTGCGATGAAAAAAAAAAAAAAAAAAAAAAAAAGGGATTTTGGGCGATTCCATAAGAGTAACTCTTAAAACAACGGCAAAATGAGTTATCCGGCATGCGCTCCCCACCGAGGGTGCCGGATAAACGAGGTTCTCCTGTAGTATTAGTATTTATTAGTATTATTATTAGTATTATTATTATTATTATCATTATTTATTATTATTAGTAGTATTAGTATTAGTATTAGTATTAGTATTAGTATTATTATTACTATTATTACTATTATTTATTATTATTATTATTATTATTATTATTATTATTATTATTATTATTATTATTATTATTATTATTATTATTATTATTGTTATTGTTGTTATTATTATTATTATTATTATTATTATTATTATCATGAAAACGGAATTGAAGTGGAAGGAAAAAACAAAAAAAGTCAAGGAGAAATATAGGTGGTGATGAAGAAGAAATAGGATCAGTGTGGTAACGTTGTGGTGAGAATAAGGCAACAGTGATAGTGGATAAAGGTGGGGAGGAAGAACACTGGCAGAGAAGGGACGCTGTGGGAGTGTGTTCAGGGAGCCAGGCAGGAAGGGAAAGAATAATGGATGGGTTGGGTTTATTTATATTATAGTGACAAAAAAGATACTGACATATATAATAATGAACACTTCAAAGTTGCCTGCCTCACATTCTGACTGGCACAGAACACACATCTATAACTTGTAGGTTTAGAACACCAGGTAGTGATGCAGAACACAGCCATCGCCGTGATGCGCTGGGTCACCACACGCATCACCAGGCTCACCACGCAAACACAGTCAAGAATACAAACACAACTTATGAAACTGTAAACACTATTGTCCTGTAGTAGTAATGACGCAAGGCTGCCTCTTCACTGCCAGGCACTGCCACTCCCTCTCTCATTCTTTTTTTTTATTCTTTTTTTTCAGATTTTATTTTTATTTTTTTATTGTATTTTATTTTTATTTTTTTATTGTATTTTATTTTTATTTTTTTATTGTATTTTATTTTTATTTTTTTATAGTATTTTTTTTTTTTTTTTTATTGTATTTTTTTTTTTTTTTTTATTGTATTTTTTTTTTTTTTATTGTATTTTATTTTTATTTTATTTTTTTTTATTTTTATTTTTTTATTGTTTTTTATTTATTTTTTTTTATTTCATTTTATTTTTATTTTTTGCCACTTAGCGGTGTCAATCGGCAGATGTTAGAATCAGCTCACTCCTGATGGGAGTTCGGCGTCGCGGGCCTGGGTCTTCACTCCTTTCTCTTCTGTTTGGAGGAGCCCTTGGTGCTGGCTCCCTTGGCCTCTCTGCCCTTGCCGCCCTTGCTGCCCTTGTTGTCCTGAGGCACGGCCGCTGCCTTCTGCTTCTCAGGAAACAGCAGCTTCTTGAGCTCGGCAAGGGCGTAAGTCACGTCCTCGGGTGCCCCCGTGATGGTGCCGAATTCCTCGGCCTCGCCCTTGCGTGGGAGCTGCACGCGCACGTCAAAGCGTCGCTCCACCGTGGCGCGGCAGCCCTGCAGCACGCTTCTCTTCTCTGCGCTCACCGGGAAGCCGCACGTTGTCTCTGTCTCCGGCACTGCTGTCTCCTCCTTGTTTTCCTTCTCTTCATCACACTCTAAGTCTGAGCTATCCTCCTCGCGCCGCTCCCGCCGCCTACGTCGCAGCTTGCCAGCGGTGACAGTGGCGGCGGGATGCTGCTGCACCTTGATGCCCCATGCGGGGTCAAGAGACTCTTCGGGGGCAGCAGCCTCGTCCTGCTGCTCCTATCCTTGCTGCTCCTGCTTCTGCTTTCTTTTCTTCAACTTATCCTCGGTCTTCTGCTGCTGCCTCTCCTTGGCCTGCTGCTGCTTCTCCTGCTCCGACTTGCGTGAGAGGACCTTCCTCTTGGTGTTATTGAGGCGGTCCATGACCCTGTCGTCCCGCCGGTTGACGAGGATCTTGCGCACCTCCTTGGCGCAGACGAAGCCCACCTCGCCGGCCTTCATGTGGCGGGTCTTGCTCAGGTTCGATCCCAGCGTGTACACCACCACCACGTTGGCCAGCTTGTTGCCCTAGGCACTGTTGGCCTTGCACAGCTGTGCCGCGTCGTTCAGAAGGACGCGGGGCACGTCGCGCAGGGCCTGGCCGGGCTCCAGCTGGAGGTACACGTGGGCCGAGGGCAAGGCGTCCACATGAAAGAACACGAGGCGCTCCGTCGCCTGCGCCAGGAGGTGGTCGTTCTCATGCTTGTCGGAGCCCATAAGGAGGGTGGCGGGCGGGTCCACCACGTCGCTGTGGAAGGTTATCACAGCGCCGCGTGGCCGCAGCAGCAGCTCGGGGGCGGAGGAGGGCGGGGCAGCGTCCTTGGTGACCGCCTTGGGGGCCTTGGTGGTGCTGGGTCCTGCCATTGATGGCGGCGTGAAGGTCTTCAGTTTCATTGTGATTCCCTTCTGCTTCATGACCCTGAGTCTGATATACAGATGAAGGTGCACGCAAAACAGGTAGGGTGGCAATATTAAGGATGTCTTAAAAAACACCTGATTGAACAAAGCCAAATAAGGGCAGCAGTGATAGGAAGAGGTAGGAGTTAGCAGCAGCTCGGAGCTAGGAAGAATGGAACTTTGTAGGTTCTATTCTTCATAACTCCAAGCTGCTGCTAACTCCTACCTCTTCCCTTCCTTCTTTCCCGCACCACCACCACCACCACCTTCTTCTTCTTCTTCTTCTCTTGCTCCTCCTCCTAACTCCTACCTTTTCCTGTTTCCCGCACTTTCTTCACTTCTAGCACCACCAGTGACCACCACCACCTTCTGCTCCTCCCCCTCCTGCTCCTCCTGCTCCTGCTCCTCCTTCTCCTGCTCCTCCTCCTGCTCGTCCTTCTCCTGCTCCTCCTCCTGCTCCTCCTGCTCCTTCTTCTCCTGCTCGTCCTTCTGCTCCTGATCCTCCTGCTCGTCCTTCTCTTGCTCGTCCTCCTCCTGCTCGTCCTTCTCCTGCTCGTCCTTCTGCTCCTGCTCCTCCTGCTCCTCCTTCTCCTGCTCCTCCTTCTCCTGCTCCTACTCCTCCTGTTCGTCCTTCTCCTGCTCCTCCTCCTCCTGCCCCTTCTTTCTCCTATTCCTCCTGCACCTTCTTCTCTTGTTCCTCCTCCTCCTGCTCCTCCTTCTCCTGCTTGTCCTCCTCTTGTTCCTCCTCCTCCTGCTCGTCCTTCTCCTGCTCCTCCTCCTCCTGTGATCTGGACTGGGGACTTGTATCAGTGTACTTGTACAGTACACTGTACACTTGTACAGTACACTGTACAGTAAGCCACCACTCAACCGTTCGTTGAGCTAACACAGTCTCCCTCACAATTTTTTTTTTAAACTAAAATTGATCTTATATAAGGTGTGAATACGAGTGATCTGGTCTGCAGGCAACTGTGGCTCAGACGCCATATCCACCTGAGCAAAAACACTTTCCCAAAATGTTTTGGTGACGTTTTGGTAAATTGAACCGGGAGTGACGCTAGGAAGCAAAATGTCCTGGTCACTGACCATTAATGACTAATGAGTTGAACTGCAAGCAGGAAGTCAAGGCCGTGAGTGAGTTGTCAGACACCTTTTTTTTCAATTATTCCCCATAGGAAGCGCCATAAGGGAATTAAACTAAATTAGTCAAGGAGCGTGACGGATGCAAGACACCGCCAGCTTCCCTGTCTTGCACTGTACACTGCAATGTCAATGTAAACAAAATAATGATAATATGTCTTGGTGCCTGCTGGTTCCTGGACCCTTCTATAATGGCACTGGCACACTATCTGCAGTGGCCATCTATCTATCTATCTCTGATGCCCTCCTGGAATGGAAATTCACTAAATAAGTGGAGATATGGTTAAATTAAAAAAAAAAAAATTGGAAAAGTCAAGAATGGTCGCAGTTTGGTTACTTACAAAAGAAGAGTTGTAATTAGTTTAGTTTATTGATCTCGTATCGCCCAAGTGAAAATTATGGTGATGGCCGCGACAGGTGAGTCTCCATTTATTCCTGTCCTTGCACACTGTAACCCCCTCGTTCTTCTGGCGCCCCTTTCTCTCACATACTATGTCCTCCCATTTCACTGGGTGTCATCCTCTAGTGTTGCTGATCATCACTTATGCGTATGAGGACATTGGTCCCAAAGTCTCTGGATTACCGTCCCTCCCTCTACTTGATTTGTTGTGCCATAGACCACTATATCTCTGGACTGTTCACACGACAATGTTTTGAAATTGCGGGGCTGCATAGGGGCCTGCGGGGCACCTGACAAAGAGATATAGTGGTCTATGGACTATCATATAGACTGGTTTATCAGTATAAGGAGAACCTCGTTTAACCGGCATTTAAAACAACGGCAGCCTCAAAACAACGGCACTAATCGACCCAGGCTTTTTTTTTTTTTTTTTTTTTTTTTTTCCCCATCTGATAAACTCTGGAACTCTCTTCCTGTTTCTATTTTTCCACTTTCCTATGACTTACATCTTTTCAAAAGAAGAGTAACAAGACACCTCCCGAACTAAATTGGCTCACCCCACTTTTTTATTTTATTCTCTGACTGTCTTCTTTATAGGGACTGGCAACTAAGCGGCCTTTGTGTTACCCATTTTTGTTGTGCCCTTGGCCAGTTCCTTGTGATGGGAAAAAAAAAACAAAAAAAAAAAAAAAAAAAAAAGGATTTTGGGGGATTCCATAAGAGTAACTCTCAAAACAACGGCAAAATGAGTTATCCGGCATGCGCTCCCCCCCCGAGGGTGCCGGATAAACGAGGTTCTCCTGTATTATACATAGTTAAGGATCTCTTTAGTTAATGGTGTATTATTATAGTAGTTATATTTTGTTGATGGTGTATTATTATAGTTAAGGATCTCTTTATTTAATGGTGTATTATTATAGTTGTTTGTTTTTTGTTAAGCTTCAAAAAAACAAATGTGTAATGTTCAACTGTGAAATGTTAATTTGGTTAATTAACAATAAATTGAATATTGTTTAAAAAGTAAATTTATTTTAACGCTTCGCTCGCCCATTGATTTGAGGGCCCCTCACCCAAGGGTCTAGGGCCCCGCACAAGCTAAATCCGCCCCTGATGATGCCCCACCGTCATCCGCCTCAAGGCTGATTCACACCATGCCATCACGGCACCGTCTCATCACATCCGTTAGAATTTCTTACATTCAAACAAATGGAACTACCACGTGTAGGTCTCACGGCCTCTTGTAGCTTCCTTATTTTCTTATGTTCTCAAATGGACGTGTTACATCAAATGGTCTGCCACTGTCACGGTTCCAGCACATCACCGTTCTGTCACGTATCAGTTTCTTGGGTAGAATATTTTGTGATGAGACGAAGCCGTGCTGATGATTATCGTTTTCTCAAAGCTTTATGTACCCAAAACTGTTTCTTTTACAGTTCAACTCCTCTTCTTCATCCAGCAGAAGTGTTATTAATGCAAATTTCTTCAACCATAGCCACTGAGGTGCCATGCCTGCTTAGCGGATGAGCGCAAACTGCCGAAAATTATGGAACCGTAACGAATAGCGTGAATACAAGGCACGGCTGACGGAACGCTGACGTGAAGTTATAGTGTGAATCTGCCTTCACCTGTGTCTGCCTGAGGAAGACTTATCAACCCTCGCGACTGTGATAGATTCACAGGTGTACACCAAGGCAAATATCGTCGATCCTAACATCAGTGCCCTTCAACAATAACAAGGTAGAGGTGGTTACCTTACAATCAACCAATCATTGGGGTCATACGCCAGGGGGCGCGTTGCATTGCCCACCCTACGACGCCACTCCCAAGGGTCGCCAAGCGCGAGTCCCCATGCAGGATCCCTTTCCATACCAAGCAACTCTCGACAGGAAACATCAACTTGCCCTAGCCACGAGCCTTGTGGGCGGGGTTACTGTATTTTACGGCTTATAAGACGCTGCATCTTGGAAGATGCACCCTAATTTTGGAAGAAAATTTCTAACCCCAGATTTTCTACCGATAGGTAGTAGTAAAATCTATTGATTTTCTCGGTAGGCGGTGGTCCAAAGTGTCTTTTTGCTGCTTCTGTTCACATGTTCTTTGGCGTATCATACAACTTCCAGCTTGTATATGATAATTTCCAGGACTGAAAAGAGCTTGTGATACGTGTGACAGCCCGGTGGTAAATGTTAACAATAATAATCAACACTAGCAGACAATAGTTGGCGCTGTTGGAATGGACTCGGTTGTCAGGTGGTCAGTGCGGAGTCGATAGGGATATTTAAAAGGAGTCTGGATAGATTCATGGATGGAAAAGAGAGGTGGATGTAGGTGGTGTTTAGTAACAGGAACTACCGCGTGTAGGTCTCGCGGCCTCTTGTAGCTTCCTTACTTTCTTATGTTCTTATGTTGGCCCCAATCTGCAGCGGCGGAAAGGCCCCGCCAGTACCCTAGTAAATATCACAGGGTGTGGACAGATCAGTTGATTTAAATGTCTTATGGTATTCGAAATACTCTTAACAGATAAGTACTGAGGTTACAATATATAAAAAGCTGAATTGAATAGCTACCTAAGCAAACCTCCTATAACATTTGTCTTGGGAGACGAACGAGTATTTTTCAGGTTATTTTTTAGGGGGAAAAGTGTGTCTTATAAGACGTAAAATACGGTACTCCACGCTGGATTGTTTCTTACAGATACAACCAGATGGGAAGGATCGGTTTCAGGGTAGCGTGCCACATTCCCATATAGCCGAAGTTGGCGCTGACGGACTAAGCAGGTAATAGGCCTCGATTCAGTCTCACGGTGCAATCGCTGATTTGACACGTAATCATCCCAGTGATACTCCATGATTCTGCGAAGACACTTATTACCAAAGCCATCGATTCGCTTCTTCAAGTCGCTATTTAGTGTCCATGTCTCCCAACCATAGAGTAGGATAAGGATCACAAGCGACTTGAATATCCGGATCTTTGTCCTCCTGCACAGGTACCAACAACGCCAAATACTCGTGATGAGCGAGTCCATAATACCGTGGGCAATGCAGATCCGCCGTAAGACTTCTTGACGTGACCCGCCGTCATTATGGACTCCGCTACCAAGGTATGTCAAACTTTCCAAGATCTCAATGTCCTCGTTGTTCGCATGAACGGACTGTACTGTATCATCTAGTAAGTCTCCAAACACCTGGACCTAGGTCTTGAGCCAGGAGACTTCAAGTCCCAAAGGCTTTGCCTCCTCGTGCAGCGCATCGAGAGCCATCACCAGGACCTCCAGCGACTCAGCAAAGATTACTGCATCATCGGCAAAAACAAGATCAGTGATCTTGGTGTTGCCGAGGGATGCTCCACAATCACTTTGATCTACAACTTTGCCCAATACCCAGTCCATACAAGTGTTGAAAAGGGATGGGGCAAGGACGCACCCTTGCCTCATTCCTGTATTCACAGGAAAGAAGCTGGATACACCTCCTCACACTTTACAGCATCAGTCATCAAATCAATAGTCCTTGCAGGAATCACACGAAGAAGCAGAAGATCCCAGAGTGACTCACGATGCACTAAGTCAAATGCCTTCTTGAAATCAACATAGGCTGCAAGCATCCCCTGTCGAAACTCACGTCAGTATTCCACCAGGACACGAAGCGCTAGAATACGGTCCGTTGTTGACTTACCAGGCGTGAACCCAGACTGCTGAGGTCTTTGATACTTCAGCAGATGGCTGTGGATTCGAGTCAGCAATAGATGGGCAAGCACCTTGCCTGGCAAGCTGAGCAATGTAAAACCGCGGTAATTGATGCAGTCCTGATGGTCCCCTTTCCCTTTCCAGATAGGGGACGACCAGATAGGGACTCTTCCAGTCAGGAGGAATGGTACCTGATTGCCACACGGCAGTCAGGACGACATGCAACCCGCGGATCATGGCCTCACCCCCAGCTTTGAGGAGCTCCACACTGATATTACAAACACCAGCTGCCTTTCCACCCCTCAAATTTGCCACAGCCTCTCTCTGACTTCGTCAAGAGAGGGTGCGGTTTACCACGTTTACAGGGGAAGTAGTGTCCTTTGTTTACATCACCGCACAGCCACTGTCGGCCAGCCATGTGCTCGGGGCGGAGCTTCGTGACGTCAATGCATACTATCTAGTGATGGACCGAATGCCTATTTTCCGTATTCGCGAATGCGAATGCGAATATTCGGTTCTAATATTCGCGAATGCGAATTGCGAATATTAAATAACATTTCAAGTAATACACTATTTTTGATATCATACAGGTAACTGAAATATTTTGTATGTATTATAAGAGTTCACCCATTAAAAAATAACTGTCTAAAGTATATTCCATTCAAGTTTCTATGTTGCCAGGTTGCGGGACGAGGACCCACTCTTACACGAATACTTACATGAATAATTATTATTATAGTTTACACTGTGCAATATCACTAGAGATAATCTCGAAATAATCCCAAACCACACTGGTGTGACTTGACAACCTACTGCGTCATAACGCAGTAGGTTGCGGCAACACTGTTCTCTTTGAAAGAAAGTTGATTGTGCTCGTGGGTGACAGAGACAATGCTTGATTACTGCTGTATAGCGCACGAGGCATTGAATTGAGTTCAGTAACAGTGATCTTCAGAGTAGTGGCTGCCACTCTGTTGAAGGGTGAAGGATGGAGTTAGTGTTCAAGGGACTATGGCCTTGGCTACCACTACGCCTCCTCACCCCATTCTTTTAATTAACTAACGCTCGGCTAAGCTATTAACCCTTTAACGCACGAAAAGTTTAATAATTTTTTCCGTCCACTGCGACATCAGTCTGGGGCTCTCTAAGGGGCCGCGCATAATGGCCTGACTCTGCGGCGAATGTTTTGGTTATGTTATCAATTTCAACCACGATTATTCTTTTTTCCTGGCATTATTATATATCGTTGGTTTCGCAAGAGATTATTCTGCTTTATGAAAGACAAAAATAACAAGAAATGCAAGTAAATAGCGGAGTTTAACGACTTAGAAAAAACATTGAGTAAAGAGAAATAAGAAATACTTACGTTCACCACTTCGTAGCTCGATACTTCCTGAGTCAACTTTTTATGGTTTATATGCCAATAAAAGCGGATTTGTTATGAGGATTCCAACGCTACCATTAGAATTTTCATATGGCCAGTAGTTCTTGAGAAAATGGAGGAAAACTTAAACACATGTTGGAAGACGGATTAGGCTACAAGTATGGCTTACCCGGCTCGGGACACGTTTTAAAGGGACGGGCAGTCCGCGCTGACAGGCTGCCTGCTGAGAGTTAGCTGGAACACAAACCCTTATCACTTCAAATCCACCCTCACGAGCGAGTTGACAATTAGTTTATTTTATAGGCCTAGCTTGGATCTTTGACGCAGTAAATTTTGACGTGATTCTGATAAATACTTTATTTTTGGCGAATTTTTAAATGTTTTTTGACGCAGTTCGCGTCAAAAGCTCAGATGTAGACGGGCCCGTTTTGACGCGATCACGTCACCGTGCGTGAGATGGTTAATTTATTTATATGTTTGCTTGTGTAATATTATGTTCACTTGTTCTTTTTTCCTTTTTTTTGTAGGTATATTGATTTTGGCAAAATATTCTCATATTCGCAAACAACTACGAGTGGGAGTGCGAATGTGAATGCGAATATTGAAAAAACATGCGAATATTCGCAATTGCGAATGCGAATGCGAATATTCGGTCCATAACTAATACTATCTATAGGTCCTCTCCTCTCTTTCTCCTCCTCTCCTCTCCTCTAGTGTTGGCCGAAGCCACCACCCCGGGAGGCGGGTCACAAACACCATGCTAACACCCGGTACCCATTCACTGCTGGGTAGACAGGTTTTTTTTAAAGAAACAGCATATCTTTTTCCGCTCCGCCCGGGGATCGATAGCAGACGATAGATGGCGCTGATGGCGGCAATCTGCCGAGCCTCAGACGCGGAACGTAAACATCACACCATGAGGACATATGAGTTGATTTGAATGGCTTATGGTATTTGAAATACACACAACCCTCGTTTTCCCGGACCTCCATTTCCCGGATATCGGATTTGCCGGACAAAATCCGAGGTCCGGGGATATGTCGTCCCGGACAAATGCCTGGTCCAGTCCGTAAATCGACAAAGCTATCCGGCGGTCGGAGCATCTCCTGGTCAGTGTCCGCGCCTCCTGCCGGGTGGCAGCATGGTCAGCGGTCGTATTGTTTACATTTGGGCACAAGAAACACTCACCGTTCACCTGCACCACCTCCGTCAGTCCCATGACCCCCACTTCCCCTGGTGCAGGAACGTCTCTGAGACTATTGAACACTTTCTGCTGCAGTGTCCGCGCTTCCACTCCCACCGTGTAGTACTATGCTCTCAACTCCTCACCCTGAACGTCACCACCTGTGACCTGCCCACCCTGCTGGCGGCGGCTGGTGTCCACCCCTCCCGGCAATATGCTGTCATCCGCCTCACCTGTGCCTTCCTGAAGACAGGTCAACTACAGTGCCTGTGATAGCATCATAGGACATCACCAGGGCTCAAAGTGTTCCCCAAGGGATCCTCGCAGCCCTAAAAACAACAACAAAGTGACATAAAAGTCCGCGGCGGGGTAGTTGATATTGGCGGTTGCCGGACAGTAAATACTAGAGTAGGATAAACATCGTGGGGTGGGTAATGGCCTTGGACTTTTGCGATTCCCGGACGTTTGCGGTTCCCGGACCAGTGCTCCCCTCTATTAGTCCGGGAAAACGAGGTTTGTGTGTACAGTAAACCCTCTCCTATTCGGACCCTCATTATTCAGACTTATTAATGAGGACCCCTCATTAAGGCTTAGGTAGGATGTCATGATGTGAGTCAGTGAGGTTAGAGGCCCAGGCAGCCAGGCAGAGCTTTTATGATCCATCACTGAGCATATACTTTGTATACTGTAATTGTAGTTTCTTTGTTGTGTCCAAATGTTGTATTGGCGAGTGATCTGTGGCCATTGAGCCTTGGGCCCAGATCCAGTAACGGCGATGGTATCTCCAGCTACCACCCGCTCTCCCACAACCTAGATATTACCTGCCCTTACTACCTTATCCAGCAAGCCTCCCTCGGTAGGTAGTAAACGGGTAAGAAGGCCCTGACTGGCTGGGCGAGTAATGACGCCATCAAACTTGTCATCAGTCACCAGCCAATTTCAAACTGTTTCTAAACTTCTCGATCAATCGCAAGTCAACAAGACGTTTGACACGGCCTTTAAAGGTCGTGTCACACACACACTTTTTCCATTAGTGTTACGGGGTGGCCGCGGTAAGAATGTTTCCACGTCACTGGCTACCCCGCCATCTCAACACCTTTAAAAAACCCTTATTTAAGGTGACACACAGGACTACACTGACCTAAATAATTATACGTGTATATAACAGCTCACCATAATCACTACGATGTATAATACAGGGAGGTCCCGAAGATACGAGCAGTTAGGTTCCACCTGGCATACTCGTAAAGCGAAATCTCGTACAACGAAACACATAACTAATGGTAAAATATAGGTTTGGTTCCAGGACCCCATCAATTTATATATATATATATATATATATAAAAAAAAAAAAAAAAAAAAAAAAGGTTTTTCAAGCTAAATTAAACTATAGCAAACACAACAAACACACAGCGTCTATATTACCCACACTGTACTACCTATTCTGTAGAAAAAGCATTCTGAAAGAGATAATAGCACACAAAATAACATAACTACACATTAATTAAACATATAACATGCATAACACACACAAGTGGTAATGTTGTGTGGGGAGACAGGAAGCTGGCAAGTAGCCAGCTGAGAGTCCCTGTTTTCTCTCTCCGAGGCTCGAGAGAAAACAGGGGTGACTGCGTTTGCAGGGATGACTGGGTTAGAGTTCTTCCTCCTCCCCTTGATCACTTGGGGAAAGCCCTCTTCACACAATCCATAATCGAAACACGAAAGTGCCAACAATGCAATGCGCAGCGCCGTCATGGTTCTGGTTATGGGTCCATCGTGACCGATCGTGATGCTTGTGACGTGCTCGGCCGAGGCCACAAAAAGTTAGTGCGTGCATTAAAAAATCGGGAAGCTCCCCGATTTTCGTACCCAACGCAGCGGTATCGTAAGTCTATCGTGACGCTATCGTTATCTATGTAGCAGCTTCGTGACACTATCGTGATCGTCGTATGTCTATCGTGACGATAAGAAACCGTTACGCGCTCCTTCATCCCTGCCTTCCCCCCCATTTTTGCACCCCCTTCTGCCTTCCTCCCCCTTTCTCATTCACCTCCACCCACCCCCGACTCCACTTCCCCTACTCTCACCACCACATGGTGACACTCCCCCCTCGACTACCTTCCCCCTACTCCCACCACCACGTGATGACACTCCCCCCGTGACTCCCTACCCACTACTCCCATCAGCACGTGGTAACACCCACACCAACACCAACACCACGCCTTTTCCACCCCCCCTCCGTTTCCCCACCAACACCAACACCCCCTTCTTTATTACAACCCCCCTCCCCCGTTTCCTCCCATTCCCCATCACCAGCACAACCCTGTTTCTCACACTTTCATCTCTATAGTCCCCCTTCCTTCTCCATCACCATGGCAACCCCCACCCACATGTGAGGCTCTTGACGCTATCATGGTACGTTCATGGCACCGTCATGGCACTGTCGTGGTTATCGTAGCTCTATCGTGACGACAAAATGACCGTTGATTTTCCATTTGTGACATTGTCTTACAGCTGTCATGACTCCATCGTGACCATCTTACGACCGTCATGACACATACGTACAAGCAGCGTGACATTGTTGTGAGGCTATCGTGGTCTGCGTTTATCGTGGTGGACAAATTTCACGATAGCGTCAATAATCAAATTGGTGGCGCTATTGTGGCTCGATTATGGAATGTGTGAAGGGAGCTCAAGTGATCAAGGGGAGGAGGAAGAACTCTAACCCAGTCATCCCTGCAAACGCAGGCACCCCTGTTTTCTTTCGAGCCTCGGAGAGAGTAAACAGGGACTCTCCTGGCTACTTGCCAGCTTCCTGTCTATCCACACAACATTACCACTTGTGAGTGTTATGCATGTTTTATGTTTAATTAATGTGCAGTTATGTTATTTTGTGTGCTATTTTCTCTTTCAGAATGCTTTTTCTACAGAATAGGTAGTATAGTGTGGGTAATATAGACGCTGTGTGTTTGTTGTGTTTGCTATAGTTTATTTTAGCTTGAAAAACATGTATTTTTCTTCTTTTAATTGATGGGGTCTTGGAACCAAACCTATATTTTACCATTAGTTATGTGTTTCGTTATACGAGATTTCGCTTTACGAGTATGCCAGGTGGAACCTAACTGCTCGTATCTTTGGGACCTCCCTGTACTGAGGTACTGAGTACTGAGGAAGTACTCAAGTTGCATGTTGTGCAGCGCAGCACCGTGCAGTGTGGGTAAGGGCGGAATTGCCTTGCTTTTGGATCGCCAGATAGTTTTGTATGAATACGAAGTGTTGTGAGGATGAAGTGGGTTGCTCAGACCCCCACCGTGTTGTACAAAAATTGTGTTGTACGAACCCGTGTTGTACGAGGATGCAGTGTAACAGGAAAGTACTGAGGTACTGAGTACTGAGGAAGTACTCCAACATTCGTCTTGGAAGACGCACGAGTATTTTTCTGGGTATTTTTTTGGGGAAAAAGTGAGTCTTATAAGCCGTAAAATACGGTACTACACCTGGCACCGGAAAAAAATTAGCATTTTTTCAGTTTTAAATAGCCAAGTTTCACGATCCTTGAGTTTAGCGCTATGACTTCAGAAGAAAGCAAGCGCCAAACTCGGGAGGGTACTGTAGTCAAAATATAGCCATTATCAAGTATATCAACAATAAATTTTCACTTTTTGCATCCAGTCAGCCGTTTTCTAATAATCCATTCAAAATCTGTAAATTCCCAGAGCTTCCAAAACACTCCTGATAACTAGCAGACGATGCACCATGACTCTATGACGTCACGGAAGGCAATCCCCACTCCCGCGGCAAGCTAGAAGCATGTGAACACAGACAATAAACAAAGTACTTGAAGAATTTTGGGTGTTTCTGATAGATTCTTTTTGCGATATGGTATTGCGATATTCTAAAGCAGAAACTCCATATAACGGATTTCTCTATAGCGAAAACTCTCTATAGCAGAAAAATTCCATTCCGCTATGAAAATTCCTTATAAACAAAATTTTCCGTAATGGAGAACAATTTTCTATTACAAGCCTGCCTGGCTACCTATGCCAAGCATAATTCTGCAAGGAAGTGCAGACCCCCAAATCTAGAGGTAAGTTTTTACCATTAATTATACATACCGTATTTTACGGCTTATAAGACGCTGCATTTTGGAAGATGCACCCTGATTTTGGAATGAAATTTCTAAGAAAAAATATAACAAACAGACCACCAAAACTGTTCTCGAATAAACTGCTCATCAGCCATTTTTATTTTCTACCTTGTATGCGATAGTATAAGTAAATTGTCATGTTGTCTGGCTGAACATGTACACGCAGGTCGGACGGCGGGAGTGAAAACAAACCCAACCGCGGCGGTGTGCAGCTGCCTGGCATGCCGATCAGCTGAGTCTGGCTTTGTGGTCCTGAGTGTAAACACCTCTCATGTCCTCCCGTGCCTCACTACGTTGCCTGTCTCCTGTGCCTCACCACGTATTGTTTGAATTTTCCTGTATGCGTGTAGTATTTGTGGTGGCTGCATGTACATAAGTATACAAACTTTCATCTAATGTAACAAACAAAGTTCCTTGTTGGGTGTTGGTGGTGGGGATGTAGGTGGGAAATCAGGGATGGACCATCCCTGATTTCCCACCTACATCCCCACCACCAACACTCTTCCCCTTCCCCACCCACATCCCAACCACCAACACCCAACAAGGAACTTTGTTTGTTACATTAGATGAAAGTTTGTATACTTATGTACATGCAGCCATCACAAATACTACACGCATACAGGAAAATTCAAACAATAACTAATATAGCAAGTTGGTGGTGGGGAAATGGGGATATGTGTTAGTGGTGGGGATGTGGGTGGGGAAACGGGGATGGGTGTTGGTAGTGATGTCAGTGGGGAAACAGGAATAGGTGTTGGTGGTGGGGATGTGTGTGGGTGTTGGTGATGGAGTAGGGTGAATAATGGCAAATTCTTGAAGGGGTCTCTCTCTCTCTCTCTCTCTCTCTCTCTCTCTCTCTCTCTCTCTCTCTCTCTCTCTCTCTCTCTCTCTCTCTCTCTCTCTCTCTCTCTCTCTCTCTCTCTCTCTCTCTCTCTCTCTCTCTCTCTCTCTCTCTCTCTCTCTCTCTCTCTCTCTGACCCCGAACTGGAAACGCTCACAAATTTAAGCCTTGTTGACACAACAGCCCTGTCACAAATGCAGACGTTTGTTGTTTACATTCAGCAATGCGGCGTGTGAGCACCTCTTGTGATGTCATCAGCAATATTCGCGCGGCGGTAAGAACGGGGTTGATTTTTTTCACGAGCTTTTTACAAAACTAGTGGTTTTATGGAAATAAGGCGTGGTCATTAATTATTTTTTGTGGATTAGGTATTTTGAATAAACATTCAACATACCTATGCAAATAAAAAATGGGTTTGCAAAATTACTTTAAACCTTGTGTTCAGCAATATCATATAATAGACTACAGAACCCCATTCCACCCCTACTTTATACCTGCCACCCATTTTTTCAGTTACTATGATGTCTAAGCTTCAAGGAAAGCTTTGTTAGTCAAGCGATTTCTGGTTGCTGGTACCCATAAATATATATTAAAGATGGCTGCTGGAGGACGGTGGGAAACTGAAAACAAAGTCATTTTTTAAACCACCAAGGCTAAAAACAATAAGTACTTATGTGGAGGAACATCGCCTCTCCTCCTCTAGACTTCATCTTATTTTCCTCACCGAAACCCAGGTGCCTGTAAGCACTAACAGCAGTCCCTTTTCTATTTCCTCTTACTCTCTCTATAATAATTTTCAATCCAAACCTGGCTGTTGCGTATATGTACGCAACGACATCGCTTGCTCTCGTGCCCACGGTCTTGCATCCTCAAAATGTTCTACCATCTGGCTTTGACTTCAATGTCACTCTTACTATTAGTAAAAATTTATCTGTGCTGTATATCTCTCACCTAACTCCTCAAACTATGTAAAATTCTTTGACTATTTAACATTCAAAGTAGAGCACATTTCATCTCTTTTCCTTTTGCAGAAATTTCCATTCTTGGGGATTTCAATGTTCACCACCTGCTTCGGCTATCATCTTCTTTCACTGACCAACCTGGTGAACAAGCCTACAGCTTTTCTATCCTCCAAGACCTAGAGCAGCTGGCGCAGCACTCTACCCATATTCCTGACCGATTTGGTGACATGCCAAACTTTCTTGATCTTTTCCTAACCGCTAACCCTTCTGCTTACTCTGTGAAACTGTTTCCTCCATTGGGCTCCTCCGATCACAATCTTATTTCTGTTACCTGTCCTATCGCTCCGATGCTGACTCGGGACCCACCTAAGCGAAGGTGCTTCTGGCATTTCAGCTCAGCTCTTTGTGCATAGCACAAAACTGAGGTCATAGTCTCTAGCATAGAGGCATAAATTTCACACTTTCTTTAATCCTAAAGCCCATAAACCTTGGTTTAACTCTGCTTGTTCTCATGCTGTTCAAGATAGAGGCGACTCACAGACGATACCGTAACCATCCATCTCCTGAAACTCACGCCCTTCATATTTCTGCACGTAATCATGCCAAATCTTTTCTTCAACTTACCAAGAACTCCTTCATCAATAGAAAATGTCATAATCTTTCTGAATCAAACTCCTTTCGTGACTTCTGGCATCTAGCCCAAGACATCTCTAACCATTTTTCTTCTTCAGATTTCCCTCCTATGCTTCTCTCAGATGGCTCCACAGCTGTCTCATCTATTTCTAAAGCTGAATTCTTTGCTCAAACCTTTGCTTAAAATTCCACTGAGGTTCATGAAGGCCTTTGTTCCTCCTGCTCCTCCACCCTCTGACTATAGTATGCCTGTTATTAAGATCCTTCATAATATTTCTTTGCTTTTTCTGACCTTGATCCTCGGAAGGCTTACAGTCCTGACGGAATCACTCCTATTGTTCTCAAAAACTGTGCTTCTGTGCTTGCACCTTGCCTGGTCAAACTTTTCCGCCTCTGTCTATCTACTTCCACCTTTCCTTCTTGCTGGAAGTTTGCTGACATTCAACGTGTTCCTAAGAACGGTGACCGTTAAATCCTTCAAACTACCGTCCTATAGCTCTGAATGACATCCTGCCTTTCTAAAGCTTTTGAATCTATACTTAATAAAATAAATAATTTGCATCTATCTGCTTACAATCTTCTTTGTGATCGTCAGTCTGGTTTCCGTATAGGGCGATCTACTGGTGATCTTCTAGCTTTCCTAACTGAATCTTAGTCATCCTCCTTCAGGGGTTTTGGTGTAACTTTTGCTGTTACCCTTGACATTATCAAAAAACTTTTCATAGAGTCTGGCACAACTCATTAATTTCAAAACTACTCTCACACCATTAATATCCTTTTCTCTGCACCTTAAACTTAAATATCTTTCAAACCATTCTCTCGCAGCTACGGTAGAGGGTAATAGTGGTGTTCCTCAGGATTATGTTTTATAACTTTCCAACTTTCCATGGTGATAGGACCATCCATGGCCTATCACCTTTTTCTATTCATTAATGATCTTTCAAGTCTAACTCAATGCCCTATCCACTCCTACGCTGATAATTCTACCCTGCATTTCTCAACGTCATTTATTAGATGTCCAACTCAACAGGAACTAAGTGATTCGTGGAGAGATTCCACAGAACATAAGAACAAAAGAAAATAAGAAAGCTACAGGAAGTCGTGAGACCTACAGATGGTAGTTCCTCTAGACAGAGCGCCTAACTTCTGATCTTTCTATAATTTCTGATTGGGGCAAAGCAAATCTTACTTGGTTCAATTCCTCCAAAACACAATTTCTTCACCTATCTACTCGACAAAACCTTCTAAACATCTATCCTCTCTTCTTCAATGACACTCAATTGTCTCCTACAATGATCATTCTTTGACTATCCTTAACTAAGAATTTGAACTGGAAATTTCACATCTCATCTCTTGCTAAAATAGCTTCTAAGATATTAGGTGTACTGTGGCGTCTGCATCCATTTTTTTCATTAACACATAATGCACATTAATTCTCCCTTCCAGTTGCTTGCTCTGGACATCTTTATCCGCCCATGTATGGAGTATGCCTCTCATGTTTGGGGGGATCCACTCATACAGCTTTCCTAAACAGGGTTGAGTCAAAAGCTTTTCGTCTCATCAACTCCCCTCCTCTAACTGACTGTCTTCAATCTTTAAATCACCGCCGCAATTTTGCTTCTCTAGTTATCTTCTACCGTTAATATCATGCTCACTGCTATTCTGAACTTGCTAACTACATGCTTCCCCCCCTCCCGTGGCCTCACTGCACAAGACTTTCTAGTCATTCTCTCCCCTATTCTGTCCATCATTCTGTCTTAATGCAGGAGTAAACCAGTATCTTCACTCTTTCATCCCTTTCACTGATAAACTCTGGAACACTCTTCCTGTTTTTATTTTACCACCTTCCTACGACGTTTTTTTTTTCTAGAGAGAAGTGACAAGACACCTCCCAAACTAAATTGGCCCACCCCATTTTCTATATTCTCTTACTGTCATCATTATAAGGACTGGCAACTAAGCAGGCTTTTGGTTACTTCTTTTTTATTTTGCCTTTGGCCAGTCCTTCGTGATGTAAAAAAAATGATGATCAATAATTATTGTAGTGCTACCAAAAGTGTTTCACTCTGTCCATTGATTTAACCCATGTTGGCATCGGTTCTAGGTTTTTGACACATTAAAAGACCTTGAAGCCCCAAAAACAATTCTAATCAATCTGTCACCTCAAAAACAGTTGCAATACATAAGTAACTCTTGTTCATAGCCTTGCTGGTTGAAAAATGGCATTGTATTCAGTTTTCCCACCGTCCTCCAGCAGCCATCTTTAATATACATCTATGGGTACTAGCAATCAGAAATCGCTTGACTAACAGAGCTTAGACATCAAAGTAAGATAAGATAAGATTTTCATCCTATCTAGACATTTTGCAAGTACCAACTACAAGGTTATTGACTATACAAAGCGCCGCCACGTCAGCACGAACTAGGCGGACTCGAACCGCTGACCGAATGCACAGGGACGCTGCACATTGCGAGCTCACGTCTCTACCAACCTTGCCACCCTGAGACATCAAAGTAACTGAAAAAATGGTGGTAGGTATAAAGAAGTGGGAGGACCTTTTCGGTTTCTGGCCCATGGTCTATAATGGCATTGCACCCATGGTCTATAATGGCATTGCACCCATGGTCTATAATGGCATTGCACCCATGGTCTATAATGGCATTGCACCCATGGTCTATAATGGCATTGCACCCATGGTCTATAATGGCATTGCACCCATGGTCTATAATGGCATTGCACCCATGGTCTATAATGGCATTGCACCCATGGTCTATAATGGCATTGCACCCATGGTCTATAATGGCATTGCACCCATGGTCTATAATGGCATTGCACCCATGGTCTATAATGGCATTGCACATCATCCTAACAATGGTGTTTTCAGGGTGCTCCAATCTGTGACCACCAGCCTTTAAAGTCTAAGCTTCAAGTGTCACTATTATACAGCATGATACTTCTGTATGCAGTCTACCTTTCATGTGCAAGGAAAACCCTCTCATACCTGAAAGAGAAAGAATGATTCCCTTAAACTTTTTCCATCCACACCAAGCTGTAGCGAAAATTAGGGCTATCACCTGCTCCGACCTGCTGTAACCAACATATTTATCAAACAACAGATTTTGTCAATGCACCGTGGGAACTAATTTCCAATACAGGGAGGTCCCGTTATACGAGCATTCGGTATACGAGAATCCGATGATACGAGATGTGTAAATTAGGGTCTATTTTCAATATACGAGATCGAAAATCCAATGATACGACATTCAAACTGGGGTGAGTAAAATTATCAAGTTCAAAATGTACGCCTTACCACTCCCAGGCTGGACAAAGGGGGATTTGGTTGACCCCAGTGAGGTCACCCCTAGCAAGCTGTGACCTGAAGGGTAATTAAGCATATGGCGCGGCCTGACATTTAGGGGTAATTACTAATTAGCAGGTGTGGGGCCCCAACCTTGGGACCGCAGTCAGGTCACCCCTAGCAAGGCGTATACCTGAAGGGTAATTAAGCATATGGCGCGGCCTGACCTTTAGGGGTAATTAGCAGGTGTGCAGCCCCAACCTTGGGACCGCTACACTACCTTCTCTTGTATCACGTGGCGTCCCCTACATTACAACGTCTGTTTTGCTTGTTATGCATGTTTTATGTTTAATTAATGTGCAGTTATGTTATTTTGTGTGCTATTTTCTCTTTCAGAATGCTTTTTCTACAGAATAGGTAGTACAGTGTGGGTAATATAGACGCTGTGTGTTTGTTGTGTTTGCTATAGTTTATTTTAGCTTGAAAAACATGTTTGTTTGTTTGTTTGTTTTTTTTTTTTTTTTATAATTGATGGGGTCCTGGAACCAAACCTATATTTTACCATTAGTTATGCGTTTCGCTATACGAGATTTCGCTTTACGAGTATGCCAGGTGGAACCTAACTGCTCGTACCTTCGGGACCTCCCTGTATTAGTACTTTTCACCCTTGACTCCACTGTTTGGTTCCCATTGCACACATTGCAAGTAAAATCATTTGAATAATTCATACTAATCCTTACACTTCTGCATCTCTTGTGTATCTAATAATTTCACACAATGCAATTGATGGAATGACAACCATATGCCTCTTGTAGAAGCAGAGTAATCTTTGCTACTTACCTCAGCAACAGCAGAGTAAAAAATTTTGAAGAGAATGTTAAACAGTAAACCCTCACTTTAACGAACCAATTGGGGGGAAGGGGGTGAAGTTATGTCCGAAAGTCCGGCATATCCGAGGGATCCAAGCTTTTTGCATATAACAAACTTTGTTCATTGTATGAGGTGAAAGTTCGCTATTTCCCACCATTTCCGTGTCAGGCAACGTGGTGTCAGGCAACTGGATTACGGGCAGTGGATGCTGATCCTCCCATTGACGAAACCGCACCCTCTCTTGACAAAGTCAGAGAGGCTGTAGCAAAGCTGAGGGGTGGAAAGGCAGCTGGCGTTTGTAATATCAGTGCGGAGCTCCTCAAAGCTGGGGGTGAGGCCATGATCCGCGGGTTGCATGCTGTCCTGACTGCCATGTGGCAATCAGGTACCATTCCTCCTGACTGGAAATCGGGGCTAGTCGTCCCTATCTGGAAAGGGAATGGGGACCGTCAGGACTGCAACAATTACCGCGGTATTACACTGCTCAGCATGCCAGGCAAGGTGCTTGCCCATCTATTGCTGACACGGATCCACAGTCATCTGCTGAAGCATCAGAGACCTCAGCAGTCTGGATTCACGCCTGGTAAGTCAACAACGGACCGTATTCTAGCGCTTAGTGTCCTGGTGGAATGCAAATGTGAGTTTCGACAGGGGATGCTTCCAGCCTATGTTGATCTCACGAAGGCGTTTGACTCAGTGCATCATGTCACTCTGGGATCTTCTGTGACTTCGTGGGATTCCTGCAAGGACTATTGGTTTGATGACTGGTCTGTACTCTGGGACTGAAAGTGCTGTGAAGTGTATAGGAGGTGTATACAGCTTCTTTCCTGTTAATACAGGAGTGAGGCAAGGGTGCGTCCTTGCCCTGAGCCTGTGATTAGAGGCTCATGCCGTCCCCCTGTGTTCTCCGATGCACTCGCAATCAAAGGTAGAGTTAATGGGAAGCATGTGGGTGTTCTTAGGCCACTCAACGGTGCAGAGAAAGATTTTAAGTGGATTTTACAGCCCTCATCAAGGATCGAACTCGGGTCACCGAGAACGATACTCGGAGACGCTAACCACTCTGCTTCCGCCTCCCCTAAGAGACGTACGGGACACGTCTTCCTACCATTGGCGTCACGCGCGCCGCCTTAGACTAGGATGCCAAACCTGCCTCTCGAATACCACGAATATGGTGAAGTATGGTGCTATCACAGGTGTGGGAGCTGACCTGTCTTCTTCAGGAAGGCACAGGTGAGGCGGATGACGGCGGGTTGTGATGCACCGCTGCTACCATTCTGTACCGGGAGGGTGGTACAATGTACTTGAATATAATATAGATGAGTAGTGGCAGGAACAGAGATGAGAGTGTAGTGGGCGGTGGTAACTTGTGGACGAGCGGCGAGGCTCGGAGGTGAGTGGGTTCAAGGTCTCTGTGTATGTCTATACCGAGTGTGTCTCTTAAGATAAGTGTGCAGGGTATGAGGAATAAGTAGTCACTTGTTGATTGAAGCCAGAAGATGTATATTGGGCAGGAACAGCAGAACAGAGATGTAGCCATGGGCTAGAATGGATTGGGCGGCACACGTGGCCGCCCAGACGAGCGCGGAATATGTGTGACCTCTGAGGGCAAGTGACTGAGTGAAGAGTGAGTCGTGGTGTCCCCCGAAGGTCACGCGCTAACCATATTTATATGAGAGGTCAAGGAGCGCGTTGTCAATACATGAGTGTTGCCACATATCCTACCCTACAGTACAGTACTGCTAAGAGAGAGAGAGAGAGAGAGAGAGAGAGAGAGAGAGTAATTGGAGACATGCGAGACAGACACCTGACACCTGACACCTGACACCTGGTCAAGGGGGGCGTGACTTTAGGAAAATACCTGACATACTTCTGGTTAAGGGGCGCAGAGTAATACATGAGTGTTGCCATATATATATATATATATATATATATATATATATATATATATATATATATATATATATATATATATATATATATATATATATATCCTAACACAGTACAGTACATTACCCACTCGTCAAAAAAATACGTGTCCTCACGTATTATAGGTGATATAAAGATAAATACATAATATTGGAGATATATAAGGGGCCGTAAGGGGTAAAAATGAAGCTGAATGGCAACACCAAAAAAAATAGATTGAAATAAACCTATGACTGGGCGTGTGGGTGCGGGCGTGAGCCGCATGGGCGTGGGCGTGCGGGAGGCACGGGCGTGGAGAGACCACACACGACATCAAATCAGGAACATGGGTAGGGCGCCATGGGTCATCATGGGCGGGGAGGAGGAAGATCGTAGAGACAGCGAGGTAGAACATCAGGACATCATGGGACATCAGGACATCAGGGGACCAATATTGAGCAACATGTGGTGACGCACATACCCACACAAAGAGACACACAGACAAAGAGACCAAAACCGCTGCCATCATTCTGTACACCGCTGCTACCATTCTGTACCGGGAGGGTGGTACAATGTACTTGAATATAATATAGATGAGTAGTGGCAGGAATAGGAGATGAGAGTGTAGCGGGCGGTGGTAGCTTGTGGACGAGCGGCGAGGCTCAGAGGTGAGTGGGTTCAAGGTCTCTGTGTATGTCTATACCGAGTGTGTCTCTTAAGATAAGTGTGCAGGGTATGAGGAAGAAGTAGTCACCTTGTTGATTGAAGCCAGAAGATGTATTGGTCAGCAGGAGTGGAGTACAGGAACAGTGGAATATGTTGGGCGGCCACACGTGCCACACGCGGCCACACGTGGCCGCCCACGAGACGAAGCCGTAAACGTGATCTATGAGTGAGTGACTGAGTGAAGAGTGAGTCGTGGTGTCCCCCGAAGGTCACACACTAACCATATTTATATGAGAGGTCAAGGAGCGCGTTGCCAATACATGAGTGTTGCCATATATCCTACCCTACATAGTTACATTTACCCTACATTTAATATTATGCACTCTTTTATGTTTTTCCTCTACTTTTTTTTCTCTCTCTAGTTTTTTCTACTCTAGTGGCATATGTAATTGTTTTGGGTACAATAGATGTGGTATTAGTCACAAGATAATTAGAATAAAATACATTTTTAATATTATTTGGAGCCAGAAGGCTCACATGATGGCTTGTGAATTATGGCCTTGGATTCAGGAATGCAGGTTTTTGTTAGACTGTGATGTTCATTTAATATAGACTCCGGCTAATTTAATCACTTTCACATATTTTGACCATATTCTTCTGCTTTCAGGTGTGACAATGGCCAAAGTTTACAAGGTGGTGGATCCCCTACAGCCCGGGACATCAACACAGGGTCTAGAAACTGACTGGAGCAAGTGCGTTCTTTGTCAGGAAGACACGTCAGAGGTGCTTCACTGTCCAGCCGAGTCTACACGTGCCACACAGGGAGCAGGGTACACGACAATTGCTGAGCTTCTTGTAGGTTTTGACAGGATTGGCTGTTTGCCCACATCAATCAATCTTTCAAGGCTTGATGATGGGAATGGCATTGAAGAAACACTACAGCGGCACAAGGCCAAGTGGCACGACTCATGTAGGCTCCTCTACAACAGAACAAAACTACAGCGTGCAGAGAAGCGTAAGAAACCCCCAGAAGATGCTGCTGATGACTCTGCTGATAGCTCAAAGAAGTTCACCCACAAGAGTGCTGGTAAGAAAAGTGCTTCCGCCGAAACATGCTTCTTCTGTGACAAACCTGCACCAGATGGGGAGTCTTTGACTCGAAAAGCATCAACATTTGGCAGAGGTGGGCATCGCAATTTTTTTTCCAATTCCGCAATCGCAATTCAGCAATTCCGACCTGCACCAGTCCGCAATCGCAATTCCGCAATTTTTTTCAGATAGGCCTTTTCACAATCGCAATTCCGCAATTCCGCAATTCCACAAACTAATTTTGACACCTACAATTAAAACAAAAAATGTCTATAGACTCTTAAACACCTACAATTAAAACAAAAAAAGTCTCAAGACTTTTTATTAGTGTTTATTTTTAATACTTCTGTATTCCTATTGTTTCTGTCTATACTTGTTACTTGTCATTCACAATTAAGTCTTTGTCTCTTTTAGTGTTTTTCTTTACTTTTACACTTGACAGTCTACTGGCTAGTAATCACTAGGTGACTAGGGTATCTATATGAAAGAGGGTAACGCCATTCATAGGCCCTATGTTAAACGCTACTGGGCGCCATCTTAGCGCCAGGGCCTCTTCGTTCACCCAAGACCCGGGGAAGTTCTCAAGGCATGACCCCGCAGTATATCATGTTATACATGTATAAAGGATATACTGTTATCTTCGGAAATGTTTGTTCTATAAGATTATCACATAAAACACAGTAAAACACATTAAATAAAGGCCATTATGAGACCCTTAAGAAATATGCATGAACTTAAAATTCACTTAAACGCATCGTCATGTAAAACTTTGTGGGACAACATATTACATGGAAGATATCAATAGAAGCAGAATTGTATTAGCTTTCCATTGATATATTTCGTTTTCTGATAACTGCAGTAGTACCTTGCAAAAATGAGCGTTAACTAAATAAATCGCCGCGCAGGCCGCTCTCTGTGATGACTGTGTTCACAAATAATCAAATATATATTGGATATATATCGCCTTTTATACAGCCTTAATAACAATTTTTCTATGTTTTAACTTTTAACTAGTAAATTAAAGGATAATTTATAGCTTCACCCAACCAACGATTTTCTGATGCGCCTTATGTATATAATAAGGCGCATCAGAAAATCGTTGGTTGGGTGAAACTATAAATTGACCAAATTAAATTTACTAAATATTCAGTAGATAAGGAATAACTTACTTGTCCAAGTGACTGAAGTTAGCTGGAAGCTTCTCTCCACCTGTTTCCTGGCCCTGCCTGCTCTCACGCTCAGTGCTCTGGCTGAGGGGCTGAGTGCTGGGGAGATCATCCTGAGCCTCCAAGTCACTTCTGACACAATCCCCACTTCTAACACTATCAGTATCCAGTGTATCCACGCTCATACTCCTACTCCTAGGCGACGGAGATGGCGACAAAAACTTGTCCATTCTGGTTAAATTTGCTCATTTTCAGAAGCAAAAATAGACTTAATAAACGGCGTTTAGTAAATAAACGGCTATTTTGCTTCTGTCTAATTTGTAATTTCAGTAATTTCAAATTTGTCTTATATTTTGCAGATTGTGCTCATATAATTAGCGTTTAGTAAACGCTAATTATATTTATATGAGCACAATCTGCAAAATATAAGACAAATTTGAAATTACTGAAATTACATATTAGACATAAGCAAAAATAGCCGTTTATTTTACTAAACGCCGTTTATTAAGCCTATTGTTATCTATAATAATATAAGCGAAAGTGTGTCTGTGTGTGTGTGTGTGTCCGCTCCAGGAGCCGCCCCCTGTGGCGGAACCCCCTCATATGGCACATTTTTGGAACCGGCTCGAGCAGGGGGAGGTTTTAAGCCCATTTATGAGATGATCCGATCACTTTTTTTTTTCTTTTTTTTTTAGCAGCCTATTAGCGAGAATTGTGAAAAAAAAGTGGGTTGTGAGAATTGAGGAAACCTTGATGTAGGGTGATGGGTAATGGGTGAGTGAATGGGTGGGGTGATGGGTAATGGATGTGGGGTGATGGGTGAGTGAATGGGTGGGGGGTGGAGGGTGATGGGTGATGGGTGAGGGAATAGATGGGGGGTGATGGGTAATGGGTGAGTGAATGGGTGTGTGGTGATGGATAATGGGTGAGTGAATGGGTGGGGGGTGGTGGGTAATGGGTGAGTGAATGGGTGGGGGGTGATGGGTAATGGGTGAGGGAATGGGTTGGGGGTGATGTGAATAGGTTGACGTTAATACATATATTTCTACATCCATGATTTCAGGAAAGCTAGAAGGGGCTATCTGGAGAGTCTGTGTTTGGTGGGCCTTTGGCCCACCAAACACAGGTGGTGGGCCAAAGGCCCACCAATAGCCCTCCGCAGGAGCTAGCCAAAAAGTTCGCCCGGAGGGCGGCTTTGCGGCTAGTCCTATATATAAGTTAATAAACCCGTTTATTAACCACAATAGACACTGGTTAGTGGTTACTAACCACTAACTACTGCCAGTAACCAGTGTCTATTGTCTAATTTGTACAATCTTAGTACTTCAAAACTAACACAACAACAGTATATGTAGGATAAATCAGTAATCACACACACGGCCAGCGTAGTGAGCGTACACGCTCTCAATCCCAAGTCCCAGAACGCACTGACTGAGTGAGTGACTGTGCTACACTAGCCACAACACTAGCTAGCGATGCTTGGCCGATGCTTACTTGGTCTTGGTACGAAGACCGTTTTTTCTCGCAATTGAAAACTGATTGGTTTCTGCGACAAAAACACAACAAGCTTGGTAGGGGCCGAAATAATAATCAGTCCAAAACATTGCAAACAATATCACAAAGCAGTATAACACACATTTCAGCAAGTGTTATTGGAGTGGTCTTCGTAATCCAAGACGGTGCTTGGACGACAAAAACACAGCTCATTGGCAGTTGGCAGTGTCGTCTCCACCATATTTGGTGGGAACTTATGTTCACGCGGGCACTTGCCATTTTGAAGGTGGTGATCGTCACAATGATTGCGATTGCGTTTCAAAATTTTGGTGGTCCGCAACCCACAATTCCGCATTTTTTTCAGGCATCCGTAATTGCACAATTCCGCAACTGAATTACCCATTCCGCAAGTTATTGCGATTGTGCTTTAAAATGTTGGCGGTCTGCAATTTGCAATTCCGCAATTTTTTCAGGCATCTGTAATTGCGCAATTCCGCAACCGAATTACCATTCCGCAAGTTGCGGAATTGCGATTGCGGACTAACATTGCGGAATGCCCACCTCTGACATTTGGGCTTGATATCAATGTCAGGAAGGCTGCAATGAAATTGCAGGACAAATCCCTACTGGCCAAACTGAGTGCAGGAGACTTGATTGCACAAGAAGCCCGGTACCATCTGCCATGCTTGCTCGCTTTGTACAACAGAGCTAGAGAAACAAAAACATATGAAGAGTCTGGTGTGGACAAAATGAATCATGGCCTTGTATTTGCTGAGCTGGTATCTTATATTGAAGAAACTCGCATGGACAGTCTAGTTGCACCCATCTTCAAACTCAGCGACCTGGTCGATCTGTACACAACAAGGCTAGAACAACTTGGAACTGATGTTGCAAGACGCGTCCACTCCACTGACCTCAAAAAGAGAGTACTGGCCTACTTTCCAGACATGGAAGTTCACAAGCAAGGCCGAGATGTAGTCCTCATTTCACACGAAGATGTTGGACAAGCACTGAGGAAAGCATGTGAGCATGAGGCTGATGGTGATGCTGTTCATCTTGCCAGGGCTGCGAACATAGTGAGGAGAGACATGTTCAAGATGAAAAACCAGTTTGGTGGTTCCTTTGAACCCAACAGCCAGGAAGATTCTGTTCCAGTGCCTCTGTTAGCGTTAGTTGCTATGGTGTTGAATGGGCCAAACATCAAGGCACAGTCAAGCTCTTCAACAATGCCCCAGCCAGTGCTCACGATTTCCCAGCTACTGATGTCTAACAGCATGGTATGACGTCGGGAGAATCAGCAGGCCCCATGTACAACAAGGCACAACCAAGGAAGGGAAACACCTCTGACCATCTACTTGGGTGTGATGGTCCACACGAAGACTCGCAAGCGTGAACTGGTGGACCGTTTGTATGATCTGGGACTGAGTATTTCCTATGACCGGGTGCTGGCCATCTCAACTGAGCTTGGCGACAAGATCTGCCATTACTACAAGATGGAGAAAGCAGTTTGTCCTCCTGAGCTGAAAGGTGGTCTCTTCACAACTGCTGCAGTTGATAACATTGATCACAACCCCAGCTCAACCAGTGCGCACGACTCATTCCATGGAACTGGAATATCGCTGTTCCAACACCCAGACAATGACTTCAGTGGAGCTTCCCGGGCTGTTGCCCACACCCATCGTGATGCTGCTGGTGCCAAGAAGATGTCAGCATCTCTCCCCGAGACCTACACCAATGTACCTCCTGTTGCTCTTCCAAGGCAACACCCACCGGTGCCAAAGCAAGAAGGTCCAAACCGAGCAGACTGTCAGCTCATACCTCAAGCCTTGCGGAAGGAATATCGGTAGGTTTCACATTATTCATTAAACATTATCCCACTTTATTTACAAATCAAGCACAAATTACCACATGTACATACATTTACATGTTTAAATAATTATGTTATTTTCTGCTTTACAGCTGGCTGGAGCACCTGAAGCAGGTGGTGGACTCTGACACCCTGAAGGAGGATGAGATGATCTCCTGGGCTGCATACCATGCAAGCCAGCAAGCAGCACGACCACCAGAAGACATGAATGTGGCTCTCACGTTCTTGCTACCCCTTTTCCATGACGAGGCAAAATCCGTAACCATGATCCGCCACTCGATGGACATCGTGAAGACGGCAGTTGATGTCCTGAACCCTGGCCAGATCCCAGTCCTCACAGGTGAACAGCTACTCTACACTCGGGCGAAGCAGATCCAATGGAGCTGGCCTACAAGTTATGGCGAGGATCGATTCATAGTGATGTTTGGTGGCCTACACATCGAGATGGCGTCCCTCAAGGTCCTTGGAGATCTTCTGGAGGGCAGCGGCTGGACAGGAGCACTCGTTCAGGTCGGGGTTGCTACCAGTGGAACAGCAGATTAGTTTCTAAAAGCATCCCACGTGACACGCACAAGACGGGCTCACCAAGTCACAGCCAGTAGCCTGTATCTACTTCAGTAGAGTGCCTACAGGGAGTACATCCAGACCTTGGAAGATGCAAGTGAAGTGGTGCCATTTGAAGACTGGTGTGATGCAAGGTCCGATGCATGTCCTCAATTCCAATTCTGGTACTTCATCCTGCAGCTGGAGCTGGCTGTGATGGTATACGTGAGAGCGATACGTGAGGCCGACTTCCTGCTCTACATAGAGGCCCTGTCTAAGATCGTCCCTTGGTTCTTCACCCTGGACCATACACACTACTCGAGATGGGTGCCGATCCACCTACGAGACATGGTGTCACTGAAGCAGCTCCATCCCGATGTCTATGCTGAGTTTCTGAAGGGGAACTTTGTCGTCAAGAAGTCAAAGCGTACATTCTCTGCTGTTGCTATTGACCAGGCCCATGAGCAGAACAATGCTTCCGTGAAAGGAGACGGCGGTGCTGTGGGCCTGACGGAGAACCCTGCAGCTCTTCGTCGCTGGATGGTATCTGGTCCCGAGATAGCTCATTTAATTCAGGAATTCGAGGGATCAACCGAGAAGAGGCAGATAAGATAAGATTTTCATCCTATCTAGACACTTTGCAAGTACCAACTACAAGGTTATTGACTATACAAAGCGCCGCCACGTCAGCATGAACTAGGCGGACTCGAACCGCTGACCGAATTCACAGGGACGCTGCACATTGGGAACTCACGTCTCTACCAACCTTGCCACCCTGACGGGCCGAGAAGAGGCAGGACACAGATGGACGTCACCATGAACAAAAGAGACATGCACAGATGGCATTTGCACAAGATGTGCGATCACTGAGCCGAGCCATGGAAGAGATGGGGAACCCGTTCGCTGTATACAGCAGTGATCTCCTTGTCCTGAACAGCAGAGACGTTGTGGACACAGCAGTGGCAGACACAGTGCGGCAGATGGAGAAACTTGGACTCGAGCAGTATGAGACATATGTTGTAGAGAGGCTTGTGAACCAGACAGTGCCTATCACGGATCCCATCAAGCGGAACAACCTCCATCTTTTCAGCTGCCCACCAGTCAGAGAGAAGTCAAGGAAACAGCTACAGATGTCATCCCTGAAGAACGACTGTTCGCTCTTCTCCAGGCTGTACATTGCCTCCCAGATATGCCATGGTGATTTGGACGAGTTCTTTCAGCATGAAAACCAGGCCTGTCCACCGTCTCTGTCTCAGATGGGTGGCCTGAGAACTGGAACCAAGTCTGACTTGATGTCCTGCCTGGAAAACCTTGTTCCAGTGAAAGAAGATCTCTCCACCCCCAGAGTACAGGTCAACATCCTGGATGGTGCTGCCATCATCAACATGCTGCGACCAGGGACTGCAAAGACATTCCAAGGTTATGCCACTGATGTCTTCGCTTCAGCTTCAGCATGTAGACAGACTAGACATTGTCTGGGATCTGTACATGGCAGACAGCTTGAAGGCGGACACTCGCAGCAAGAGAGGAAAGGGAGTTAGGAGACGAGTCGACCCATCAAGTGCAGTTCCTGGAAACTGGCAAGAGTTTCTCTGCATCAACGACAACAAGACGGGGCTGTTCTCCTTCCTGGCTTCTAACGACGTGGCAGACATTGACACCAACAAACATCTCATCACCACACATGGCACTGGCGTTCTTTGTTCCAATCGCCAGGACGTGTCAGCTCTAGCGTCATGCACGCATGAGGAGGCTGACACTCGTATCCTCCTGCACCTACAGGATGCCGTACAACAGGGGTACAGCAAAGTGTCAATACACACAGTTGATACAGACGTGGTAGTCCTGGCCATAGCATCAGCCAATCGCCTCAACATCTCTGAACTGTGGATTGCCTTTGGAGCTGGGAAGAGCTTCAGGTTCATCGCTGCTCATGAGATCGCCAAAGCTCTTGGTCCTGACCGATGTGTGGCCTTGCCGATGTTCCACGCCTTCACTGGATGTGACACGGCGTCCTGTTTTGGCGGCAGGGGCAAGAAGACTGCATGGGACACCTGGACCACCTATGGAGACGTCACACCAGCATTCTGCGCCTTGGGTGCCATGCCAGACCCACGTGCCATTGACGAGTAGATGCAACCACTGGAGCGATTTGTAGTCCTGCTGTACGGTCGCACCAGCACAGAGGAGGGTGTGAACCAGGCAAGGAAACAGCTGTTCAGCAAGAGAGGCAGAGCTATTGATGGTCTGCCTCCTACACAGGCTGCACTCATCCTACACACCAAGAGAGCTGTCTACCAGGCTGGTCACTGTTGGGCCCAAATGATGACCCCTGCTCCAGAGCTTCCGTCACCAAGTGAATGGGGCTGGAACAAGAAGCCTGGTGGTGGATGGAGTATAACCTGGACGACCCTACCAGAAGCATCAGAAGCTTGCAGGGAACTCTTGCGATGTGGCTGCAAGAACGGCTGCAGAGGACGCTGCAAATGCCAGAAGGCGGCTCTTCAGTGTACAGGTCTTTGTCAGTGCGGTGGACAGTGCTCTGAGTGACGCGGCTCACAGAGAACAGTTCATTACTGTTTGTACACAATTTTCATCCTATTGACTTGCAATTAGACTATAATAAGCTATTGTGTGTACCTCTGCTACCTACAAAAACAGAAGAAATAATTATGGGTTGTTTGACGCACTTGACGAAGTGGTCCTGATTTCAAAATCGTAACATGACGTAAAAATGATAATTCTTATTTTTTAGCTCAAACTAGTAATTATTTGCCATTTCAACTGTTATGTGGACAGTAAAATTACTGATGTATGATTTATAATACAAAGGAAAAACATTCCCACCCCTAGAATTGATTTAACCTACAATATCAAAGAATTTCAAATAAGCGATGGCGGCCATCTTGAAAATGGCCGCCATTTTTGTCACAGGTCGAATCTGAGATGGCCCTAAATCTAAAAATCACCACTGAGGCATAGTCTACCTGGGGACCAAATTCCATGCTTGTTTCATCAAACCCACCATACTTTCACCTATCTGCAGTACTAACAGTACAGTACTGCTAAGAGAGAGAGAGAGAGAGAGAGAGAGAGAGAGTAATTGGAGACGTGCGAGACAGACACCTGACACCTGACACCTGGTCAAGGGGGGGGGGGGTGACTTTAGGAAAATACCTGACATACTTCTGGTCAAGGGACGCGGAGTAATACATGAGTGTTGCCATATCTATATATATATCCTAACACAGTACAGTACAGTGAGAGAGGCGGCGGGCTTAGGTCGCCCACTACTCCGCCAGCCAGGGCGGAGCCTACTTAAGTAGCCTACTTAGCCAGTCAGGGCCTTCCTACCCGTTTACGACCTACCGAGGGAGGCTTGCTGGGTTCAGTAGTGAGGGCAGGTAGTACAGTCAAACCTCGATATAACGGACTAAAGGGGGGGGGAGTGGTCCGTTAAAGCCGATTGTCCGTTATAGTGAGGGTATTTTCCCAAGGGGGGAAAAATATATGAAAAAAACGGAAAAATTGTGAAATAAATGAGAAATAATCACAAACACAAGCAGACTGTGTAGCTATGTTGGGAGGTAAACAGTGACTGGCACTACATGCTGAATTTGGTCCGCTCCTACACGTGAAATAAATAAGAAATAATCACAAACACAACCAGACCGTGTAGCTAGTCAAGCTCAAGCTCTAGTGAAAGGTAAACAAATTACTACGAGCCAGATTCAGCCGTGGCTTCCAAAGGTATTGCTTATTATCATGACTAATGTTCATTACCATATATATTACATGGTTGTGAAGTGCAGTTCTATACACGTGTCACTATTTAGGTCAGTGTAGCACTGCGTGTCACCTTAGATAAGGGTGATTTAGGGTGTTGAGGTGACAGGGAGACATAGCAGCGGCCATGCCATAACACTAATACAGGGAGGTCCCGAAGATACGAGCAGTTAGGTTCCACCTGGCATACTCGTAAAGCGAAATCTCGTATAACGAAACACATAACTAATGCTAAAATATAGGATTGGTTCCAGGACCATCAATTAAAAAAAAACGGGAAAAAAAACGTGTTTTTCAAGCTAAAATAAACTATAGCAAACACAACAAACACACAGCGTCTATATTACCCACACTGTACTACCTATTCTGTAGCCAACACAACAAACACACAGCGTCTATATTACCCACACTGTACTACCTATTCTGTAGCCAACACAACAAACACACAGCGTCTATATTACCCACACTGTACTACCTATTATGTAGAAAAAGCATTCTGAAAGAGAAAATAGCACACAAAATAACATAACTGCACATTAATTAAATAAACATAAAACATGCATAACAAGCAAAAAAGACGTTGTACTGTAGAGGACCCCGCGTGATACAAAAGAGGGTAGTGTAGAGGTCCCAAGATTGGGGCAGCACACCTGGCTAATTACCCCTAAGGATCAGGCCGCGCCATATGATTAATTACCCTTCAGGTCACGCCTTGCTAGGGGTGACTTGACTGCGGTCCCAAGGTTGGAGCCCCACACCTGGCTAATTATCACTAAATGTCAGGCCGCGCCATATGCTTAATTACCCTTCAGGTCATGGCTTGCTAGGGGTGACCTCACTGGGGTCAACCAAATCCCCCTTTGTCCAGGCTGGGAGTGGTAGGGCGAGTATTTTGAGCTTGATAATTTTACTCACCCCAGTTTGATTGTCGTAGCATTGGATTTTCGATCTCGTATATTGAAAATAGACCTTAATTTACACATCTCGTATCATCGGATTCTCGTATACCGAATTCTCGTATAACGGGACCTCCCTGTAGTCACTATTTTAAACAATACACACCTTCTACCACTAAATCACTAGCAACATAGGCTCCTTCCTTATAATATTATATCTTAATATGTGATACATCAAAACTCCTTAAAACCCAAGCATTCCAAAGTAAAATGAGAAAATAATACAATTATGTTGAGTTGACAATTCGAGCGGCGATAAGCGGTCTAATATGCAACAAAAAACAAAACATTTTTTTTTTTAATATAATAATTTGTCACGCAAATGGAGTCCGTTACATCCGAAGTCCGTTACATCAAGGTCCGTTATATCGAGGTTTGACTGTATCTAGGTAGTGGGAGAGCAGGTCGTAGCAGGAGATACCACCTCCGTTGCTGGGTCCTGGCCCCCGGTACCCATTCACTGCTGGGTGGACAGGGGCTCGGGTTTTTTTAAGGAAACAGCCTATCTATTTCCGCTCCGCCCGGCGATCGAACCCAGGACTTCTCTGTTGTGAGCCGAGCGTTCTATCCCTACACTACGGAGTACCCAAAGAGTTGCCCCAGCAGGATTGGTGGTAAATGATATATCAACACAAGCAGACGATAAATGACGCTGCTCGGCAATCTGCCAAGCCTCAGACGGTGAACGTAAACATCACACCGCGAGGACAGATTAGTTGATTTGAATGTCTTATGGTATTTGAAATACTTGTAACAGGTAAGTACTGAGGTACTGGGTACTGAGACAGTACTACAACATTCGTCTTGGAAGATGCATGAGTATATTTCAGGGTATTTTTTGGAGGAAAAAGTGAGTCTTATAAGCCGTAAAATACGGTACTACACCTCGCACCGGAATAAATAAGCATTTTTTCAGTTTTTCAATACCCGAATTTCGCGATCCTTGAGTTTAGTGCTATGCCTTTGGAAGAAAGCAGCGTGAAACTCGGAAGGGTACTGTAAAAGAACAAAATTATCAAACCGCAACAATTAACAACAAATCCTGGTGGGTTTTTTTCAGGACAAAAGTAGGAAGCAAATGTAATTTATTCACAAATGGGAAAGAATTGTGTAAGATCAAGCATCAGTGCACTGATTTTCCAATTGAATATTCCAAGCCCCTGTATCATTAATAAACCAAGTAGCCTGCACAGATAAATTAAGAAAATGTTGGTGAGATCAAAACTTATGTATATTTGTTGTAGTTAACACCCATTCCTTTGTCTAAAAATAATAATTGTTGACAAGACTTGCAAACAGTGAAATACAGCTAAAAGAAAACTGCATAGTATTACATTTTGTATATATATTGCATTGGTACTGATAGCAAAAAAATAAAATAAATACAAAGATAGCAGTGGCAGGTTTGTGGGAGTACCAGGAGTGCATAGTAAAGGTGGTTATTAGTGCAAAGAAGGCTGTAAAATATTCTGCAATACATACCTGTTGGTTGTAAGAACAACAGTTAACAGAGTCAGTCAGACAAATGGCCTGCGCTGCATAAACCTCATTCAGGGTGAACAGTGAAAATCTCATGGAGGCGTCACATGTACAAGAGTCACAACAGTCACCTTCCCACTTTTCTTTGGCGATCATGATAGGCATTTTATTGTGATCCTTGATCTTATACACACGTCCTGTAAGAGATAAAATTGGTCTTACCAGGCATGCCCATATGTTCATGATTGTTATAACTTCATGTGTGGCAAGGTTGGGTGTGTGATAAGGCTTTATGTTGTCCATGATATACTAACCGTACTCCATGCATGTGTATTTACCTAGTTGTGTTTTACAGGGCCTGAGCTACACTCGTGTGGTCCCATCTCCGTATCTACATTTATCCAGTCTTTCTTTCAACTGGTGCACATTCTTTGCGGATATCACCTCCTCATTTAGTCCATTCCAAACTTCTACAATTATATGAGGGAAACTGTACTTCTTTATGTTGTTCAGACATCTCTCTTTTCCTAACTTTTGTGTATGTCCTCTTGTGTATTGACCTTCTCCAGGGGCATACTTAGGTCTGGGCATTGAGGGCTATAGCCCCGAATGTCTTATGAATAGCCCCAGATCCCAAATGCCTTATTTTTTCTTTCTTTTTTTACAAAAATAAGATAAACTCTCTGAGGCCAACATAAAATTATAGTAACAAACAAAATATTTGGTTAAATGGTACTTGGCGTATGCTGATGGCATCCTTTTTATGAGCAGGACATGAGATAGGTGGAGAGAACACAGGAGGAGGGAAACAGAGGAGATGAGGAGTGCAATAGACAGAGGAGACACCATAAGACCTTCTGGATAGGTGAAGAAGATAATATCAGATAGACAAGACAGAGTTTACACAGTTTTGTCACAGTTCAAAAGAAGCTTTTAATTAGTCAAACAGTAGAACCAATACTTACCAAAAACTCCTTCATTCATAGAAAACGTCAAAATCTATCTGAATCAAACTCCTCTCGTAACTTCTGGCATCTAGCTAAATACGTCTCTAACAATTTTTCTTTTTCATCTTTCCCACCTATGGAGCCCGGTTGGCTCCACAGCTGTCTCATCTATTTCTAAAGCTGAACTCTTTGCTCAAACAGTCAAACCTTTGCTAAAAAATTCCACTCTGGTTGTTGTGTTGAAGATCTTGTTCCTCCTTCTCTTCCATCCTCTGACAATATTATGCCTGTTATTAAGATCCTTCGTAATGATGTTTTCTTTGCCCTTTCTGGCCTAGATCCTCGGAAGGCTTACATTCCTACGGTTTCCGTAAAGGACGATCTACTGGCGATCTTCTAGCTTTCCTAACTGAATCTTGGTCATCCTCCTTTTAGGGTTTCGGTGAAACATTTGCTGTTGCCCTTGATATATCAAAAGCTTTTGATAGAGTCTGGCACAAATCTTGAATTTCCAAACTACCCTCATTCGGTTTCTATCCTTCTATCTGCACCTTCATCATGTTTCTTTTCTAACCGTTCTATTGCAGCTACTGTATACGGTCATTGTTCTTCTCCTACGTCTAACGATAGTGGTGTTCTTCAGGGTTCTGTCCTATCACCCACTTTCTTTCTATTATTCATTAATGACAGAGCTGGGCAGTATTTAAATACATTTGTATTTATATACGTATTTAAATACATTTGTGTATTTAGAAATGTATTTATAAATACATTGGTTTTCATGTATTTAAATACAGTATTTAAATACTTTAATGAGTATCTAAATACATTGTATTTAAATACATATAATATATAAATTTAAATACTTTTTTATCAGTTAATTTGGCTTTAAACCCGCCCACCAATCAAACAACCCTGATGTTACAGTGAACCTGTGTTTCCACTTGCAAGGAAATTTCCTTATTTTAAGGAAATTTCTAAGGAAATGCAAAATCTAAGGAAATTCTAAGGAAATGCAGTTGTTTTTTCTGACATTTCTAGAGATATGTAGATTAAGTTAAATAGCCCGGTGAGCTGATAATACATTTTACTTGCCTTTGAGAAAATGACCAAAGAACAAATTCTCGGTGCTAATTTCTTATCATATTCATCTATAAGAACATAAGAACATAAGAAAATAAGGAAGCTACATGAGGCGCGAGGCCTACACGTGGTAGTTCCTGTCACCTAACACTACCTACATCCACCTTTCATCCCCATCCATGAACCTATCCAGCTCCCCTTTAAAGCTCCCCAATGACTCAGCACTAACTACCTGTCTACTGAGACCATTCCATTCATTCACCACCCTATTTGTGAACCAGTTTTTCCCTATTTCCTTTCTAAATCTACGCTTTTCCAGCTTGAATCCGTTACTTCTTGTTCTACCCTGGTTAAAAGCCGTAAGAACTTTTCCTACCTCTCCTTTATTAAATCCCTTTATCCACTTAAAAACTTCTATCAGATCGCCCCTTACTCTGCATCTCTCGAGTGAGTGTAATTTTAATAACTTCAATCTCCTCTCATAACTAAAGTTACGCATCCCTTGTATCATTTTGGTCATCCTTCTCTGCACTTTTTCTAACAACACTATATCCATCCTGTAATATGGAGACCAAAACTGAACTGCATAGTCTAGGTGAGGCCTGACTAGAGCCAGATAAAGCTTTAGAATAACTTCCGCACTTCTACTTTTAACACTTCTGGTAATGAATCCTAATACTCTATTAGCTCTATTTCTGGCCTCAATACATTGTTTCCTAGGTCGGAGGTCTGGGCTCACCCTCACTCCAAGATCTTTTTCACCTTCTGATCTTTTCAGCGATACATTGCTTATGGTGTATCTATTACCAGGGTTTTTTCTACCAACATTCATAACGCTACATTTATCAATATTAAATTCCATCTGCCATCTGACTGCCCACTCGTTAAGTTTATCTAAGTCTCCCTGCAATATGTTTACGTCAGACTGTGATCCAATAATCCTACCTAACTTAGTATCATCAGCAAACTTGCTGATATCACTGCTAATCCCACTATCCAAGTCGTTGATGTAAATAAAAAATAGTAATGGGCCCAAAACAGACCCTTGTGGAACTCCACTTGTCACCAGTCCCCATTATATAGTGTCCCTATAGCATCTACCGCAGCAAGGATAATGGGGACTGGGGAGGAGGGAGGTGGTGCAAAGGGTGGTGCATGGGTGGTGGTTGGCGACAGGCAGCGGGAGCTGCGGGACAGGAGGGTAGAGCTCTAACGACAAGTTCAGTTCCTGTCCTACTGTCTGATAAACACCGTTAGCGTGTCTGGAATTCTGTTCTCATCAGTCACTAGTATTCGGTGCTTCCTCCAGCCTTTTCTATAGTGTATTTAGCTCCAAGAATTTCATAGTGTTGAAAGTGTGTGCAAACTTTTATGATAATAATGCAACTCGAACATTATGTCACGGAGTGGATTCCATAGTGTCGTAGATGGTTTGTAGAATTCTCAAAGGAATGCATACTTATATTGCAAATATAAGAAAGTTTGGAAATTTACATTTCATAATTTTGTGCCTCTGGATATTTTATAATTGAATAAGTGAATACTTTCGAAACTTGATGATTTGATTCATGGCATTAAAATTTTTGTGTATTTAAAATGTATTTAAAATGTATTTAAATACAATTAATGTGTTTAGTATTTAGTATTTAATTACATTCGTAAATGTATTTAGTATTTGGTATTTAAATACATTTCTCCCATGTATTTAGTATTTAGTATTTAAATACATTCAATATATTTAGTGCCCAGCTCTGGTAACAAGTAGGGTATACAGGGCTGTTTTGATCAATTAATCATTAAACAGGGCTGTTTTGATTAATGATCATATGATCTTTCTTGTCTAACTCAATATCTCATCCACTCCGACGCTGATGATTCTACCCTGCATTTTCCTAAGTCGTTCATTAGACGTTCAACTGAACAGGAACTAAGTGATTCATGGAGAGATGCCACATACTGCCTAACCTCTGATCTATCTAAAGTTTCTGATTAGGGAAGAGCAAACCTTTGTTTTGTTCATTGCATCGAAAACCCAATTTCTTCATCTATCTACTCTACAAAACCTTCCAGCTTCTATGAAGTTAGGTGTCCTGTGGCGTCTGTGTTCTTTTTTTTCTCCCTCCCAGTTGCTTGTTCTGTACAGGTACCTAATCCACCCATGTATGGAGTATGCCTCGCATGTTTGCGTAGGATCCACCCATACAGCTCTCCTAAACAGGGTGGAGTCAAAAGCTTTACGTATCATCAACTCCCCTCCTCTGGCTGACTGTGTTCAATCTTTCAATCAACGCCATAATGGTTTTTTTATCCTTTTTTTTTACATCACAAAGTACTGACTGAGGGCAATACAAAAAAGGAGTAACTGCTTAGTTGCCAGTCCCTATAAAGAAGACAGTAAGATAATATATAAAGGGTAGGAGTCAATTTAGTTCGGAATGTGTCTTGTTAATCCTCTCTTGAAAAAATGTAAGTCTTAGGAAGGTGAAAAAGTAGAAACAGGAAGAAAATTCCAGAGTTTACCAGTGAAAGGGATGAAATATTGAAGATACTGTTTAGCTCTTGCATTTAGGAGATGGACAGAATGGGGATGAGAATGAGTATAAAAAGTCCTGTGCAGCGAGGCTGCGGGAGGGGAGGGGGGAGGCATGCAGATAGCAAGTTCAGAAGAGCAGTTAGTTTGAAAATCACGGTATATAGCAAGAAAAGCAAGATTTCGGTAGTGATTTAAAGATTGAAGACAGTCAGTCAGAGGAGGAGAGTTGATGAGACGAAAAGCTTTTGACTCAACCCTGTTTAGGAGAGCTGTATGAGTGTATCCCCCCCCCCCCAAACATGAGAGGCATACTCCATACATAGGCCCCTGTACAGAGCAAGTAACTGGGAGGGAGAAAAATGGATGCAGACGCCACATGACACCTAACTTCATAGAAGCTGTTTTAGCAACAGATGAAATGTGAGATTTCCAGTTTAGATTTTCAGTAAAGGATAGTCCTAGAATGTTCATTGTAGAAGAGGGAAACAGTTGAGTGTCGTTAAAGAAGAGGGGATAGTTATCTGGAAGGTTATGTCGTGTAGATAGGTGAATAAATTGGGTTTTTGATGCAATGAACAAAACAAGGTTTGCTTTCCCCAAATCAGAAATTGTAGAAAGATCAGAAGTTAGGCGCTCGGTGGCATCTCTCCGTGAATCATTTAGTTCCTGCTGAGTTGGATGTTTAATGAATGACCTTGATAGTTGATAAATGCAGGGTAGAATCATCAGCGTAGGAGTGGATAGGCCATTGAGTTAGACTTAGATGATCATTAATAAATAATAGAAAGAGTGGGTGATAGGACAGAACCCTGGGGAACACCACTATTGATAGACAGAACAATGACCGTCAACAGTAGCTGCAATAGAACGGTTTGAAAGGAAACTTGAGATGAAGGTGCAGAGAGAATGATATAAACCGAATGAGGGTAGTTTGGAAATTCAAGTTTTGTGACACTCTTTCTAAAGCTTTTGATATGTCAAGGGCAACAGCAATACTTTCGCCGAAACCCCTAAAGGAGGATGACCAAGATTCAGTTAGGAAAGCTAGAAAATCGCCAGTAGTTCACCCTTTACGGTCACCGTACTGACGATCAGATAGAAAATTGTGAGCAGATAGATGCTTAAGAATATTCTTATTAAATATACATTCAAAAGCTTTAGAAAGGCATGAAGTCAAAGTTATTGGATGGTAGTTAGAAGGATTAGAACTGTCACCCTTCTTAGGAACAGGTTGAATGTGATCAAACTTCCAGCAAGAAGGAAAGGTGGAAGTAGATTAACAAAGATGGAAAAGTTTGACCAGGCAAGGTGCAAGCACAGAAGCATAGCTTTTGAGAACAATAGAGGGGAGTCCGTCAGGACTTTAAGTCATCCGAGGATCTAGGTCAGACAGGGCAAAGAAAACATCTTTACCAAGGATCTTAATAACAGACATAACATTGTCAGAGGGTGGAGGAGAAGGAGGAACAAGCCTTTCATCAACCAGAGTGGAAATTTTAGCAAAGGTTTGAGTAAAAAGTTCAGCTTTAGAAATAGATGAAACAGCTATGGGTGAAACAGTTAGGAGGTTAAAGTGTGGGATTAGGTTAGGTTAGTGACTCAAAAGCAAGTTGCCATAAACCTGGCTTAACTCTGGCTTGTGTGCCTCGCCAGAACTGTTGTTATTGTTGTTGTTGTTGTTTTAGGGCTGCGAGGATCCCTTGGGGAACACTATGAGCCCTGGTGATGTCCTATGATGCTATCACAGGCGCAGTAGTTGACCTGTCTTCCTCAGGAAGGCACAGGTGAGGCGGATGATGGCGTGTTGCCGGGAGGGGGGAACGCCAGCCGCCGCCAGCAGGGTGGGCAGGTCAAAGGTGGTGACGTTCAGGGCGAGGAGTTGAGACTATAGCACTACACGGTGTGAGTGGAAGCGCAGACACTGCAGCAGAAAGTGTTCAATAGTCTCCGGAACATTCATGCACCAAGGGCAGTGGGAATCAGGGGACAGACGGAGGCGATGCAGGCGAGCCGTGAGTGTCGTGTGCCCCAGGCTTAGGCAGGTGAGGGTGACATCGAGGATGCAGGACTTTTTCCTTATCCACGGCTGAGGGGAAGAGTCACTGCGGTAATGGCCCATGGAGGTGATGAGGAGGGTATCGCCGAGCGTGTTATTCCAGGTGGAGCGGCAGACCCGGGAGATGAGGCGTTTAGCCGGAGAGAGCGGCAGAGGGAAGGGGGTTGTGTTTACATCTGTTAAGGCCATCTTAGCAGCAGAATCAGCCACCTCGTTGCCTGGGATACCAGCATAGGAGGGAACCCACTGAAAGGCGATCTCCCAGTCCTCAATGGAAAGGAGAAGGGCTCTCTGGATGCCAGAACTGGCGGGGCCCGCTCACAACTGTTAACTTGTAAACACCAACGATGACACCAAAACACTATACCTTCTTATCGCGGCCTGCTCACGTTCTGTACGATATTTTGGCTCTCTAGATGAGAACTCCTCGGATTTGCCCTACTTTGATGGCGGAATCGTTCTATATGATCAAATTCGTTCCTAACGAAAATTTTGGAATTTTTTTATAAAAAAAAAAATAATAATAACATTTTAGGTCGTTCGCTTTAGAGAGGAAACGCTTTATGCGAACATGCTTTATGTGGGACCCTAGTGTACTTGAAAACTGCTTCCTCAAGCTCTTTACTCTGAGGAACTTTCATGTGTTGTCGAAAATGTATTACTCCTTTCCTATGCTTACTTGCATCAACATTGAATTTCACAGCATATTCTCTGAGTTTCTCCCTAGACTTGCAAATATCACACTCACTGTTTGTTTCTTTACTCCATACTCGTCACACACTCGCCGGGCGACAGAAACAGATTCCACCTTCTTATTCTTAATAAGTTCTAATTTCTCTGCAATACTATGATTCACACGCTTTCATTTATCACTTCCCTTCTCTTTCAATGCCATAATGACATCACTGCACTGAACAAGTCTAAATAAGCATAAAAACACTGAAAAACAGGCAAAAACACAGCTAGTCTCACTGTGAATACAGCTTAAACTGAGCTTGTGGACATGCGCTCCGCCTGGCGGACACTAACCAGTGCCAGTGCATTTTTTTACATCATAACTGGACGACCAAAATGTCTCCCAGTGATGGAAAACTGTCGCCCAGTAAGGACATTTTTAAGCTACTGGGCGACAAGATATATTTTCATAAAATCCTTCCTGAATGCAATGGCTCATCAAATTCCTCCTGTCTGTGTGTGCAAGAGCCGGCAGGAAGTACTGCATCATTATTACTGCATAACTATTTTGATCTCCATTTATATTTATTTCTTCTATTATTGCCTCTATCTTGTGTCGCCCAGTAAGATTTGCTTAAAAAATGCTCTGCCCCGTACACACAACAACTCACAATCGTCGGCGCTTCCCATCGGTGCTTGCTGACGAGAAATGCCGTTGCCAGAGTTGTATCCATTCGGTTACGTTTTGCTCGTCGGCATCCTGTCCACGCTGCCACTTTTGAGTAACGAACATTCGATCGACGTGAAGCGCCGACGGTGGTGAGTGGTAGTGTGTACGGGGCTTAAAAGGCGTCGTCACACAAGCACTTTTTCCGTCGATGTCAGACGACGAGTCTGACGAGTTCCGACGAGCCAACCATTTTTTTATTATTTTTTTAATCACAAAGGACTGGCCAAGGGCCCCAAAAAAAGAGGTAACACAAAGCCCGCTTAGTTGCCAGTCCCTATAAAGAAGACACAATAAGAGAATAAAGAAAGGGGGGTGGGTCAATTTAGTTCAGGAGGTGTCTTGTCACTCTTCTCTTGAAAAGATTTAAGTCGTAAGAAGGTGGAAAACTAGAAACAGGAAGAGAGTTCCAGAGCTTACCAGTGAAAGAGATGGAAGAGTAAGATACTGATTAACTCTTGCATTAGGAAGGTGGACAGAATAGGGATGAGAATGAGTAGAAAGTCTTGTGCAGCGAGGCCGTGGGAGGGGGGGAGGCATGCAGTTAGCAAGTTCAGAAGAGCAGTGAGCATGAAAATAACGGTAGAAGATAGCAAGACAAGCAACATTGTTGCGGTGATTTAAAGGTTGAAGACAGTCAGTCAGAGGAGGGGAGCTGACGAGACGAAAAGCTTTTGACTCAACCCTGTTTAGGAGAGCTGTATGAGTGGATCCTCCCCAAACATGTGAGACATGCTCCATACATGGGCGGATAAGGCCACTGTAGAGAGCAAGCAACTGCGAGGGAGAAAAAAAAGGACGCAGACGCCACAGGACACCTAACTTCTTAGAAGCTGTTTTAGCATGAGATGAGATGTGAGATTTCCAGTTCAGATTTTTAGAAAGGATAGCCCAAGAATGTTCATTGTAGAAGAAGGAGACAGTTGAGTGTCATTGAAGAAGAGGGGATAGTTATCTGGTAGGTTTTGTCGAGTAGATAGGTGAAGAAATTGGATTTTTGAGGCATTGAACAAAACAAGGTTTGCTTTGCCCCCATCAGAAATTATAGAAAGATCAGAAGTTAGGCGCTCGGTGGCATCTCTCCGTGAATCACTTAGTTCCTGTTGAGTTGGACGTCTAATAAACGACGTTGAAAAATGCAGGGTAGAATCAGCAGCGTAGGAGTGGATAGGGCTTTGAGTTAGACTTAGATCATTAATGAATAATAGAAAGAGAGTGGGTGATAGGACAGAACCCTGGGGAACACCACTATTGATAGATTTAGGAGAAGAACAATGTCCGTCTACAGTAGCTGCAATGTAACGGTTTGAAAGGAAACTTAAGATGAAGGTACAGAGAGAAGGATAGAAACCGAATGAGGGTAGTTTGGAAATTAAAGATTTGTGCCAGACTCTATCAAAAGCTTTTGATATGTCAAGGGCAACAGCAAATGTTTCACCAAAACCCCTAAAGGAGGATGACCAAGATTCAGTTAGGAAAGCTAGAAGATCGCCAGTAGATCGCCCTTTACGGAAACCATACTGACAATCAGATAGAAGATTGTGAGCAGATAGATGCTTAAGAATCTTCTTATTAAGTATAGATTCAAAACTTTAGAGAGGCAGGAAGTCAAACTATAAGACGGTAGTTTGAAGGATTAAAACGGTCACCCTTCTTAGGAACAGGTTGGATGTGAGCAAACTTCCAGCAAGATGGAAAGGTGGAAGTAGATAGACAAAGACGGAAAAGTTTGACCAGGCAGGGTGCAAGCACAGAAGCACAGTTTTTCAGAACAATAGGAGGGACTCCGTCAGGACCGTAAGCCTTCCGAGGATCTAGGCCAGAAAGGGCAAAGAAAACATCATTACGAAGGATCTTAATATCAGGCATAATATAGTCAGAGGGTGGAGAAGGAGGAACAAGCCCTTCATCAAGCAGAGTGGAATTTTCAGCAAAGGTTTGAGGGAAGAGTTCAGCTTTAAAAATAGATGAGACAGCTGTGGAGCCATCTGGGTGAAGCATAGGAGGGAAAGATGAAGAAGAATTTTTTTTAGAAGTGTTATTAGCTAGATGCCAGAAGTCACGAGAGGAATTTGATTCAGAAAGATTTTGACATTTTCTATGGATGAAGGAGTTTTTGGTAAGTTGAAGTAAAGATTTGGCATGATTACGGGCAGAAATATAATGGGCATGAGTTTCAGGAGATGGATGGTTACGGTCCCGTCTGTGAGCCGCCTCTCTATCTCGGACAGCATGAGAACAAGCAGAGTTAAATCAAGGTTGACGGGCTTTAGGATTAGAGAAAGTGTGTGGAATGTACGCCTCCATGCCAGAGACTATGACCTCAGTTATGCGCTCTGCACAAAGAGATGGGTCTCTGACATGGAAGCAGTAATCATTCCATGGAAAATCAGAGTAGTACTGCCTTAGGTGTTCCCACTTAGCCGAGTTGAAATGCCAGAAGCACCTCCGCTTAGGTGGGTCCCGAGGCGGCACGGGAGCGATAGGACAGGTTACAGAAATAAGATTGTGATCGGAGGAACCCAACGGAGAGAATAGTTACACAGAGTAAGCAGAAGGGTTAGTAGTTAGGAAAAGGTCAAGAATGTTGGGCGTGTCTCCTTAAGGCGGTCAGGAATACGGGTATGGTGCTGCATGAACGCATCCATGCGTTTTTAGCTAGTTATGCTTGTCTACGATTGACAATATACATAAGTAAGTGTATAGCAGCGATAGCCTACCTGGGTGTTGGAGCCATGTTTGTTTACAATCGACAAAAACAGTGCAGGCGAACAGCTGTGTGTGTGTGACGGTTTGCAGTCAAGAAATTGTAATACAGACAAGCCCTCGGTTTTCGAACATAATTAGTTCCCAAAAGTTGTTCTAAAACCGATTTGTTCAGAAACCGAAACAATTTTTTCCATAAGAAACAATATAAAATGGATTAATCCGTTCCTGAACCCCAAAAATAAAGACCTTTTTTTACCTTTTTAGTGTATTTCATGCATAAAAATGCCTATAAATGCAATGTACACTAAAACCCTTATAACTCGGCATTGTATAACTCGGAATTTGATATAACTCGGCAAGGCAAAGATAATCGGCAATAAATTATGTATCTCGGCATGTTGCCGAGTTATAACTGCAGCTCTTTGCTCACACTCGGCATATCCTCAGTCGCATAAGTGTCAGCCTACGCGCCCTACGGATATATACCCCCGGTGGAGGTGCAGGCAGGATTTTTATAGTGACTGGCGCCTGTGATTACAGGCTCATGTTGCCCCCCTGTGTCCTCAAACCAAACCTCGGCTATAGCACATCAAGCTACCAAGTTTTACTGCTCTCACACCTTGTATATCTGCACAAACATGTCTATCGCACTAGGTTTGCCATGTCTGCAGCCAGTCGTGGCCAGACCTACATAGCGAGGGGTTGCAGATTAGTTTGTTATGACGTCAGGGGCTGCATACACAAATTTGTTACTGAACCTTAACAGCTGTTCAGGCAAAGAAATTTTTATTAACTAATATTTGACCGTTAAGCACTAAACGGTTATTCACAAAACTTGTTAAAGTTTTAGCAGTACTGATAAAGCCTTAAATGTGCCGGGGAGCACCATGGCCTCTTTACAGACAGGTTTTGGGGCCGCCGCCGCTAGTCAAGCATGGCGGCCCGAGGATAACATTCAAGTCAGCTGTCCATATATAAACAAAGACGAGACCGTGCATACAGTAGAATATATCATGTTGTGATGATAATGGTATCATTTTCAATCATTATAACATTGAAATGGAGACTGACTGCCCAAGGGTATCATACCCTTGAAACTGTCAACATTTCGCTACATTTAGTGTTGCTTACTGGTCTTCTTCTTTCTGTTTAACGTCAGATTTTCCCATAATATCTTATGAGGTTAGACGGCCTATGATACGCTTCCAACTATCTCTATCCATTGCGTCAAGTTCTTCAATGTCCAATGCTGCCAGATCCTCTTCAATACACTGTCTCCATGTCTTCCTGGGCCTGACGTGAACCGATTTGTTCAAAAAGTAGGACATTCGAAACCCGAGGTTTGACTACACTAATATTCACTATTTTAACCCATATACACACCTTCTACCACAAATTTAAAGTAAAAGCACTTCTACCACAAAACAAATGTGTTGCTCCATTGTGTTGCTGTGGAGCAACACACTCCTTCCTTAAATATCTTAATATCTGATACATTAATGATTAAGGGGACCGCCTGCCTTAAATCTTGTGTACTAATGGATCTTACTGCATTTAATGAGTTATTTAGGGAGACTTTAGTAAAGACTTTAAAAAAAAAAAAAAGTTTCATTCAGATCTGGCCAATAGTTTTTGGCCAAATAATAAAAATGAGTAAAAAAAGAGGAAAATTTGGCTGGTTTAAATTGCTTTCAACTCTTACGATTATTGATGCATTTCTATCATTTTTTAACAATTAACTCTTCTACTTATAAAAAAAGGTTATATAGTGCGGTTTTTTCAGTCTTTATTTATCACAGTTGAAAAGTGTAAGGAAGGACTCAAACTGTTTTACAGATTTATCAATGGAAGAAGGACAAATTAGAGAGACTGGAAGAATCCCAAAACACGTAAAATAGGTGGCAAAGTAAAGCAAAGGTCGGGAACGAGCATGTAGGCTGTCAGCTGAGCCGTGTTTATGTCGTCAAAGCACCGTCTTGGATACGAATTCCGTTTTTTGTCGAAATTGAAAAAGGATTGGTTTCTGCTTCAAAAACACAACAAGCTTGGTAGGAGCCAACATAATAATCAATGCAAAACATTGCAAACAATATCACAAAGTAGTATAACACATTTCAGCAAGTGTTATTGGATTGGGATTCGCAATCCAAGACGGTGCTTGGACGACAAAAACATGGCGCAGCCTACGCACTGGTTCCTGACCTTTGCTTTACTTTGCCACCTATTTTAGGTGTTTTGGGATTACATCATATAGTACTGTATATCAAGATGTCAGCTCCATCACGCAAGGGTGTCTCCAGCAGGAAGGGAATGACATTGAAGAGCCTGAGGCCCTGAGCCTGAGGCCCTGAGCCTGAGGCCCTGAGCCTGAGGCCCTGAGCCTGAGGCCCTGAGCCTGAGGCCCTGAGCCTGAGGCCCTGAGCCTGAGGCCCTGAGCCTGAGGCCCTGAGCCTGAGGCCCTGAGCCTGAGGCCCTGAGCCTGAGGCCCTGAGCCTGCAGGAAAAGGTGTAAGTGCTGCAAGGATGGATGCAGGTGCGTCCATGCGTGCTATTTGTGCTGAGTTTGATATCAAATCTAGCACATTCCATTCTACCCGTTCACTGGTAAGTGTAGTTTTTATGCTTTTACAGTACTGTATTTACTTTTTTTTTTTTTTTTTTTTTTTTTTTTACCCATATCAGAGGAGGACATTGCATAACTCGGCACATTGAATAACTCGGCAAGGGCCAGAGCCCCTATCGTGCAGAGTTATAAGGCTTTTACTGTACAGTCAAACCTCGATATAACGGACCTCGATGTAACGGACTTCGGATATAACGGACTCCATTTGCGTGACTTTTTTTTTTTTTTCTTTCTTTTTTTTCTTGTTTTTTTGCATTTTAGACCGCTTATCGCCACTCGAATTGTCAACTCAACATTATTGTATTATTTTCTCATTTTATTTTGGAATGCTTGGGTTTTAAGGAATTTTGATGTATCACATATTAGGATATAATATTATAAGGAAGGAGCCTGTGTGTACCAGACAGAACATTGGGACAGGACATGGAGCAATAAGGCTTCACCCTCGTTCAGAGCAGGCGCGCTAGGAGTAAGCACGTCCTGCCACGCCATTACCCTGCCCCTGAGCGGCAGCGTAATGCCCTGGTTACTAAGCAGCAACCATTCACGGTGTGGAGTGTTGGTTGCCTTGGCGACCACTTCACAAGCGTCTATCACCTTGTGGACTGGCTGGAGGTGGACGTCGCCCTCGTCATGAAGGTGATCGCGCCTCCCTTCGGGAATATTTCTTTCCGTGGGGGGAACAAGAACGCCGAGGACTTCCTACAGGGGTTGGCCATTGACCAACCATGGAACCTTATCTTGAAGACCCGTACTGAATGGAGAGCTGTCCTTGTCGGGTGCCCCATTACCCTCCCCTGGATCCTGTGCTGCAGCACCCGCTCCTGCAGGAGGCGGAACGGTTCTTCTTCGACGCGGGACACGGACGACGCCTGCCCACCCGGCAGGTAAAGCTGACGCTGTGTGAACGACCCCCCGACGCCATGAACTTCGGATGTTGGGGCCGCTACAAGGTCCGCCGATATCGCCGGTATGATGAGGACGAACCGGTCCGCTGTTACCGCTGCCAGGCCTACGGCCACTTCCAAAGCCAGTGCAGTCAGCGGGAGCTGTGCGGGGTGTGCAGTGGGGGCCACGCCACACGGGATTGCATCCGCCGTCTTCGGGAGGACAGGGAACCGCCCGAGCCGAGGTGCCCCAATTGTGGTGACGGCCACCACGCCTGGAACCGCCTCTGCCCAGCCAGGCTCAAAAGACTTCCTGGCCCCACGGCACTAAACCAGCCACAGCCGAGTCGTGCCGGGAGTTCATTCCGACCATCGCCCCCAGCACCAGTGCCACACCCGAGGACTGCTGCTGAGCGCATCCCCGTGACCAAAAGGCGCCACTGCAAGAGGAAGAGGACGAGGCCCGAGCGTGACCCCCCATCGGCCCAGGCAGATGAGTCCGTGGAAGACCCGGCCCTCTTGGTGAGGCGTAATCCGCCCGCACCGACCGGCGGGGAGGAGCAGCAGAGGTGTGTTGTGCCCCCCCACCGTGATGCCGAGATGCAGCGTGGACCCATGGAAGAGCAGCGGCCGACACCGAGTGCTACTGCGTCCCAGCCCAGCCCTTCTCTGGTCGAGGTGGGGTCCCATTCCATGGAGTCCCATTCTGGCCGAGAATTCTACCCAGACGTGGAGGATGCACACTGTTCGAGAGTGACCTGTGGGCTCTCCTTCTCGAATATGAGCACCTGGTTCGGCAGGAGCATCGTGCGAGAAAAGCCCGGATCTCGCACCAGCCCGCCTACAGTTACGCGAAGAAAATTATTCGTCTGGGGACGCCCTGGACGAACACCACCAGAAAGCTGCCTGTCTTCCGACCACTCGAGTTCGACCCGGAATTCAACAATCGGAACAGAGAAGGGCACTAGGTGAATTTCATGATGTTATTTATTTACTTAACGCTAATTTATGCATGCCGCTAATTCATTTATCACTAAACAAAATATATCAATGGAAAGCTAATTAAACTCCGCTTCTATTGATATTCTCCATGTAAAATGTTTGCGAGCAAAATATTAAATGGCGAAGTTTAAATTAATGCATATTTCTTGAAAGTCTCATAATGGCATTTTCTTTGTGTGTTTTACGTTTTTATTTGATAATATTATAGAACAAACATTTCCGAAGATAACAGTATATCTTTTATACTGATAAACATTATATTAGGTAGGTAAACTTGTACGGGGAGTGGAGCGGGTTGTATCCTTATGGTGTGACGTCACGGGCGATCCACCAGGCCTTATCTCTCGGTGGTCTCGGCTTATCGCCGCTGGAATCGTCAACTCGACATAATTTTTTCGTTTTATTTTGGAATGCTTGGGTTTTAAGGAGTTTTAATGTATCAGATATATATATATATAGATATATATATATTTTAATGTATAAGATACATAAGGTAGGAGCCTGTGTTGCTAGTGATTTAGTTGTAGAAGGTGTGTATGTGGGTTAAAATATTGAATATTAGTACGTATTACAATTTCTTGACTTCTTCTTGTGACCTCTTTCTCTTAAGTTTCGCGTCATAGGTCCTCTCCTCGCCTCACCTCTCCTCTCCTCCTCCTCCTCCTCTCCTCTAGTGTTAGCTGAAGCTTCTACCCGGGAGACTGCACAGCGTCACACACACACAGCTGTTCGTCTGCACTATTTGCACGTCGAATGTAAACAAACATGGCTCCGACACCCAGGCAGGCTATCGCTGCTATACACTTACTTATGTATATTGTCAATCGTTGACAAGCATAACTAGCTAAAAATGTGCATGGATGCGTTCATGGTTGGCTCGTCGGAACTCGTCAGACTCGTCATCTGAGATCGACGGGAAAGGAGCTAATGTGACGGCACCTTTACACAAGTGTCCGCCAGTCGGAGCGCGTGGTACATATATGACAGTCGGAGCACTTGTTTACAAGCTCAGTTTAAGCTGTTTTCGCCTGTTTTCCGTAGTTTTATATGCTTATTTAGACTTGTTCAGTGCAGTTAAGTCATTATGGCTTCGAAACAGAAGGGAAGTGACAAAAGGAAGCGTGTGAATCTAAGTATTGCAGAGAAATTAGAACTCATTAAGAAGGTGGAGTCTGGTGTTGCTGTCGCCCGGGTGTGTGTCGAGTATGGTGTAAAGAAATAAACAGTGAGTGATATTCGCAAGGCTAAGGACAAACTCAGAGAATATGCTGTGAAATTCAATGTTGATGCAAGTAAGGATAGGAAAGGATCATGTCATCATGTGTACATGGGTAACTTGTGTCTTATAATTATGTCTTAATGACAACACTGCTGCTGCCGTGGCCGCACTGCGCTGCCAGGGTGGATGAGCGCCTTGCTTGTATTTTTATCTAATTACTCATATGTATGAATAATAGCCATTAAAATGTGATTATATGTCTACATTCACCTAGAATAATGGTATTTCATAGCATACCAAGCAGTAATGAGCAAACCTGGAGACTTACTACCTCTCCTAATACCACTCCTGTGCAGTCGTGGGCAAGCTTGCTATGTAGCACCAGTCACTGTTTACCTTCCAACATAGCTACACGGTCTGGTTGTGTTTGTGATTAATTCTCATATATTACACAGCGTGCAGGAGCATACCAAATCCAGCATTTAGCGCCAGTCACTGTTTACCTCCCAACATAGCTACACGGTCTGCTTGTGTTTGTGATTATTTCTAATTTATTTCACAAATTTTTCTGTGTTTTACCTATATTTTTCCACCCTTGGGAAATTACCCTCGCTATAACGGACAATCGGCTTTAACGGACCACTCCTCCCCCCCTTTAGTCCGTTATATCGAGGTTTGACTGTATATATATATATTTAACTTACCAGCGTATACAGTAGGGTGCCAATAAAAATCAAAAGTTTGAATTTTTCTTCCTACTTTGGTGTAATGGTGCATCTATGCAAGAAACCATCGTATGCAAAGTTTGACCTCAATCGGTTGATATTTAGGGGTGGCGGATTACAACTTTGTTATTTACCCTTATGCACTGGCCTATTAAGGAGGGGATGTCATCTCTTGAAAGCAGACAAGCCGGACATCCCTTCCCCAGCAGGGCTGCTGGTCCCCCTCTTGGTGAGTATTAGCCCCTCGGTGGGGGGGGGTATCATGGGGAGCCACCCCACTCATTGTGGCCGGCTTAGCCGGGGAAGGGAAGCCTTCCAGGTCCCGGGCTGTTGATGGCGATGGGCCTCCACAACTTGGAGGAGGAACTGGCGCTGTTCCTCGTCTTTGGTCAGCCGGAGGTTGAAGGACTGGATGAGCGCCACTCCTCGCTCGGCTGGGGTCGTTGACGACGCGAAGTCCCTCGATTCGGGCGGCAGGCCTCGACGTACGATCCTCTTCCTGCCACTTTCCCAGGGGTTGGCGGACAGGAAGTCGGTCTGATATCAAGAGCTTCGAAGAGGCGAAGGAATTTTCATGGCGAAGGAGGGCAGTGTTGCCGCAGGAACTTGTGATGATGGGAGGTTTATTCGCTTGGCGGGTTCCTCGGCTCCTTCATCGTAGAGAAAGGCCTGTACAATTGCTTGTTTGTCGGAGACAGGGAGACGTGAGTCGAACAGTTTACAGGCCAATGAGATCTTCGCTCAAGTACCAGAAATGGCGGCTAGAGTGGTGAAGCAGGCCTTCCGAATACTTTTGTCGTGGTACTGAAGGATGTCCTTAGCGAATCCAAGATCGTTGGGGGAGCGTAGGATGGAAACCGTCGATTCGAACCATCGCAGGACGTAGATCTCGGTTGCGAACGATTTAGAACCGCTGGAGGGCTGACATTTCTCGAGGTGTGACGACTCCAGTCAAACTGCTCCCGAAAACAAGATCATCTTCAGAGCGTAAAAAGATACGCGCCATCCAACGCGCCGATGAAGCGCTCCGGGGCTACGGATCGAGGTCTTCGGAAGAGCGCCGCCGAGGAAAAGGATGCTCAGCTCAGCGAGTTCCTTATAGTCGTCACGGGGCTGCTTTGTCTGAAGCAGACGTTTCAAACCTTGAATGAGATCGTCCCTCTTGGAGACCAGAGTCTCCGGCAGATCTTTGTTGGTGGGAGGGTTTATTGCCGACTGGTTGATGTAAGACCAGCAGTCCTTGAAGCGAGAGAAGATGGTGATCTCAGGACCAGAAGATGACCCCAAACACGTAGAAAAAGGCCTTTTCAAGGACAAGTTCGTGGACGTGATGACGGCAAGCAAGTGAAACGAGGGTCGGCCGATCTTCTGTTGCAAGATGGTGCATTTCACCATTGATGGCTCCAGTGTTGGCACTGGTTGTGTCGAAGCACATCGCCACGACTCGTTCCTGGACCCCCCAGTCTTCTAGAGCCTCGAACACAGCTGTAGCGGCGGCAATCACCAGTTCCGGAGTGCAGTTTCGGGACTCCTAGGAGCTTCTCCACTCCTTCTCCTGTGACGAGGATGGGGAGTCTTTCGGCGCGCGAGTGCCATCGTCCTGAGGAAGGATCTTCCCGTCCCAAGGAACGGTAAGAGGGGTAAGAGGACTGAAAGTCTCTTTGATGTCCTTCGCCAAAGTGGACCCGTACTTCGCTCTTGCCTGTCGAATGGACTCGGGATTCAGCACAAGCTCTGTGGATCGTGGCCCAAGCTACTTGCCGTAGCCGCCACAATTCGAAGGGCTTGGCGGCTACGACCCCAGTTCTGTCAAGGGCTCCGACGAGATCAGGGGATAGGACGGACTTCGTGCCCCGTGTCCTCAATCGCTTTGGTGGAGAAGCGACCCGGCGTCGGAAGAAGAAGTCGATGTGTTTGGCAGCGTTGGCTGGGCTTTATGACTCAGACGATGACGACTCCAGCTCCACCATCTCTTCTCCTTTTGGCGTCTGTTGACGGCTACGTTAGAGAGAGGGTTTCAACGTCGGCAAATCGATTTTCACCTTCTGTCCAGACCAGCCATCGAACCCCGCCTCCCCTTCTCCCGCTGGGCAAGAAGGAATCCTGTCTTCAGGAATGGTCATCAGAGTGAGGGCGTCGGAGTGGGCGATGTCCAAAAGTCTGGGAGACTTTCTTGGAAGGTCTTCTGTTTTTCGGCAGGCGTGACTCCAGAGTTATTCTTGCTTTTGCTCAGGATCTTCCACTCGTCGAAAAGTCCAGTAATCTTCCTCCTCACGCTAGTTTCTGTGATGGTGGGGATTCTAGCTCGTGTCCCGAAGTCGAGGACCTCCTTTGCAGCCTCAGCTGCACCCCTGCTGCACCGTCTTCTTCCTTCCTTGTGTGCGTAGAAAAAATCGTCGTAAAACGTCTCCACGGCTGGGGAAGTTTTGCTCCTGTGATAGTAGGAACACTATGGCCAAGAAGCCAAACTTCAGTTTGCTTTCTCGTGGTCATGACCTGAGGGCGAAAAGAGGAAATGTTCAAGATCGATCCGCCACCTCTAAATATCAACCGATTAGCCTGAAACTTTGCACACGACAGTTTCTAAGTACAAGGCAGAATACCACAAAAGTACGTGAAAAAATATTGACTTTGAAAAATTACCCCTATGCGCTATTGGCACCCTAGTATACAGTGACCGAAAAGTGTGTTCAAGGACCTTACTCATACCCCGGCAACTCAGGGTGAGTATGTGAGTATAGATTTATTAACGAAAAGGAACAACCAGAACATGGTATTAGGAAAAGGAGATCATGTGTGACCCACTTAATAAGCTTTTAGTCAAGAGTAATTGATACAACACAAGAAAGAAATGGCTGGGCAGATTGTGTATACCTAGCTATATCTTAAAAAGGCATTTGTTAAAGTTCCCCACGAGAGGCTAGTTTGGAAATTGGAAAATATAGGAGGAATCAAACGGGATGATCAAAACATGGATAGAAAGTTATCTGAGAGGAAGAGAAATGAAAACATTAGTAAAGGATGAAAAATCTGAATGGTAAAATGGTATTAAGTAGGGTACCACAAGGATCAGTGTTAGCGCCAATAATGTTTATGATGTATGTCAATGACTTGACTGATGAAGTAAAAATTTAAGAAAGTTTGTTTGCGGATAATGCAAAACTATTAGGAGAAATAAAAAGCTATAAAGATTATGAAGCACTACAAAATGACCTGAAATGAAATGTCCATCTATGAATGGAGCAGAAGACGGGAAATATAATTTAATGTGAATAAATGTCATGTGATGGAAATTTGAAAAAAACAAAAACAGATATAAATGGCCATATAAAATGGGAAATGAAGTAATTACAAAGGTTCATGAAGAAAAGAACCTGGGAGTGATAATACAAAATACCCTACAACCAGAAAAGCATAAATATAATATTTGGAGATACGTACAAGATGTTGAAGAATATTAGAGTGGCATTTCATTACATGGACAAAAATATGATGAGAAAGATAATTACTACAATGATCCGACTAAAAATGGAATATGCTGCCATTGTATGGTTCCCATATAAAAAGAAGCATGTGAAAAAGTTGGAAAATACAGAGAATGGCAACAAAGATGGCACCAGAGCTAGAAGAACTTTCTTATGAGAAAAGGTTGAAGGAAATAAAGTTACCAACACTTCAGCAGAGAAGAGAAAGAAGAGACTTACTAACAATTTTTAAACCGATAACTAAGATGGAAGAAGCAGACAATGAGAGACTACTGACTCGGAAGCAAAGAGAAGGTCGATACACAAGAGGACATACAAAAAAATTAGGAAAAGGGAGATGTCTGAACAACATAAAGAAGAACAGCTTCCCTCATGAAAATGGAGAAGCTTGGAATGGATTAAATAAGGAGGTGATATCGGCAAATAATGTGCACCAGTTGAAAGAAAGACTGGATAAATGTATACACGGAGACGGGACCACACGAGTGTAGCTCAGGCCTGTAAAATACAACTAGGTAACACTAGTACACACACACACAGCTGTCAGCTGTGTGTACAGACGCACTCAAGAAGGCTCCTAACACAACTGGCTATTGTGACTGGATGCTGTGCCCCAACAAGGATGCAGGGCCCAAAAAAATCGCCCCCACCCCCAAAACCCAAGTGGTCCCCCCCCAAAACCCCCGGAGGACCCCCGGGGGGGGGGCCCCTTGGACCCCGGGGCTTTCCCCGGGGGGCCCAAAAGCCCCAAAACTCGGGGCAAAGGAAGGAAGGGGAAAAGGGGGGGAAAAACCCCCCCCCCGGGAGGTGCCCCCCCTTTCGGAGGCGTGGGTTCCTTTTTGGGAAAGGCCCCCTTTGGTTTGGGGAGGACCACCGGGGGGGGGAAACCCGCGATGTTTGGTTCCCCCCCCCCGGTTCCGAAAAATTAAATTTTTTGGGGACCCTTGGAAAAACCCCGGGGGGGCGCAGGAAAGTGCCTTGCCCCCCACCCCCCCTTTTGGGTGGGGTTTGGGGCCCCCCGGGAATTCCAAGAATCAAAGCGGGGGAAAGGGGCAACTTTTTTAAATTTTTCCTGGGGGTTTTTAATTTCCCCTTTCGGGGCAAATTTTGCGGGGCCCCGGCCCTAATTCATTTACCAAAAAAATTTAAAAAGAGGGGACGTTGGAGGGGGCCCCACCAGAAACTGGTTTTTAAGAAAGGATTTCGGCCCGGAAAAAAGGAAAGTGAGAAAGGATAGGGGAAGAGGGAAATTTTTTATTAAGTAAAAGAAGGAATTTTTTTAATAAAAAAAATTTGGAAAAGGGCCTAATTTAAACCTCCCGGCTTCAAAATTTAAATATTCTCCATGTAAAAATGTTTTCCCGAGCAAAATTTTTAAAATGGCGAAGTTTAAAATTAAAAATGCATATTTCTTGAAAGTCTCCATGGGGGCATTTTTTTTTGTGTGTTTTACGGTTTTTTTATTTGATAATATTATAGAACAACATTTGGGCAAAGAAAACAGTATATTCTTTTAATACTGTTTAAACTTTTTAAAATTTAAAAGGGGGGGTTTAAACTTGTACGGGGAGGGAGGGGGTTTGTATCCTTTATGGTGGACTAAAGGGGCGTTTTCCACCAGGCCTTATTTTTCGGTGGTCTCGGTTTAAATCGCGCGGGAATGCCCAATCAACATAATTTTTTTTTCCTTTTTAAAATTTTGGGAAAAAATTTGTTTGGGGTTTTTAAAAAAGATTTTTAATGTATCAGTATATTTTTATATATAAGGAATATATATTTTTTTAATGTTAATATACAAAAGGTAAGCCTGTTTTTGTTTATGATTTAGTTTTAGAAAGGTTTGTAGGGGGTGTGGGTTTTTAAAATATTGAATTTTAGAAACTATTACAATTTCGGGGACTTTTTCCCCTTGGGTGACCTCTTTCCCCCAAATTTTCGCTCAAAAGGCCCTCTCCTCGCCCCCCAACCTCTCCTCCCTCCTCCTCCTCCCCTTTTCCTCTAGTGTTACTAAAGGGGCTTCTACCCCGGGAGACGGGCACAGCGTCACACACCACAGCTTTTTCGTCTGCACTTTTTGCCCCGGTCGTTTGTAAAAAAAACATGGCTCCGACCCCCAGGCGCTATCGTTTCTTATACACTTCCCTTAGTTTTTTTTTGTAAATCGTTGACAAGGGCAAAAACCAAGTTTAAAAATGTCAGGGAAATCCCGTTCATGGTTTGGGGCTCGCCCGGAATTTCCCCAGCCTCGTCGTCTGAAAATCGAGGGAAAAGGAGCAATTTGTGCGGCCCCCTTTTACAAAATGTCCGCCAGTCGGAGCCCCTGGTAATATTTTGACAGTCGGGCACTTTTTTCCCAAAGTCAGTTTAAGCTGTTTTTTCCGCCTTTTTTTCCCCGAAATTTTATAGGGTTTTATTTAGACTTGTTCAGGGGCAGTTAAGTCATTATGGGCTTCAAAACAAAAGGGAAGTGACAAAAGGAAGGGGGGGGTGAATCTAAGTTTTTGCAGAGAAATTATAACTCTTTTAAGAAGGTGGAGTCTGGTTTTGGGCTTTCCCCGGGGGGTGTTTTCGAGAAATGGTTTTAAAGAAAAAAACCCTGTGAGGGGTATTCGAAAGGGTTTAAGGACAAAAACTTCAGAAAATTTGGGCTTTTAAATTCATGTTGATGCAAGTAAGGTGGGAAAAGGATCATGTCACCCAGGGTGTACGGGAAATTTTGTTTTCTTTAATTAGTCTTAAATGACAACACTGCTGCGGGCCGTGGCCGCCCCTGGCGCTCCCCAGGGGTGGATGGGGCGCCTTGCTTGTATTTTTTTTTCTAATTACTCATAGGTAGGGGAATAATGGGCCCATTAAAATGTGATTATATTTCTACTTCACCTGGGAATAATGGTATTTTCATAAAATACCAAGCATAATGGGGCAAACCGGGAGACTTACTACCTCCCCTTTTTTACCACTCCTGGGGCAGTCTGGGCCCCTTTTGGGCTTGTAGCCCCCAGTCATTTTTTTACCTTCCAACATACCCTACCGCGTTGGTTTTGGGATTAATTCTCATATATTACACAGCGTGCAGGAGAAACCCAAATCCAGCTTTTAAAAGCCAGTCATTTGTTTCCCCTCCCAACATCCCACACGGTCTGCTTGTTTTTTGGGTTTTAAATTTCTAATTTTTTTTCAAAAATTTTTCTGTTTTTTACCCCATTTTTTTTCCAAAAACCCTTTGGGAAAAAAACCCTCGCTATAACGGACAATCGGCTTTAAAAAGGGCCACTCCTCCCCCCCCCTTTTGTCCGTTATATCGAGGGTTTTTTTGTATATATATATTAATTTAAAACCCCGCGTATACATAGGGGGCCAATAAAAATCAAAAAATTTTTAATTTTTTTTCCTACTTTTGGGGGTAATGGTGGGGATCTTGGGGAAGGGAAAACCCTCGTATGCAAAGTTTGACCTCAAACGTTTTATATTTTTGGGGGGGGGGGTTACAACTTTTTTATTTTTCCCCCTTTTGCCTGGCCTATTAAGGAGGGGATGTCATCCCCTTGAAAACAGACAAGCCGGACCCTTTCCCTTTTCCCCAGCCAGGGCTGCTGGTTTCCCCCTCTTGGTGAGTATTAGGGCCCCTCGGTTGGGGGGGGGGATCAAGGGGGGGCCACCCCACTCTTGGGGCCCGGGGGTTGGGCCCGGGGGAAAGGGGAAACCCTTTCCCGGTCCCGGGGTGTTTAAAAAAGGCGATGGGGCCCCCCACAACTTTTGGAGGAAAGGGAAATGGGCTGTTTTCCCCGTCTTTGGTCAGCCGGGGGGTTGAAGGACTGGGTGAGCGCCCCCCCTTTTCTCGGCTGTGTCGTTGAAAAGACGCGAAGTTTCCCCCGTTCGGCGGCAGGCCTCGACGTACGTTTTCCCCTTCCTGCCCTTCCCCAGGGTTTGGGGGGACAGGGGAAGGTTTGGTCTTGAAAATCAAGAGCTTCGGGAAAAGGCGGGGGGAATTTTTTTGGCGAAGGAGGGCAGTGGGTTTCCCGGGGAGGAACTTGTGATGATGGGGAAAGGTTTTTTGCTTGGCGGGTTTCCCCCCGGCTCCTTCATCGTAGAGAATGGGCCTGTACAATTGCTTTTTTTTGTCGGGACGGGGGACTAGTCGAACATGACCGGGGCCAATGAGATCTTCCGGCCCCAAGTACGCAAAAAAATGGCGGCTTGAGAGTGGGGAAGCGGGCCCCTTCCCCAATACTTTTGGGCGTGGATTGAAGGATGGGCCCCTTTGCGAATCCAAGATCTTTTGGCCCGGGGGGCGTAGGATGGAAAACCGTCGATTCGAAAAAATCGCAGGGGCGTAGATCTCCGGTTGCGAACGGGTGGGGAACCGCTTGGAGGGGTGACATTTTCTCGAGGTGTGACGACTCCAGTCCGCTGCTCCCGAAAAAAGATCTCCCTTCCCCCGGCGTAAAAAGATACGCGCCATCCCAAAGCGCCGATGAAGGGCCCTCCGGGGCTACGGATCGAGGGCTTTTGGGGAAAAGCGGCCCCCCGAGGAAAAGGATTTTTTTAGGCTCGGGGAGTTCCTTTTTAGTCCCTCACCCGGGGGTTCTTTGTCTGAAGGGGAACGGGTTTTTAAACCTTGAAAGAGATCGGGCCCTCTTGGAGAACCCGAGTCCCCCGGGAGATCTTCGTTGGTTTGGGGGGGTTTTAAATTGGGGCCACTTTGGGTTTATGTAAGGCCCCCAGTCCCTTTTTAAAAAACGAGAGAAGATGGTGATCTCAGGAACCCGAAGATTTACCCCAAACCGTAGAAAAGGCCTTTTCAAGGACAAGTTCGTGGGCGTGATGACGGCAAGGGAAGTGAAACGAGGGGCGGCCGATCTTTTTGTTGGCAAGATGGGTGGGATGCACCCTTGATGGCTCCAAGTGTTGGCCCCCGGTTGTGTTGGAACACAAAACGGGGCCCCGACTCGTTCCCCGGGGGCCCCCCCAGTCCCTTTTAGAGCCTCGGGGGAAAAACCAGCTGTAGCGGGGGTAAAAAACCAGTTCCGGGGTGCAGTTTTCGGGAATTTTCCCAGGAGGGTTTCTTCCACTCCTTCCCCCTGTGACCAGGATGGCGAGTCTTTCGGGCGGGGATTTCCATCGTCCTGAGGAAGGGGTTCTTTTCCCGTCCCAATGAACGGTAAGGGGGGTAAGAGGAAAAGAAAGTCTCCTTTGGGTTTTCCTTCGGGCCCAAAATGGACCGTTTTTCGGGTCTTTTCCCGTCGAATGGACTCGGGATTCAGGGACAAAACTCTTGTGGGTCGTGGCTTCCAAGCTCTTTGCCGTAGCCCGGGCCCCAAAAATTCCCAAGGGCCCTTGGGGGGCTACTGACCCCCCGGGGTTTTGTCAAGGGCTCCCCCGAGATCAGGGATTTGGGCCCGGGCCCCTTTTGTGCCCCCGGGTCCTCAATGGCTTTTGGGGGAAACCCACCCCCGGCCCTGGGAAGAAGGGAAATCGATGTGTTTTGGGGCGTTGGGGTTTTGGGCTTGAAAAAGACTTTAACCCATAAAAACTCCACTTTTCCCCCATCTCTTCTCCTTTTGGCGTCCCTTTTAAAAGGCTACGTGAGAGAAACTTTCACGTCGGGAAATCGTTTTTCACCCTTTTTGTCCAGGGGCCAGGCCATCGAAGGGGCCCCGCCCCCCCTTCTTTTCCCCCCTGGGCAAGAAGGAAATTTCCCTTTTCTTCAGGAAAGGTCATCAAGTGAGGGCGTCGGAGTGGGGGGATGGGCCAAAAGGGTCTGGGAGACTTTCTTGGAAGGTCCCTTTTGTTTTTTTCCCCGGGGGAGGCGTGACTCCCAAATTTTTTCTTTTCTTTTGTCAAAAAAACTTTTCCCTCGTCGAAAAATCCCTTTTAAACTTCCTCCTCACCCGGGTATTTCCCCGTGATGGTGGGGATCCTACCCCGTGGTCCCCCCAAGTCGAGGGCCTCCTTTGCAGGGGCCTTTAGCTTTCACTCTCCTTTCACCGTCTTTTTCTTTTCCCTTTTGTGCGTTTGAAAAAATCGTCGTAAAACGTCTTTCCCGGCTGGGGAAATTTTTTGCGCCCGGGGATATAGGGCACTTGGCCAAAAGGGCCAAAAATTTTATTTTTCTTTCTCGTGGGGCCCCTTTACCCGAAGGGGGGAAAAGGGAAATGTTCAAAGATCGATCCCGCCACCCCTTTAAAAATTTTTAAACCGATTAGCCTTAAAATTTTGGGGACACGACAGTTTTTTAAGTTTAAAAGGGGGAATCCACAAAAGTACGTGAAAAAAAAATTGACTTTGAAAAAAATTAACCCCTTGGGGCTATTGGCACCGCTAGTATTTCAGTGACCCGGAAAAAATTGGGTTCAAGGACCTTACTTTTATACCCCCGGCAACTGGGGGGGAGATGTGATTTTAGATTTATTAACGAAAAGGAACAAACCAAAAAATGGTATTAGGAAAAGGGGATTCATGTGTGACCCACTTAATAACTTTTAGTCAAAAGTTTTTGATTTTCAACACAAAAAAAGAAATGGGGGTGGGGGAATTGTGTATCCTTTGGGTATATCTTAAAAAGGCTTTTGTTAAAATTCCCCAGAAGGCAGTTTGGAAATGGGAAAAAATAGTAGGAAACAAAAAAGGGGGGGTGAAAACGGATGGGAAATTTTTTCTGAGAGGCTAGAAAATGGGAAAAATTAGTAAAGGAAAAGAAAAATCCGAAAGGGGGAAAAAGGTATTTAAGTAGGGTTTCCGCCCAAAGGGTCAAATGTTAGCACCAATAATGTTTTGAGTATTTCAAAAGACTTGAAATGGGGTGAAGTAAAAAAATTTTAAAAAAGTTTGTTTTTCGGATAATTTCAAAACTATTAGGAAAATTTAAAAAGCTTTTAAAAATTTTGAAGGGCCTTTCAAAATGACCTGAAATGAAAATTTCCATCTATTTAAAGGAAACAAAGACGGGGAAAAATAAATTTTAAAGTGAATAAAAGTCATGGGGATGGAAATTTTTAAAAAAAAAAAAACAAATATAAATGGGCCCTATAAATGGGGAAAAGAAAAAGGGGGGAATTTAAAAAATTTTTTAATGAAAAAAAAAACCTGGGAAAATGATAATACAAAAAAACCCTACAACCAAAAAAGCATAAAAAATAAAATTTTTTGGGGTTTTAAAAGTACAAGGTTTTGAAAACTATTAAAGTGGCATTTCATTACTGGGCAAAAATATGATGAAAAGATTTTTACTACCAAAGATCCCCACTAAAAATGGAATTTGGGTGGGCCCTTGGGATGGTTCCCATTAAAAAGAAGGGATGTGAAAAAGTTGGAAAAAACCAAAAATGGCAAACCCAAAGATGGGGACCGAAACTTTGAAGAACTTTTTTTTATTAGAAAAGGGTTTAAGGGGAAAAAAAAGTTCCCCAACACTTCAGCAGGGAAAAAAGAAAGGGAAAAGACTTAAATAAAAATTTTTAAAAAAAACCCATAACTAAGATGGAAGAAGCAGACAATGGGAGATAACCCGACTCGGGAAGGGAAAGAAAGGTCGATAAAACAAAGGACATACAAAAAAATTAGGGGAAAAGGGGGAAAGTCTTTAACAACCCTAAAGACGAACGCTTCCCTCATGAAAATGTAAAAAGGGTTGGAATTGGGTTAAAAAAAGGGGGGTGATATCGCAAATAAAGTGCACCAGTTTTAAAGAAAGCTGGGGTAAAAGTATTTCCGGGGGGGGGGGGAGGGGGGAAAACCCACAGGTGGGAGCTCAGGCCCTTAAAATTTCAACTAGGTAAAAAAACCCGGTAGGCAACCCCACCCAAGCTGTCAGCTGTGGTACAGAAAGCACTTTAAGAAGGGGTCCTAACACAACTGGCTATTGTGAAATGGATGCTGTGCCCCAAACAAGGATGCGAGGCCCCCAAAAAAAACTTTAGTAACTTACAGGTGAGAGCTGTGGAAATTAAATATTTTTCGTCTTTCCCCAAAGATTTAAGGGCCCAAAAAGTGAAAAAAATTGAAATAAACAAAGGGTGGAAAAATCCGCCCGGCCATTACCCCCCTTTTGGGGCGGTTTTTTACCCAAAAAAAACTGTTAGGGCTGAAAAAGAACCAAGGAAAAGTCAAAATGCTAGAAAAATGTATTTCAGAAAGGATGGAAAAACTAGAGGGAAAATGGAAAAGGGAAAAAGGGTTTGTAAATGGAAAAAAATATCACGTCTTTTTTTAAAAAAAGAGGGAAAAAAAAATAAATTTAAAAAGGGCGACCCATAAATTTTGGAAAATGCATGGGGAGAAATTTTAAAGCAGTACATAAAAAAGGGAAAAAGAAAAACATGAGGAAATGAAAGATGGGAAAAAAAGACATGGGGGAAAAGGGGGGAAAAGAAAAAAGACCAAGAAAGCTTAGGGCCCGATAATAGAAGATCGAAAAATGAAAAGAAAAAACTGACCAAAGAAGTGGTCCAAAATTAAACAAACACAAGGAAAAATTTTTTGTTAAAAGATACCGGGGGACAAAAAAAAAACAAAATTTATTTTTGGTTTCAAAAAAAAAAGTTTCCCGCCCAAGAAAAACTAAGAATGAGGGGAAAAGAGGGGGTCCCAAAGAAATTTTTTAAAAATAGGGAAAGAAAAAAATTAACGGGGGATAAGGGAAAAAAAATTTTAAGAGACACATAGGTTTTGGGGGAAATATGGGGGAGGGGGGGGCCCTGCCCCTTTTTTTTTTTTAAATTAAGTTTAGGTCACAAATACGCCCAAGGAAAATTTGTTGAGGCATGGAAACTGGCAAAGAAGGGAAAATAAAAAAATATTTGGGTAAGAAAAGGGTATGAAAGAGGAAGAAAGAGCCATTTTTTAATGTACTGTTTAAAAGGGCCAAAGAAAAAAAGAATTGAGAACGGAAGAGGGAAAAAAAAGAAATTCATTGGAGAGTTTTTGGCCCCAAAAAGAAGAAATGGTATTTTTAAAAGAAGAAAAAGTAAAAGAAGACGGGTTTAAAGGAAAAGAAAAGGATTGGGGCAAGGGATCGTACACAAAAAAAAAATGGGCTAGTTCAAAATTACAGAAGTAAAAGGTTTTCCTGAGAAAACCAAGAAACCCCCACTATTAGGTCTATAGAAATAAGCCGATGATTTTGAGGATGTGCCAAATTTTGGGGGGGGGTTCCCAAAATTAAAGTATGGGGGCGAAACCCAAAATTTAAAAAAAGGGGGGGTGGTGGGAATGGTGTTAAAAGGAAGGATGTTGGGGTAGGGAATGTGGAAAAAAGGGGAAGGTTTTGGCAGAGGTTTGAAGGTTAAATTGGTGATGGAAAAAAAAAAGGGAAAAAGAGACTTGTACTCGTATTACTTCCACCCCAAGACAAAATTTCCTTTGGGGGGGAGAAGATATGGGAAAAATGATAAAAGGGCCCCAAAACCAAATGTTTAAAAAATAAAAGATGGAAAAATTTTGAACAAAAATTTTTGATTGGGAAAATTTTTTTTGGGAAAGAAATTTGGCCCGGGGAAAAATGGGGATACTGAAGGAGGAGAAAAAATCATGGGGTGGTAATTTTTGGATTTGGTAATGATAACATTATGCTCAGTGGATTTAAAAAGAATTTTAAAATTCGAGGGAGCGGGGAAAAACCATCAAAACCGGGTCCCACTATTTACGAAAAAACTGGGAAAATATTTTTAAAGTAATTAATTTAGTTCCCACTTGAAAAAGTGACCATGTACTTATTGAATTTGGGAAATAAAAGATAGCAAAAAGAGGGGAGAAAAGAAGAACACAAGAAAAGGGAAGGAAAACAATTTTTGGAAAAGCAGACCTTTTTTAAAGGATTAAGGAAAAAATTTTTTGGGGACAGACTGGAGTAATTTTCCCTGGGGAACCCCGAGGAAATAACCCCCGAAAAAAAAGGGAAAAGATTCTCCGAATTTACACAGGGAAAGGAATAAATAGTTATGTTCCAAGGATAGTTATCAGAGAAAGAAAAAAAATGAATGGTTTTAAAAAGAAAAAGTTTAATTAGGGAAGACTAGAAAGAGAAAAAACAGGGAAAAGGGTTTGGGGGGAAAAAAAAGGAGGTTCAAACCTTTTTGGGGGGAAATACAAAAAAAAACTAGAAATGAATATGGGAAAAATCCGAAGAGAAGAAGAAATAAATTAATTTGGAGAAATATAATAGAAAAATGTAAGAACGAAACCGAAACTTTTTTTTAAAAGATATATAAATTTGGGAAAAAAAAAAAACCGGAAGGGGAAAAAGTAACTGAAGGTTTGAAGGGGATAGTGTATGAAGATGCATTACAAAAGGCCGAGGTGATGAATATGGCTTCCAGCTGTAAATTTTCCAAGGGGAAAGTGAATTTAAAACGAAAAATATAATAACAAAAAAAAATTTTAATGGGAAAAACTTTAAAAATGACGTAATAAAGGGAAAAAGGCTAATGGGGAAAATCAAGATGTGAGAAAAGGGCCCCGGGTCCGATGGAGTTTTCGAACTGGTAATGAAAAGAGTGGGGAGTTTAAACCCAAATAAGGGAGGAAAATTCATAGTGTAATTTAGGTTTTACTCAAAAAGACGGGGTCCCGTTGTTGGAAAAAGGGAAATTTGTGCCAATTCACAAAGGTTTGGAAAAAAAGAAGAACCATTTTAAAATTTCAGGCCGTATCTTAAAAAAAGTGTAATGGGGAAAAATGTTGAAATAAAATTTTGAGGACAGATTTTTTTTGGTTTTAAATATTTGGAAAGACAAAAACCCCTTTCAGGTGGCCCCGTTTTTAATTTAGAGAAGGAATGTCATTTTACAACGAATTTTATTAAACTTTTACTCGAGAGGGGTTCCCATGTACCCAGGAAAGAAAAGGGGTGGGTCCCAATTTCATTTTACTTTTGGGCCTAAAAAAGGCATTTGACAAGGTACCCTTTTATGGGGACTGCTCTGGAACTAAAACTTTGGAGGATTGAAGGGGGGTTTTTCTGAAGTGGATGGAAGACTTTTTGGGGGACCCGGGGGTGAGAACCCTAATAAAAGGGTCCGAATCAGAATGGGGGCAAGTGTGTAAGTGGAAATTCCTAAGGTCGTATTGGCCCCAGTGAATGTTCGTGTCTTGTAATGAATGACAGAAGGAGTAAATGTTATATTTAGTTTTTTTCGGTATGAGCTCAATTACTAAGAAAAATAAAAAAGTAAGAGGACGTGAGGATTTACAAAAGGATCTGATAAGATTTTCGATGGAGTCAACTTTTGGGAAATGGAGTTTTTTGCTTAAAAAAGGGGAAAGTGATGGGGAAAAGGGGGGGGTACAAAAAAACGAAGAGGAAAAATAAATTCGATGGGAAAAGAATGGGTATCAAAAAAAAAAAAAAAGGGGCGAAAAAGGGCCCGGGAGTATGGGGTTACGGACAATTTGTCACCAAAAAAGATTTTAAACAAAAATCACAGGGATACTTTTCGTTTTTCTGAGGAATATAAAAATGGCTTTTAAAAAATCTGGTGAAGAGATGATTAAAAATTGATTTAAAATCTTTGATTCGACCCAAAGGGTTTGGGAAAATGCGGCCCGTGGGTTTTTGGGCACCACATAAAAGAATGATATAAAGATTTTTAAATACAAAGAGGGAAGGCCCCCAAAAATGGCTCCAAGGGCCCGAGGGGGTTTAACCCAAAGAAAAAAGAAATTTTTTAAGCTAAAAATTTCCCAACACTTGAGAAAAGAAAGAAAGGGAGATTTTATAGGGATGTATAGAGCATCAATGGGTCTGGAAAAAATTGATAGATGATCTTTTTGTGTGGGACGATAGAAATCAAGAGGTCATGAGAAAAAAAAAAGAAAGGAAAAACATGCAAAGGGATATAAAAAAATACAGGCTTCCCGTATAGAAAACATAGAACCCCGGAACAACCCTTTTATGCAAAGTGATTAATTCAAAAAGTATTCCGGACTTCAAAGGCAAAGGGGGGATTTAAAAGTAGAAATTTTGGGGACCCGGGGCAGTACGGGGCATGCTCCCTTTTCCCGTATGGTTTCAACTAGGGGAAATACCAACTAGGTAAATACATAGGCACGAAAACAGGTTCATTCTGTGTCTATGTTGCAATGAACTCGGTTGGTGCATAAAAAATGTCCCCTAGATTCCAGGCGAGGGGGAAAAAACACCTTTTCAGCCAGACAGCTTTAATGGGCGGTGCAGTGGTAAAAACTTAAACATTTTTTGCTGAGGCATCCCCAAAAATAAGTGATAAGAGCTACCCCCCCTCTGTCCACTTTGTTAAGGGAGTTTAAAAATAAAATTAAAAAATGATAAATAAATCTGGTTTCAATCAGCAATTCCTCTTTAAAAAGGGTAACCAAAAAAATAAATAATCCAAAGTATTTTTGAAAAAAGGTTAAAAAAATTTAATTTGGGACCCAAAACTTTAATCCAAATATTGTAAGTACTTGGGGGATCTACTGGACAGTACTTACATTTTTATGACTTGCACATGTTTCCTCTTGCAGCCAAACAAGAGAAAAAAAAAACTGTCCAAAATGTTTTAAGTTATGGTTTCCACAGCATATGGTGGTAAGGAGGGGTAACATAGGCCCCCCGTGGGGGGCTGCCCCCGTAAGACTATTGTTTTACAATCAGGTTTTTCAAAAACCCCCCATAATTGAGGTAATAAAACCCATTTAATGGGAAAAAGGGTTCTGGGCCCCCCCGGTTTTTAAAGGCCATTTTGCCAAAGTTTTTAAATTTTAAAAAAAAAAAAAAAAAAAAAAAAATTACTGCAAAACATAAAAAACACTTTTTGTGGAGGGGAATAATAGGTCTATTTAACCTCCCAAATTGCCCAAGAACCCACCCCTTCCCACTTTCCCTTTTTGAGTCCGCTTTCTTTTTTTTTTGCTGGGGAATTTTGGGGTTATATGAATTTTTATAAATCTTTTTGAGAACCCCCAACATTTTAAAATTAAACAAATCGCCCGGCCACCTTCAGGGGGGAAGCCCTTTTTTTCTCCCGCACCTCTCTTGGAAGGTTTCCCTTCCCAAAAAACCCAAGGCAAAGGGTTTTTCAAAAGGGGAAATTGTTTTTCCTTTTTTTAGATTATTTTTCGGTCCCCCTTTTGGTTTTTTAAGCGAAAATTTCCCTTTTTTTTCGAAAAAAGGAATTCCGTAAATCCGACGGTTTCAATAAACCCGGTGCAGACCGCCAGGGCTGGGTTTGGCCCGGGGTTTTAACTTTGGGCCCCAAAGTTTTTTGGGGTTTCCTCCGTATTTCAATTTTTCGTCCTTTTTTTACAAAAATTAATAAGAAAATGTCCTTTCAGGGGTCCAAAAAATCAAAATTTTATAATTTTGTAAGAAAAAATTTAAAAAAAAGATAACTTTTTTTTTTTTGGCCCATTTCTGTTTTAAAGGCAAACAAGGGGGTTTTGGGGAAGGGAGATAAGAGTAAAAACCAAACAGCCTTTTGGGGGGGTTTTTTAAAAAAGGGGTTTTTCTCACCAGGGGCTGGCCAGGCCCAAAAAAAAATCCCCAAATCCCCTTCATGATTGGGCCAAAAACCCCGCCCCTTATTTTTAAAAAAACCAATTGGGGAAAAAAGGGAAAGGGGGGGGCCTTTTGTCAAATTTTTCCCCCTTGGGTTCTTAAAATTTGGGAATGGGAGGGAAAAAACAGGTAGGAGTTTCCCGGCCTTTCCATAAAGGGGGTATGGAAATTTAAAACCGTTAGGAAGATGGGAAAAAAAAAAAAAAAAAAAAAAAAAAAAAAAAAAAATTTTTGAATTTTCCTTTGGGGGGGGGAGGCAAAAGGTTTAAGGGCCAGTTTTAAAGGGTTTTCGTATATAAAAAATTTAAAAGGGGGAAAAGAAAGGGTAATTGCCTTTTTTTGAGGGGGATTAAAATTTTGGCATTTAGGGCAGGGGGGTATTAAAGACAAAACTTTTTGGGGAATCCCCAAAACCCCCTTTTTTAAAGGCTTAAATCCCCCAAACCCTTTTTGTCCCTTGCATTTTTTGGGGTTTAAAAAGGGGCCTTTTTTGAAAAGCAACTGGAGGGGGGAAAAAAAAATTTACACAAAAAACCCCCCCACACCGAACTTGCCTTTGGTAAGTTTCCCTTTCCCGAGATTTAAAAGGGGTTTTCCTTAATTTTTTAAACCCCTACGCCAAGAAATTTTTTGTAGAAGAAGGGGTTTTGGGTCTTAAGGAATTCCCCTTACCGTTAAAATTTTGAAAACCCCCGGGCTCAGCAGCTGACAGCTACCCCGCTGGTTCCTGCCCTTTTGTTTTATTTTCCCACCATTTTACATTTTTTGGGATTACATCATACAGTACTGTATTTCAAGATGTCAGCTCCATCATGCTAGGGTGTCTCCAGCAGGAAGGGAGACTTCAATGAAATTGAAGAGCCTGAGCCTGCAGGAAAGGTCAAAGGACAAAAACACTACTTTATGCGACTAAGGCTTTGCCGAGTGTAAGCAAAGAGATGCAGTTATAACAGCAATATGCCGAGATACATTATTTTTGCCGACTTTCTGTTACATGTCACACAAGAGGTTGTGAGGGCATGATATACGAGTGAAAACAAAGCGATGCAATCTAGGGGAGGAGGTAGCAGAGTGGTTAGCGTCACCGAGTGGCGTTCTCGAAAACCCGAGTTCGATCCCGAGTGAGACCCATAAATCCACTTGAAATCTTTCTGCACCGTCGAGTGGCCTAAGAACACCCACATGCCCTGTCCATTAACTCTACCTTCGACTGTGAGTGCATGGGAGGACACAGGGGGGCGGCATGAGCCTCTAATCACAGGCGTCACTATAAGAATCCTGCCTGCGCCACCACTGGCGAGGGCCAACCATCACAGCCCTCGAGTGAGCCTCCAGGGCCTACCATCCCACCCCTGGAGCTCACTGCCTACACGCGCTATAGGCATAGATGGAAAAAAAAAAAAAAAAAAAAAAAAAAAAAAAAAAAAAAAAAAAAAAAAAAAAAAAAACCTGTCTTGACCTTGCCGAGTTATGTCAAATTCCGAGTTATACAGTGCCGAGTTATAAGGGTTTTACTGTATATACAGTACATCATTTAGGGTGATGTTAAAGAAATGTGGTGATCTGCTCTTCTTGTATGTATGCTACACCTCTTCTGGCTATTCATGTGTCAGATGCTTCACTCACATGACACATATCAACATTGTGGAGTCAAGACTAGGTCTCATTAACTCCTCTTCAATTGTCTTCAAAATCACACTCTACCACTTCTTTGAGTCCCTTGCTATTTTGTATGCTATTGTAATAATAATTGCTTTTATGAATTGACTAACTTGCCCTGCAGCACACAACATTTTACTTAATCAAATACTCCTGCCATCTTACTATGCAGACATTGACCACTATTTTCACTTACCATGCACGAGTCTCTATGGAGGCTCCCTTCCTTCCAATACCAAGCAACTATCAACAGGAAACATCAAGTTGCCTCAGCCACGAGCCTTATGGGCGTCCCCTTGGCCTCTTCCATGCCGAATTGCCGCTTACAGATACAACCCAGTAGGAAGGATCGGTTTCAGGGTAACGTGTCACCCAGGGGCGTAGTTAGGCCTGGGCATTGGAGGCTGTAGCCCCCAAAGTTTTATGAATAGCCCCGGATCTCAAATGCTTTTCTTTTCTTTTTTTACAAAAATAATATAAGCTCTGACGGGCCAACATCAAATTATATTTTAAGAAAATTTTAAGAAAAAAGATATTTGGTTAGATGTTACTTGGCGTATGGTGATGGCATCCTTTTTATGAGCAGGACATGAGGGAGGTGCAGAGAACAGAGGAGATGAAGAGACACCAACAGACCTTCTGGAGTTTTTTTTTTTTTTTTTTTTTACATCACAAAGGACTGGCCAAGGGCCCAAAAAAAGAGGTAACACAAAGCCCACTTAGTTGCCAGTCCCTATAAAGAAGACACAATAAGAGAATAAAGAAAGGGGGGGGGTCAATTTAGTTCAGGAGGTGTCTTGTCACTCTTCTCTTGAAAAGATTTAAGTTGTAGGAAGGAGGAAAAATTGAAACAGGAAGAGAGTTCCAGAGCTTACCAGTGAAAGAGATGGAAGAGTAAACTCTTGAATTAGGAAGATGGACAGAATAGGGATGAGAACGAGTAGAAAGTTTTGTGCAGCGAGGCCGTGGGAGGGGGGGAGGCATGCGGTTAGCAAGTTTAGAAGAGCAGTGAGCATAGAAATAACGGTGGAAGATAGCAGGAGAAGCAACATTGCGGCGGTGATTTAAAGATTGAAGACAGTCAGTCAGGGGAGGGGAGTTGATGAGACGAAAAGCTTTTGACTCAACCCTGTTTAGGAGAGCTGTATGAGTGGATCAACCCCCAAACATGTGAGACATACTCCATACATGGGCGGATAAGGCCCCTGTAGAACAAGCAACTGGGAGGGAGAAAAAAATGGACACAGATGCCATAGGACATCTAACTTCTTAGAAATTGTCTTAGCAAGAGATGAGATGTGAGATTTCCAGTTTAGATTTTTAGTAACATACAGTCCAAGAATGTTCATTGTAGAAGAAGGAGATAGTTGAGTGTCATTGAAGAAGAGGGGATAGTTATCTGGTAGGTTTTGTCGAGTAGATAGGTGAAGAAATTGGATTTTTGAGGCATTGAACAAAACAAGGTTTGCTTTGCCCCCATCAGAAATTATAGAAAGATCAGAAGTTAGGCGCTCGGTGGCATCTCTCCGTGAATCACTTAGTTCCTGTTGAATTGGACGTCTAATAAATGACATTAAAAAATGCAGGGTAGAATCATCAGCGTAGGAGTGGATAGGGCTTTGAATTGGACTTAGAAGATCATTATTGAATAATAGAAAGAGAGTGGGTGATAGGACAGAACCCTGTGGAACACCACTATTGATAGATTTAGGAGAAGAACAATGTCCGTCTACAGGAGCTGCAATAGAACGGTTTGAAAGGAAACTTAAGATGAAGGTACAGAGAGAAGGATAGAAACCGAATGAAGGTAGCTTGGAAATTAAATATTTGTGCCAGACTCTATCAAAAGCTTTTGATATGCCAAGGGCAACAGCAAAAGTTTCACCGAAACCCCTAAAGGAGGATGACCAAGATTCAGTTAGGAAAGCTAGAAGATCGCCAGTAGATCGCCCTGTACGGAAACCGTACTGACAATCAGATAGAAGATTGTGAGCAGATATATGCTTAAGAATCTTATTATTAAGTATAGATTCAAAAGCTTTAGCAAGGCAGGAAGTCAAAGCTATAGGACAGTAGTTTGAAGGATTAGAACGGTCACCCTTCTTAGGAATAGGTTGGATATGAGCAAACTTCCAGCAAGAAGGAAAGGTGGAAGTAGATAGACAAAGACGGAAAAGTGTGACCAGGCAGGGTGCAAGCACAGAAGCACTGTTTTTGAGAACAATAGGAGGGACTCCATCAGCACCGAAAGCCTTCCTAGGATCTAGGCCAGAAAGGGCAAAGAAAACATCATTACGAAGGATCTTAATAACAAGCATAATATAGTCAGAGAGTGAGGGAGAAGGAGGAACAAGCCCTGCATCAACCAGAGTGCAATTTTCTCTAACCTTTCTCCAACCTTTTCTCTAATCAACCAGAGTGCAATTTTCTCTAACCTTTCTCCAACCTTTTCTCTAATCAACCAGAGTGCAATTTTCTCTAACCTTTCTCCAACCTTTTCTCTAATCAACCAGAGTGCAATTTTCTCTAACCTTTCTCCAACCTTTTCTCTAATCAACCAGAGTGGAATTTTCAGCAAAGGTTTGAGCAAAGAGTTCAGCTTTCGAGTTCATCCTTTCAGATGGGCAGGCGGTAGCAGAGTGGATAGCATCACCGGGTGGTGTTCTCGTAGACCCGAGTTCGATCCCGAGTGAGACCCCTAAATCCACATAAAATATTTCTGCACGTCGAGTGGCCTAAGAAACCCACATGCTGCCCAAATACTCTACTTGGATTGCGAGTGCATCGGAGGACATAAGGGGGCGGCCATGAGCCCCTAATCACAGGCATCACTATAAAAATCCTGTCTGCACCACCACGGGCGAGGGCCAACCATAACAGCCCTCAATGAGCCCCTAGGGCCTACCATCCCGCCCTGGAGGTCACTGCCTACAGGCGCTATATAGGCAGATAGGCAAGAGGTAAAAAAAAAAAAAAAAAAAATTAAATAGATGAGACAGCTGTGGAGCCATCTGGGTGCAGCATAGGAGGGAAAGATAGAGAAGAAAAATGTTGGAAATGTTATTAGCTACATACCAGAATACACGAGAGGAATTCAATTCAGAAAGATTTTGACATTTTCTATGAATAAAGGAGTTTTTGGTAAGTTGAAGTAAAGATTTGGCATCTTTGGTGAAGATAATAATATCAGATAGACAAGACACAGAGTTAACACAGTTTTGTCACAGTTCAAAAGGAGCTTTTAATTAGTCATACAGTAGAACCAATACTTACCAAAAACTTCTCCATTCATAGAAAATGTCAAAAACTTTCTCAATCAAACTCCTCTCGTGACTTCTGGCATCTATCTAAATACATACATCTCTAACAATTTTTCTTCTTCATCTTTCCCTCCTATGCTTCACCCAGATAGCTGCACAGCTGTCTCATCTATTTCTGAAGCTGAACTCTTTGCTCAAACAAGTCAAACCTTTGCTAAAAATTCCACTCCAAATTCTTCTCATACTGTCCAAGATAGGGAGGCTGCTCACAGACAGTACCGTACCCATCCATCTCCTGAAACTCATGCCCTATATATTTCTGCCCGTAATCATGCCAAATCTTTACTTCAACTTACCAAAAACTCATTAATTCATAGAAAATGTCAAAATGTTTTTTAATCGAATTCCTCTCGTGACTTCTGGCATCTAGCTAATAACATCTCTAACAATTTTTCTTCTTCATCTTTCCTCCTATGCTTCATCTAGATGGCTCCACAGCTGTCTCATCTATTTCTGAAGCTGAACTCTTCGCTCAAACCTTTGCTGAAAATTCCACTCTGGTTGATGAAGGGCTTGGGACTCCTTTTCCTCCATCCTCTGACTATATTATGCCTGTTATTAAGATCCTTCGTAATGATATTTTCTTTGCCCTTTCTGGCCAAGATCCTCGGAAGGCTTATGGTCCTAACGGAGTCCCTCCTATTGTTCTCAAAAACTGTGCTTCTGTGCTTGCACCCTGCCTGGTCAAACTTTTCCGTCTTTGTCTATTTACTTCCACCTTTCCTTCTTGCTGGAAGTTTGCTCACATCCAACCTGTTCCTAAGAAGGGTGACCATTCTAATCCTTCAAACTCCCATCCTATAGCTTTGACCTCCACGCTTTTCCTCTTCTTGTGACCTCTACCGCTTAGTATAGTACACACAAACCTCGTTTTCCCGGACTAATAGGGGGGAGCACTGGTCCAGGAACCGGAAAAGTCCGGGAATCACAACAGTCCGATGCCATTACCCACCCCCGGACGTTTATCCTACTCTAGTATTTACTGTCCGGCAACCGCCAATATCAACTACCCCGCCGCGGATTTTTACGTCTGCTGAGCATGCTGCCACCTGGCGGGAGGCAGCAGAAAGTGTTCAATAGTCTAAAATGACGTTCCTACACCAGGGGCAGTGGGGGTCAGGGGACTAACGGAGGCAGTGCAGGTGAACCGTGAGTGTCGTGTGCCCAAATGTAAACAATACGACTGCTGAGCATGCTGCCACCTGGCGGGAGACAGCAGAAAGTATTCAATAGTCTCAGGAGACGTTTCTGCACCAGGGGCAGTGGGGGTCAGGGGACTAACGGAGACTGTGCATGTGAACTGTGAGTGTCGTGTGCCCAAATGTAAACAATACGACCGCTGAGCATGCTGCCACCTGGCGTGAGGCAGCAGAAAGTGTTCAATAGTCTCAGGAGACGTTCCTGCAGCAGGGGCAGTGGGGGTCAGGGGACTAACGGAGGCTGTGCAAGTAAACTGTGAGTGTCGTGTGCCCAAATGTAAACAATACGACCGCTGAGCATGCTGCCACCTGGCGTGAGGCAGCAGAAAGTGTTCAATAGTCTTAAGAGACGTTCCTGCACCAGGGGCAGTGGGGGTCAGGGGACTAACGGAGGCCATGCAGGTGAACCGTGCGTGTCGTTTGCCCAAATGTAAACAATATGACAGCTGAGCATGCTGCCACCTGGCGGGAGGCAGCAGTAAGTGTTCAATAGTCTTTAGCGACATTCCTGCACCAGGGGCAGTGGGAGTCAGGGGACTGACGGAGGCTGTGCAGGTGAACTGTGAGTGTCGTGTGCCCAAATGTAAACAATACGACCGCTGAGCATGCTGCCACCTGGCGGGAGGCGCGGACACTGACCAGGAGTGACAGGAGACGCTCAGACTGCCGGATAACTTTGTCAATTTACGAACAGGACTAGGCATTTCAATGTATAAAAAAATAATAAAAAAAATAAAAAATAACACAAAATTGTCCGGGACTTGACATATCTTCGGATTTCGGATTTTGTCCAGCAAATCCGATATCCGGGAAATGGAGGTCCGGGAAATTGAGGTTTGTGTGTATTATGTTTAGTATAGCTTGTATGTAGTTTTGTTTAGTTTTTTTCCTTTTGTTTGTGTTTTTCTCTACAGGAGCAGCCAGTTCAAAGGCCTGGCCTATGAAGAATAGGCCACTTGTAGCTAATATCAAGATCAAGATCAAGTATCGCTTCGTAGGTCCGTGCAAGGTATGAAAGGTTCTATGATGGTGGCTATGGAGGGGACCTACTCTTCAGAGCCAGGACAAAGTCGCTGGAGGTAAATAGTCGTATGTACAGATGGAAGAATGATGGCAGCAAGGTGTGTGAGATGTGTGTGACAGGAGTGGATGAAACCGTGGAGCACTTGATGCTGGAATGTGAACGGTATGAGTATGCTAGAACACAGATGTTGGAGGTAGTGGTAGGAGAGGTCGGAGTGGAAGAATGGCGAGAGATGAGAGACAGGAGAGTGGAGATGGAGTACCTGCTGGGGTTGTGTGCTGAGTGGAGGAGTGACAGTCGTGTGATTGAGAGTGTAAAAGAATTCTTGGAGAACTCTTGGAGAGCACGTAGGAGAGAGCATGAGAGGCAGGGGGCCCCTCAGTGATGGGGGACCCCGTATGAATGTGATGCAGAGAGAGGAAGGAGGGGAAAAAGAAATCCCTAGTTTTGCTTCCCCCTTTTGCTTCTCTCCCAACAGATTACGTGTGTGGGAGAACGCCGGACCAAAGGCTTCACTGACAGCATCTGCTGGGTGACTCCCAAATCAAGATCAAGATCAAGATCAAGATCAAGTCCTCAGTTTTCCTCCTCTTCCTCCTCCTCTCCTTTAATCTAGTGTTGGCCGAAGCCACCACCCCGGGAGGTGGGTCATAAACCCTTGGCTAAAACCCGGTACCCATTCACTGCTGGGTGGACAGGGGCTTGGGGCATTTTCAGGATATTTTTTGGGGGAAAAACTGAGTCTTATAAGCTGTAAAATACGGTAGGTACTCGCACCAGACTAAATAGGCATTTTTACAGTATTTTCAATACCCGAGTTTTGCGCTATGCCTTGGGTAGAAAGCAGGCGCGAAACTCGGGAGGGTAGTGTATATGGTTATCCATCTAGGCTGCTTGCACTGCTGAGTAGTATATATATATATATATACAGTCAAACCTCGATATAACGGACTAAAGCGGGGGGGGAGGAGGAGTCCGTTAAAGCCGATTGTCCGTTATAGCGAGGGTATTTTCCCAAGGGGGGGAAAATATATGAAAAAACTGGAAAAATTGTGAAATAAATGAGAAATACTCACAAACACAACCAGACTGTGTAGCTATGTTGGGAGGTAAACAGTGACTGGCACTACATGCTGAATTTGGTCCGCTCCTACACGTGAAATAAATGAGAAATAATCACAAACACAACCAGACCGTGTAGCTAGTCAAGCTCAAGCTCTAGTGAAAGGTAAACAAATTACTCACTAGCAACAGATTCAGCCGTGGCTTCCAAAGGTATTGCTTATTATCATGACTAATGCTCATTATTATATATATTATATAGTTGTGAAGTGCAGTTCTATACACGTGTCACTATTTAGGTCAGTGTAGCACTGCGTGTCACCTTAGATAAGGGTGATTTAGGGTGTTGAGGTGACAGGGAGACGTAGCAGCGGCCACGCCATAACACTAATAGTCACTATTTTAAACAATACACACCTTCTACCACTAAATCACTAGCAACACAGGCTCCTTCCTTATAATATTATATCTTAATATGTGATACATCAAAACTCCTTAAAACCCAAGCATTCCAAAATAAAATGAGAAAATAATACAATAATGTTGAGTTGACAATTCGAGCGGCGATAAGCGGTCTAATATGCAAAAAAAAAAAAAAAAAAAAAAAAAAGTCACGCAAATGGAGTCCGTTATATCCGAGGTCCGTTACATCGAGGTCCGTTATATCGAGGTCCGTTATATCGAGGTTTGACTGTATATATATATATATATATATATATATATATATATATATATATATATATATATATATCTATAATATTATATATGATACCGTAAACCCTCTCGTATTCGGATCCTCATTATTCGGACTTCGACATTATTCGGACCTCCTCCTTTTTTTTTTTTTTTTTTTTTTTAACTTTTAACTTTTTTTGTCTTTTTTTTTTTAGGGGTAGGTAGGGTGTCATGATGTGGGTCAGTGAAGTTAGAGGCCCAGGCAGCCAGGCAGAGCATTTATGATCCATCATTGAGCATATACCTTGTATACTGTGATTGTGGTTTCTTTGTTGTGTCCAAATGCTGTATTGGTGAGTGATCTGTGGCCATTGAGCCTTGGACCCAGATACAGCAAGGGAAGTGGTATCTCCAGCTACCACCCGCTCTCCCACCGCCTAGATATTACCTGCCCTTACTACCGTATCCAGCAAGCCTCCCTCGTTAGGTAGTTAACAAGTAGGAAGGCCCTGATTGGCTTGGACGAGTAATGACGTCATCAAACTTGTCATCAGTCACCAGCCAAAGACAAACTGTTTATAAAACTTCTCGACCAATCATAGGTCAACAAGACGTTTGACACGGCCTTTAAATGTCATGTCACACGGACACTTTTTCCGTTAGTATTACGGGGTGGCCGTGGCAAGAATGTTTCCCCGTCACTGGCTACCCCGCCACCTCAACACCTCTAAATAACCCGTATTTAAGGTGACACGCGGTACTGAACCATCCTAAATAATTACGCGTATATATAATAGCTCACCATAATCACTACGTTGTATAATAACTAGTAATAAGACGTAAAAACCTGCCCACCCTGCTGGCAAGCGACCTCCCCGCTTGGCGCCCTGCCTACCTCTCTGGACAACACCACTGTCATCTGCCTCACCTGTGCCTTCCTGAAGAAGACAGGTCAGCTACCACGCCTGTGATAGCATCATAGGATATCACCAGGGATCAGAGGGCTCCTCAAGGGGTCCTCGCAGCCCTACAGACAACATCAAGAAGGAGGAGGAAATCTCCGCCAGAATGATACTGCTGCCGGCTGCCGCTGCCAGACGTAGGACTGATGGTACTGTACACTACTCCTGTACAGTACTTATTGTGTATTTTTACTGTAGATTTATTTATTTACATGATTTATCTGATGTTTATTGATATTTGCATGACTAAAGAAATTTTCTATAATCACCTATAATTATTTGTTTCTTTTTATTATTATTTATCTGCATATTCGGATCTTGATTACGGACCATCCTTGCCCAATTAGTCCGAATACGAGAGGGTTACTGTGGTAATATAGATCATAATACGTAGATAGTTATATATATAATATAATATATATAAATTATAAATCTATATTAATAGTATATATATATATATATATATATATATATATATATACAGCCAAATTCCCAACATTCGACCTCCAAACATACGACTTGTCCAAACAATCGACTTTTCCATCACCACATTGTGTCTTGTTTTTGCCATTTATTTTACTTATTTGTTTTGTTTTTAGAAAACGTTGATTTGTGGCTTTATTTATCCATGAATTTTACTTTCGCCTATACCACTGGATCGGCCTTCAAGAGCTGCATCTTTTATGTTCTATACCATTTTGTCCTTACGTTTATGGCTACTGTGATATCCGAACATCCGACTATTCCAATTATCCGGACCTACCTTCGGTCCCCCCAAGGTCGGATAATTAATACTTAGCTGTATATATATATATATTATATATATATATATATATATATATATATATATATATATATATATATATATATATATATATATATATATATATATATACAGTAAAAGCCTTATAACTCGGCACGCTAGGGGCTCTGGGCCTTGCCGAGTTATTCAATGTGCCGAGTTATGCAATGTCCTCTTCTAATATGGGTTTAAAAAAAAAAAAAAAAAAAAAAAAAAAAAAAAAAAAAAAACTACTACTACTACTTTGTCTTTGCCATGCCGAGTTATATCAAATTCCGAGTTATACAGTGCCGAGTTATAAGGCTTTTACTGTATATGGGTTAAAATATTGAATATTAGTACGTATTACAATTTCTTGACTTCTTCTTGTGACCTCTTTCTCTTAAGTTTCGCTTCGTAGGTCCTCCTCCTCCTCCTCCTCTCCTCCTCCTCCTCCTCCTCCTCCTCCCTCCTCTCCTCTCCTCTCCTCTCCTCTCCTCTCCTCTCCTCTCCTCTCCTCTCCTCTCCTCTCCTCTCCTCTCCTCTAGTGTTAGCCGAAGCTTCCACCCAAGGAGATTGCAAACCGTAACACACACACAGTTATTCGCCTGCACTGTTTTTGTCAATGGTAAACAAACATGGCTCCGACAACCTGGCAGGCTATCACTGCTATACACTTACTTATGTATATTGTCAATCGTAGACAAGCATAACTAGCTAAAAACGTGCATGGATGCGTTCATGGTTGGCTCGTGGAACTCGTTAGACTCGTTCTCTGACAGATGGAAAAAGTGCTAGTTGACGGCGCCTTAGTGTCCCCCCAGTTTTGGACGCAAGTTAAAATGTACTTGT
>JACEEZ010004214.1:337374-352757 GCA_016584305.1 Chionoecetes opilio | reverse complement strand
TCCTTCGTTCTTGATTTTTTTTTATTTTGATCTGTTAATCATTTTTGAACAATTCATCATAAAGCCCCTGAGTGCTCAGACATTCCAGTGGATCAAGAGTGACCTCCTGCCCAATTCACCAAATGAGAGTGGGTAACTGCGCGCCAAGGGTAGGTTGTCTGCCCAACAAAGCTTCCTTCAGATACACTTGATTCTGAATGAAATCATGTCAATCAATCAATCATTGGGGCATACGCCGGGGGCGCGAAAAAAACCTCGCCACCCTACGACGCCACTCCCGAGGGTCACACGCGCGAGTTCCCATGCAGGGCCCTTTCCCATACCAAGCAGTCTCGACAAAAAGCATCAACTTGCCCCACCCCCACGAGCCTTGTGGGCGCCCCCTTGGCCTCCTCCACGCCGGATTGCCCTCTTACAGATACAAACCCGATGGGAAGGATCGGTTTCAGGTAGCGTGCCACATGCCCATATAGCCGAAGTTGGGCGCTGACGGACTATGCAGGTAATAGGCCTCAATCAGTCTCACGGTGCAATCGCTGATTTGACACGTAATCTCCCAGCGGTACCCCATGATTCTGCGAAGACACTTATTACCAAAGGCATTGATTCGTCTCTTTCAAGTCACTAATTTTAGTTTTTCCATTTCCACAACCATAGGGGTAAGACGGGGGATCACAAGCGATTTGAAGATCCGGATTTTTTGTCCCCCTGCACAGGTACCGACAAAACGCCAAATACTCCCAGCGGGAGCGGGGTCCATAACACCATGGGCTATGCCAATCCCCCCCGTAAGACTTCTTGAGGCGTGACCCGCCGTCCATTAATGGACTGCGCTACCAAGGTATGTAAAACTTTCCAAGATCTCCAATGTCCTGCCACACGCATGAACAGACTGAAACTGCTTCATCAGAAAGTCTCCAAAACCCTGGCCTTGGTCTTGACCGGGAGACCTCAAGTCAAAGGCTTTGCCTCCTTCTGCAGCGCCTCGAGAGCCATCACCAGACCTCCAGCGACTCAGCAAGGGATTACTGCATCATCGCAAAAAACAAGATCATGATCTTGGTGTGCCAAGGGATGCTCCACAATCTTTTGGATCTACACCTTGTCCAATACCCAGTCCATAAAAAGCGTGAAAAGTGATGGGCAAGGACGCACCCTTGCCCACTCCTGTATTCACAGGAAGAAGCGGATACACCTGCTCCACCTTCACAGCAACTTTTCGTCCCGATACAGACAGTTTATCAACCAAATAGCCCTTTTGCAGGAATCCCTCGAAGTCGCAGAAGATCATGTTGGTAACATATATATTATATAGCCCATATATAATGAAGTGTGGCAATATGCTAAAGGCACAGTTTGGTTTTCATGACATTATAAACAGTTCACAGTATGTTGTGTTGCAGCCAGTGCGGTAAAGATTGGCTTCACTCACTGCTATAACGAATGGTTTGTTTGCAGCGGTTGGGGAGCCGGCGCTGTGCTTGGGCTACGGGTTGGTGATGGCCCTGCGTCAGGCCATCACTGCGGCTCGAGTCCATGCCGGGGAATCGGGATGGTTTGATATAAGTAAGAAAACCAGAAACTTGATCTAACATTTCTCACTTAAGGGGTTGACTTTTTCTAATATTCCGGGGGCCAGTCTGTGTGGTCACAAAAGTATACATTGATATTATGTTGAATTGCTTAAGTCCATACCATTCTAGATGACTTTTCGCATCAACAGGCACGCACTGACAGTGGAGAAGATAAAACAACTGTGGTCCTTGTTGATTCATCACGGGTTTTCCACAACCCAAGAGTAAATAGCTCCCTTGTGAAAGGTAATTTGGTCAAGCAGGAGCAAGAAGGGTTGGGGTTTTTTGTGATGAAGTTCTCAAGGATTCTTTATCAACAGCTCACACTTCTTTATGAAATTGAGTGAGAATATCAGAAATGGGCAGCAATTTATGTTTTTGCCAGTTACTGATAGTTTGACCACCCTAATAGCTTGTATTACATAATATAAAGAACCTAATCATGTCAGGATTTAATCTAATCAAAAAGTAAGCAAAGAATTTTAATTAGAAAGCTCTCTAATTCAACATTGATGGAAATATTTTACTTGTGAGTTTATTGTAGGATGTCTTGTGTTGTTTTATGATAAGTGTAGGTTGACTCTGAAAACTATAGAATGATAACACTAGGGAACAAATTTTTGTTGAGTTAGGTCTGACACTTGTTATTAAGTAATTTTTGGGTGCTGAATCCAAAACTGAACTCAGTTTTTCTCTATCACGTCAAGTTTTTGACTGTAGGTTTTTTTCTTTTTTCCTTAAAAATATAAAAAATACTGTACATACCAGTAACAGTGCTTATTTTATAAAAAGTTGCAATGTTAACATACAATGAAAAATGAAAGAAATAGGCATGAATAAATGTTTATTTAACATTATCATGTTTTTTAGAAGGATAAGGCTATAATTGTGTGCAGGTTAAGGTTTCAAAAATTTACTTGTAGCTTTGTCTGGAGTGTTCAACTTGAGGACTATCGCGTTTAAATGTTTCCAAAACAATAGTCCACCATCTATGCACATCCCATCTACCCTGGTAACTTCTTCCAAAACCCTTCAAATCTTGGTGAAATCGTTCACCTTGCTCGTCGCTAGCAGCACCAAATTTTTCCGGAAAGTTTGCAAGAGGGCCCTATGCAAAAAATGTACTTTTAATACCTCATTTGCAAACCAAGCGCCTTTTGTAGCTCTCCAATAGTTTTCTGAAAAATTTTCTGTGTAATTACTTGCACGTGTATTTCCAAAAGTTTTTTGACGACGTCTTTGAATGATAGCCAAGCATTCTTTTCAAGGTCTGACATAGTACCGTTTGAAATGTTTTATCTTTGATGAGCTGTCGGGGAAATTTATGGACCCTCAAACCACCGGCCTTGATTTTTTCAATTGACAGTCCAAATGCCAAGATAATTACTTCAAACAGTCCCCCATCAGTTGACAATGTTTTTTTCAAATTGTTTCATGAGACCTAGTTTTATGTGCAGAGGTGGGAATATATTTTCTTCCTGTCAACAAGTGGCTCCCCTGTACAATGTTAGGATCTCCAGGTTTAAATCAGATCTCGGAGGCCAATTCGTCTGAAACCCAATGCTTCTCTCGAGCTCTGCTATCCCCACAACAAAAGAAAGCAGGGATACTTTTTTGTATCCACGTTGTTGACCAAGGAAGGAAGGACACCATTTTAAGGTCAACACAGATGATCCAAATTTTGTTTTGTCATATTGCAATAACTCAATGACTCTCTTTACATCTCCCCTATTCTTCCGAAGACAACCGAAAGCCCAATAGGGACTGCGCCAAACAAATTGCCATTGTGTAAAGGACACACTTCAAGCTCCGCTTTGGCTATCAATAAACAATCGCCATTCATTTGGATTGTAGATGGAAAGCCGTAATTCCTTCAGGGAAACCAGGAATGTTATGGCAAAACACAAAACCGCCCGGGACTTCAAAAGTACTGCAGAAATGTACTTTCTCTGGTTCGAAAGTATGATACCTTCACTCCTTGTTCAAGTATGTTTTTCTCGTTTTAGTCTTGATGCTAGTATTTCTGAAGCTTTTTTGGATAGGCCCAAATCACGTGCTAAATCATTCAACTCGTGCTGATCAAATCCCCTACGAACTGAATCCTCGTGAATGTCAAAATCTGCATCATTGCTGTCACTGCGTTCTTCAACATCACTCAGATCTTCTAGAGGAGGTAGTTGTTCGAAACTGGCCTGGAATTTCAGCTGAATGAGGGATTGGTCTTATAGCTGACGGTAGATTAGGATATTCTATTTTACTTTTTTTTTTCTTGTTAAATCCTGATGTTTTCACTAAACAAAAATAACAGTCTTTTGGGAAGATCTTTTTGCTCTCGCCAAACCATGGGGATACCAAATGCCAACTTTTCACGTGTTTTCCCTTTTGGGCCACATCCGTAATCTTCTTTGAACACACTGCTTGGGACCACTTTGTGAGGGGCCCATAGCTTGTCTTGATCACCGAGTTTCACTTTAAAATATGCGAAATATGCTTCTTTGACAAATACGCTGATGCTTGCCCTCTGACTTGGACTGGTGAAACTACCACATATATAGCAGAAGGAGTCAGGGTTGTTTAGGCATTTACGACGAGACGTAGCAGGAGCAGACATGATCTGAAACAAAAGAAATATATACCTATGTAAATAAAACACTAAGCTGGAATAGTTACAAGCTTTGAAAGAAAAAAAAACAGCATAAAACGAAATAGAAATTACAATGGTATGTTGTTACAAGGTTAAGAGAAAAGCCATAACAAATCCTCCTAATTCCTACTATCCTAGCTTTCTGTTTGCAGATATTGATAGTACTGACCTATTGGGAGCTGCACACACCTCTCACCGCACTGTCTCAATTGTAACTGCACAAACAAGTTGCCACATAGCTCTCGATGAGTCAAATCGTAATCAGCTGGCAAGTTTTACTACAGCTCACAAGTGGAATTTTGCTTATCTGGAGGGTAAGCTGTGGAGAAAAAACTTGACGTGCTAGAAAAAAACTGATTACAGATTTGGAATCAGCATGCCAATTTTAGTCTAAATAAGCTCAAAAATCTAACTCAACAATTTATTTTTCTTCAAATTGTTCCCCAGTGTAATATTACAGGATAATATTACTAGTGTTTGAGAGATGTCGAGGCTGTAACACTCACCAACACTTTCTTTGTAAATTCCAGAGATCAGTAAAGTGTTTAGTGCCAGCCAGCATTGCCACATGTACAGAGCCTGGCAGGGCAGCAGAATACTTGATAACAAGCCTCTGTCTGACTTATGTCCTCAATGACTGTCTTGAAATCATTGAGGAGGTGGACTCATATACTTCCGATGGGTATTCTTCAGGATGCATTCTGCAATACTATACAATCAATCAATCAATCATTGGGGGCATATGCCGGGGGGCGCGTCGCCTCGCCCACCTGACGACGCCACTCCCGGGGGTCACCACGCGCGAGTCCCTATGCAGGCTCCCTTCCCATACCAAGCAACACTCGACAGGAAACATCAACTTGCCCCAGCCACGAGTCTTGTGGTCGCCCCCTTGGCCTCCACGCCGAATTGTCTCTTACAGATACAACCCGGTGGGAAAGATCAGAATCAGGGTAGCGTGCCACGTGCCCATATAGCCGAAGTTGGAACTGATGGACTATCCAGGTAATATGCCTCGATTCAGTCTCACGGTGTAATCACTGATTTGACACTTAACCATCCCAGCGGTACCCCTTGATACTATACATAATCTAGTTAATGGACAGTGTCAACTTCCCCATGGAGTATAATTAAGGAACCTTGGATTTGGGTAGCAATAGGTGGATAATATTGATAAGAATAAGTGTTGTTGGGTGCAGTCAGGTTTTCATAATGATTGATTTAACAATTTGATTACTAATGACTTGCCTTGTAATTCATATGAGAATGTGTAATACTTACAATGTCACACACTAATACAATGTGAAATAAATAATGGGAGTTTCAGATGTTGTATTAAACTAATACATTTTATGGAATACAATAAATCTTGGCAAACTTACTTCCTTACAGGTTGATGAATGTTGTAGCTTCCTGGTCATTGGCACCTTTGTCACAGGCTTTGTGTTGTACCTTCCAGTAGCAACTTTTCTTCTTCTTTCTGTTCAGTTTTTCCCATAATGTTTTATGAGGTTAGACGGCCGATGATACGCTTCCAACTATCTCTATCCGTTGCTTCAACTTCTTCAAAAGCTTCTTCGATGAAGAAGAGGAAAGTGTCAGGAAGGAGGTGATGAATATTTAAGGTTGAGGAAGGGGTGGGTGTTGTGCAGAAGGAATGGTGTTGATGATGGATGATGTGGAGGGGGCTTTAACGTGACTGAGGGGAATGTGGATGTTGAGTGGAATATGATAATGGAATACAATGGAAGTGAAGAGAGAAGAGATGGTCGGGATGAGTATGAGGAGTAGAGTGGAAGGATCCGAGAGACTGAAAATGAAGGTGCCAAGTTAATGAGATATTAGATATTAATTACTGCAATTAAAGGGCCAGTGACTATAATCATGCAGCGATGTCAGACTTTTATTAAACTGACAACTTTCTTCCACGAAACTCCCCCGCGTCTTGGATAAATCTTCAAAAAAACTATGATTACCTCGGCTTAGATTTACGGGGCACAAACTTGTTTGTGCCCCGTTGCACATTACTTGCATCATTACTTGCACTTCCCCGCCTAAAATAAATCAGTTTAATAGCGGAGCAAACATGGACGCAGGTTAATGAGGACGAGTGCTGAAGGTGAGATGCAAAATACATTAATCAAACTGTAATTTAGAATATTTTACTTGAACAGTTTCCGAAAGATGGTGAAGGATTGGCAACAGGAGGATTGACAGAAAATATTTCAAATGGCAGGTAACTGAATGCTTATTGATGTTTTGTTATGTTAGTCACCTCAATAGTTTGTGATGCCCGGCCATTGATTTCTGATTGAGTGAGGGCACGGCAAAAAACTAGCAAAAAAACAGAGAAGGAGGAGGAAAAGGAATACAAAGGAAAACGCAAACATTGGCACATCTATTACCGTAGATAACAGTAAAGTCGCCAGGACAACTTTTTTTTCTGTTTACAGACGTGTGGTGGCGTTAATACTTATATTTCTACATCCATGATTTCAGGAAAGTTAGAAGGGGCTATCTGGAGAGTCTGTGTCATTTTGTGTCTTCATCTGTGTCATATTATGGCAATAAATGAACAAATTACAAAAAATATCTACAAAGTGGCTACCAACAGTAGAGTCGCCATCTAGTGTTTATTTACTGAGTGAGTGAGTGTCGTACCGCTGTCGTCGTCGCCCGAAAAAAAAACGCGTAGTGAAATTTGAAACCGTCTATACTTGCAGATACAAAGCATAACACAACGCTGAAACAGAGTAGATTATACAGTCATGATATAAACTACTGTGTATTATCTTAAGTGGCACATAAAAATCAGTAGTAATGCTATAATTCGTAATATATGGCGCCTGGCGACATTACTGCAGGTGGCGACTTCACTGCTATCTACGGTAGCTCTAATGAGGTTATTTGCAGCACACCCAGAAAAATCTCGACTTTCTCTTTAATTAAGGAGGCAGAAGGGCTAAAGTGAAGGCTGTCGCGTATATTTTGGGGGGAAGGTTGTGAGTGGAAAGAGAGAATAGATGAGTGAGAAAGAAAGATAAAAATCAATATATACTAAAATTATAACATTGAGGCAACTCAATCAAAAGGAGGTTGAGGAGTGAGAAGAAAGTGGCAAAAGTCCAGTAATAATAAACTACATAATAACTTACTTTAGTTAAGACACAGACGTGGTAATTATTTTCTTTATATTTAACTTCCCTTTTAATGACATTTCATCATGAATGTTTTGCTCGGTTCCTGTTTTTAAAGTTATTCCTTCAACCTCTCGTTTCCTGTTTCATTTTTCTTGCGGTCTGTCGTTTTATTTATTTATTTATAGGCCTCTTCCATTTGTGCCCAAGTTGCATGAACCAGTTCTTTCAGTTCAGGGTTGGGTTCTGGGTTCAGGGTTGGGTTCGCGTGTCACAAATGGAACGCAAAAACCCCGTTTTTTGTTTACAAACATACTCAGCTGGCGAGGCAATTTAAGAGAGAGAGAGAGAGAGAGAGAGAGAGAGAGAGAGAGAGAGAGAGAGAGAGAGAGAGAGAGAGAGAGGAAAGAGAGAGAGAGAGAGAGAGAGAGAGGAGAGAGAGAAGAGAGAGAGAGAGAGAGAGAGAGAGAGACGAGAGATAATAAGAGAGAGATAACAAGAGAGATAACGAGAGAGAGAGATATAACGAGAGAGAGAGAGATAACGAGAGAGAGAGATAACGAGAGAGAGAGATAACGAGAGAGAGAGATAACGAGAGAGAGATAACGAGAGATAACGAGAGAGAGAGATATATTGAGAGAGAGATAACGAGAGATCGCGAGAGAGATAACGAGAGATCGAGAGAGAGATAACGAGAGAGAGAGATAACGAGAGAGATGAGATAACGAGAGAGAGATAACGAGAGAGATAACAAGAGAGAGAGAGAGAGATAGCGAGAGAGATAACGAGAGAGAGATAACAAGAGAGATAGAGAGATAGCGAGAGAGATAACGAGAGAGATAACGAGAGAGAGATAACGAGAGATAACGAGAGAGAGAGATAACGAGAGATATAACTCAGCTACCGTAGCTGCTATGTGAAGGGATCATATCAAGTTTAAGATCGCGGGAACGCATGGCTCCACCAGCCATGTATGCCTCTTTTCTGCCGTCTGACATCCTCTCCGACTCGTGCATAAGGAAAATCCTTCACGATAAGAGAAATAGGGCCCAAGGCGACCATTGTTTGTTGTGAACTGAAAACTCTACCCAAGCTACCCACCTCTCAATGTGAGTAGAGAAAGTTCACGGGTTTTGCGGCGTCACTACGCGCTTTGCCTCGGACCCAGCAGGGCCCGTATTTATAATACCTTATGGGTTTCCCATAAGCAGACAAAATGGCGAAGTTCGCCATAAGTCACCGAAAATTCCATAAGTGCTCGTGTTTTCCCATAAAGTTGCCCATAAGCGCTAGGGGATGTCCGGAGGTCCCATAAGGATCCTTATGTTGACATAAGCCGTCAACATGGCAGCTCAACAACTCTTCCGCCAGCGCCAACCAAGGCATTTTCGTGTCAGAAGAGACGTTCTCGGCGAACTAAGTGACAAGGAACTTGTCAAGAGGTATCGGCTGAACCATGAGGGAATTATGTATGTCACTCTCGTAAATGCATTCCTCCTGAGTAAATAAAAAAGGAACCATACACTGACAGCGGGAATGAAAATTATAATAACATTATGATTGTTTCCTCGCCACTGGCAAGATGCAGCAGGTACTGAGCAGTGCAGCTGCTGCAGTGATGACCATGGAGCAGCTGGAGTGGATAGGGAAAATGCTTGCTCAAGGCCGTCCATGGTAATACTCTCGTGTACCCAAATTCTGTGAGAGACAACCGATAAGTCTCGCCGACGGAAATTTTCGACGACAGTTCCACTTCTACTAATAGATGAAAAGGATGAATAAAGGGTTTTCATTGTTTATTTGACAACATTTTTCGCAGGCATTATTATTTTATATTTAGTATTGATATGTTTATAATAAATTTAGCTCGTTTTTGGCAGAAATGAAGGTAAAGATTTGTTTTACCTACGCAGTCATATCTACCTTCTGGAGGGCTATCATTTCAGCTTCAGCACGTAGTGGAGATACTACTTCCGGAAAAACAAAAATGTAATACTTGGAAACAAGGTTAATTTTTTACACTAGGACCAGAATTGATCCCCTACACAATTGGGAGTGTGCTTTCTGGTTACCTTAATGGATTCTAAGAAACTCTCAATGAGTTTCTGTCGCAAATCATTACTTCTGGAGATATCAAATGTTTTTAGTAAGAAGCGTATATGACATGAAATTAACTAACCTAACCCCACCTTTAGATTCACTAACCTAACCTAATGTAACGTAACCCCACCTTTATATTCACTAACCTAACTCCACCTTTAGATTCACTAGCCTAACCTAACTGCACGTTTTAACCATCTAACTAAAGCCAAATCCTCATTGGAAAGTGTTCGCGGCAAGAGAAGAAAAGCAGAGGCGATGCAGGTCACAAGAGGAAGAAGAGTGAGACGCACGTAAACACTTGTCTTTCTCCTCCCTATAAATAACAGGTATTATTGTAGTGTTTGCCCATACTCGCCCCTCTCCCCAAAAACAAGTTTGGGCACCTTGGGGGATATGCGGGATATTTGGCTGGGGTATAAAATGTGCGTTGCAACCACATAGTTATTGAGTTAGGTAGTGGCGTAAAAATTCCCTAGATCTAGGGAAAATTGACTGAATTTCTTCAGTCAAGAAACGTGTGGACCTGCTGACGATCCTCACAAACAGAATGACCGGAGTATCGAGTCCCCGCCATCCTCCCCCACCCCTCCCACTAAGAAGTAAGGTAAAACAAAATTAGATTACCGGGGGTGTCGAGGGGCCCCATTAGGTTAGGTTAGATTATCGGGTGATTATCGCTAAGTTAGGATAGATTATCGGGTGATTATCACTAAGTTAGGATAGATTATCGGGGGTCGAGGGGGGCAGAGCCCCTCGCTAGGAGGTTAGGTTTAATTTGCTTAGGTTAGGTTAGATTACGAGGGGGGCCTTGTAATCTCTGAGCTTGAAGGTTAGGTAAATTTCCCATATCTAGGGAAAAGTACCTTAGATATAGGTAATTTCGACTCCTACACAACTCTAAAAATACGTGTTTTCGACGCATTATTTAGTCCCCACCCTCAAACCCCGCATTCCCACAGGTCCCCAAGCTTGTTTGGGGCAAGGGGGAGAGTATGGGCAAACGCTAGAAATTTACCAAATAACATCATATTTCCAAATATAATGGCGGAAGAGTGACGGAAGGATACACACAAGTTAAACCATGTAGTAAAGGAGGAGAAAGAAACAATAGCCAGGGAGGAAGTGATGATCAGGCAGAGATACGGCAGTATAAAGAGTAGCGACAGATTACGGCAGTATATCTACCTAGCTATATATATACTGCCGTATCCTGTCTGATCATCCTCCCTCCCTGGCTTTTGCTCCTTTCCCCTCTTTACTACGTGTTTACCTGTTTGTTCCTTCCGTCACCCTTCTACCACTACTTTTGGAGATATAACATATTATTTATAGGGAGGCGGAGAACAAGTGTTTACATCGTTCCTCCGAATTATAAACTTTCTACGGAATTTATTCTACACGTATTATGAATTAATCCATTAAATGAATGAAGTGCAAATGAATGTGAAGTGACAGTTATGAACGATTGTGAAGGACTGATTGAATAGAGGGATGGAGGAGGGTAAAGGAAATATAGAGGGGAAAGAAATTAATCAAGTGGTAAATATGTGAGCGGTATGGCCAAGAAATAAAATACAACCACCTCACACTGACAGGCACAGTGCCAAACATAGTCATATCATTCACCTGTGTTGCCTTGCGGTACTGCCCGCTGGCGATTCAGGTGGGGCCGAACACGTGAATCCCTTGTCAACGGGGTCTTGGCCTGAAGAACTCGGCTTGTCATATGTCAGGGAAGGCTCCCGAGGGACCACGCTGACGACACCCACGAACTGGGGAGAGTTAGACAAAAAATGGCTTGAGTGACTTTTTTTCTTTCTTTTCTCTCTCTCTCTCTCTCTCTCTCTCTCTTCTCTCTCCTCTCTCTCTCCTCTCTCTCCTCTCTCTCTCTCTCTCTCTTCCTCTCTCTCTCTCTCTCTCTCTCTCTCTCTCTCTCTCTCTTCTCTCTCTCTCTCTCTCTCTCTCTCTCTCTCTCTCTCTCTTCTCTCTCTCTCTCTCTCTCTCTCTCTCTCTATGCATCTCTCTGCTCTCTCTCTACACGCTCTCTCAATATTTAATTGCGCCATTTATGTTAAAGTATATATTTGTCAATGAACGAAACCCAAAATCCTTTAGAAATTATCCTGTTTAAATTAAAAACGTATATGCATCACTTACACTATAATTAACCCCTAAGGTTCCTTCACTGCAAGAGATGATTTCACTCCCTGTGGCTAGTCGGTAAGCGTTAGGTGCCATCTAGGTACTATATTACGTTCAACTCGATAAGGTTTTTCCTTCGACAATGCGGCAACTACTGAACTAACCTTAGTCTGGCGTGCGTGACACTCTGATACCAGTACCGTCTGCAGGTGTGGGGGAGTGGGTCTGGGGGAAGGTGAGGTGAGTATTGCGACTTCAAGCGTATAGGCAGTTGGTAGGCTACAACTGGGTGAAGAATACAGATGGGGCAGGGATGTGGGAGCAGTGTCTCGTCAGTATCTGTCAATGGAACAGGCATACAGCCGCACAGCTGAGTAGGGGGGTGGCGTACTAGGACAGCGGAGCTCAGTCACTTTCCACGCCACTAGGGGGGTATCAAGGGTGTATTTTAAAGATTAGCATGAGAGAGGTGAAGTATGTAAGCAGACTTATACGGGCGGCCATGCCGGCTGTGCCGCGGCAAGTGTCACACCCCCGCATTTGTATCCAGCCACTTGATGTGGACTGGCAGGCATCAAGCCTTTCCACACTAGGGTCACCAGGCTGGCGGTAGCTAGGCGAGTTTTAATTTTTACATTTTCAATGAGACGCCAGGCTGGTGCGGCCGCTCGGAAGAGGAAGAAATTGTGAAAGGAAGTGATATGGAGAGATGTGAAGGAACTCAGTTGTAGACAAAGCCAATTCTGTCTCTCGTTACTTTGGGCGGTCGGCGAAAGCTATAGTGAAGGTCAATGCAACACAGCCGAGAAACACGACAATAGGCTATACATTTTTAGTAAGGTCCATCACGTTAATTGGAATCAGTCCAATGTCATGTTCCCGAACTGTAGTTGCGAACAGAGCACCACGCGGCCACTGTTTGGCGAGAGATGAGGAGATTCATTTAATTTTATTCACATCGTCTGTACAAATGGAGCAGAGGGATGGTGGAAGCGGTGTAGCAATGCAGGTCAGAAAGGAGTGATTGAATGTGCAATGAAGGAGTGACAGTATATATGAAACGATTGTGAAGGACTATGCTATGTGTGTGTGTGGTACAAGACATCTGTTTAGCTCAGTGAATCAGTGGGAATAAGTGTGCGGTATGGCTAGAAATAGGTTAAGTGTATATGATTGGATAGAGACGAGAGAGGAAAATGGTAGACGAAAAATAGGACTAGATGAAAATGAATACGAGTGAAGAGGAGTGACATATACTCCCAAAGAAATTACAAATAGTACTTACTAAATTATATTTTGAGAGAGAGAGATGAACCACACACACAGACAGACACAGCCCAAAGCTCACCTGTGTTGCCTACAACGTGCTGCAGGGCGATCCAGGTGTGGGAGGAACAGGTGAATCCCATGTCGTCGGGGTCTGGCCTGTCATAGGGCAGGGGGAAGGTACCCGAGGGACAGGGTGACGAACCCACGAACTGGGGAGAGTGATGAAAAATATGATTGAAGAACTACTCTCTGTCTCTGTCTCTGTCTCTGTCTCTGTCTGTCTCTGTCTCTGTCTCTTTGACCATTGGGAAATGCAAGCATGTTAGTTTATATGAGTTAGTTGGTTTTGTATAATTAGTTTATATGTTTATATTGGTCAATGGAAACGAACAGCCCAAAATATTATTAATAAATGAGCTCCTTTAAATTGAAACAACGTACAATGCGTCATAGATCTTGGAGATACGATTGCGTTCAATTTTAGATTGTTCTAACACTGTAAAAACGCCGCGGGTACAGCTAACATACTACTGGGCTATACTAGCAAGATTTTCCTTTATGAATAGAAATGTAATTGTACGTACATCTGTATATCAACTTAGACGAACCCCACTTGGAGTATGCGATATATTTTTGGTCGCCACACAATACAAGTATACTACATGCTGCGAAGCCATACACACAATTAGAGTAATTAAACATATTTGTTGTACAGTGAATCAATCAATCATTGGGGGAATACGCCAGGGGGCGTGTCGCCTCGCCCACCCTACGACGCCACTCCCGGGGGTCACCACGCGCGAGTCCCCATGCAGGCTCCTTTCCCATACCAAGCAAGCAGTTATCGACAAGAAACATCAACTTGCATCAGCCACGAGCCTTGTGGGCGCCACCTTGGCCTCCTCCACGCTGGATTGTCTCTTACAGATACAACCGGATGGGAAGGATCGGTTTCAGGGTAGCGTGCCACATGCCCATATAGCCGAAGTTGGCGCTGATGGACTATGCAGGTAATAGGTCTCGGACCTATTCATTCGGTCATTCAGTGCCACGGTGCAATCGCTGATTTGACACGTAATCATCCCAGCGATACCCTATGATTCTGCAAAGACACTTAAAACCAAAGGCATCGATTTGTCTCTTCAAGTCGCTGTTTAGTGTCCATGTCTCACAACCATAGCGTAAGACAGGGATCACAAGCGACTTGAAGAACCGGTTTTTTGTCCTCCTGTACAGGTATGCACAGGTACCGACAACGCCAAATACTCCTGCTGAGCGAGTCCATAACACTGTGGGCTATGCCAATCCGCCGTTAGACTTCTTGACGTGACCCGCCGTCATTATGGACTGCGCTACCAAGGTATGTAAGACTTTCCAAAATGTCAGTGTCCTCGCCGCACGCGAACAGACTGTACTCCTTCATCTAGTAAGCCTCCAAACATCTGGACCTTGGTCTTAATTAGCCAGGAGAGCTCAAGTCCCAAAGGCTTTGCCTCCACGTGCAGCGCCTCGAGAGCCATCACCAGGACCTCCAGCGACTCAGCAAAGATTACTGCATCATCAGCAAAAAACAAGATCAGTGATCTTGGTGTTGCCGAGGGATGCTCCACAATCACTTGGATCTACAACTTTGCCCAATACCCAGTCCATACAAGTGTTGAAAAAGTGGAGGGGCAAGGACGCACCCTTGCCTCACTCCTGTATTCACAGGAAAGAAGCTGGATACACCTTCCCCACACTTCACAGCACTCTCAGCGTGGCCACCGAGATGATAAGGCCTGGTGGATCGCCCGTGACGTCACACCATAAGGATACAACCCGCTCCGCTCCCCGTACAAGTTTACCTACCTAAAATAATGTTTATCAGTATAAAAGATATACTGTTATCTTCGGAAATGTTTGTTCTATAATATTATCAAATAAAAAACAGTAAAACACACAAAGAAAAGGCCATTATGAGACTTTCAAGAGATATGCATTAACTTAAACTCTTCGCCATTTAATATTTTGCTCGCAAACATTTTACATGGAGAATATCAATAGAAGCGGAGTTTAATTAGCTTTCCATTGATATATTTCGTTTAGTGATCAATGAATTAGCGGCATGCATAAATTAGCGTTAACTAAATATAAAAATCATGAAATCTAGTAATTTCCTACCTAATATATGTTTATCAGTATAAAATATATACTGTTATATTCGGAAATGTTTGTTCTATAATATTATCAAATAAAAAACGTAAAACACATTAAAGAAATGCCATTATGAGACTTTCAAGAAATATGCATGAACTTAAACTTTTCGCCATTTAATATTTTGTGAAAAACTTTTTACATGGAGTATATCAATATAAGCGGAATTTAATTAGCTTTCCATTGATATATTTTCTTTTCTGATAAATTAATTAAAACCATGCATAAATTAGCGTTAACTAAATAAATAACATCATGAAATCGGGTAAATTACCCGATTTCATGATGTTATTTATTTAGTTAACGCTAATTTATGCATGG
>JACEEZ010004214.1:257374-332374 GCA_016584305.1 Chionoecetes opilio | reverse complement strand
ATTATACAGAATACGGCGGCCATGGCCGGTGTGGGGGCACGTGCCACCCCCGCAGCTACGCCACTGATGTGGAGGGACAGGATAAGGGAAGGACATTGTGAAGGGAAGGGTATGGAGAGAGGGTGAAGGAACTCGGTTGTACACGCCAATCCTGTCTCCGCTTACTTTGAGGGTCCGCGGAATCTTTGCAGATCATGCCAATACAGCCGAAGAAACGACACTGGGCCATCGCATTTTTATAGTCCATCACGTTATTCGGGAACTCGGCAATGTCATGTCCCCCAAACTCTGTGTTGTGACGGAGCACCAAACGGCAGTCTGGCGAGGAGATGTAGGAGAGTTAGTTAAGTTTATTTACCTCTCTTACAAAATGGAGGAGAGGATGTGTGAAGCTCTGTAGCCATGCAGGTGCGAAGAAAAGGGAGTGATTGAATGATGCAAATGAAAGCAAGTGACAGTATTATGAACGATTGTGAAGGACTGATTGATAAGGGATGGAGGAGAGTAAAGACAAATAAAGGAAAAGGAGTTAATCAGTGGTAATATGTGGGCACTACGACAAGAAATGGGGGTCTAGGACAACTGGCTGCGGCCACCTGGCCGCAGCCCAACTGGCCGCGGGAAACTGGCTGCGGCCTACTGGCCGCCATATGGAACTTTTTGTTGACAAAATTGATAAAATTGTGATAAAAAAAAGATGATTAAAATTTCTTTATGAAGTACTTTATTGGAATAAAATAATAAAATATACATATGCAAAAATCTACGAACAGTTATGTTGTTAATAAAATTATTATTGGTAAAAATTAGGCATGATAAAATTTCACAATGTCTTTATTGATTAAAAAAACAAGATGCAACTGCAAAAATCTATGAAAAGTTATGGGCAATTCCCCTAAGATATTCAACAACATTTCGACTCTCAAATGTACTGACAATTGCTTTAATTCTTTCTTCTGCTTGTCTGTATTTCTTCAACTTGACAGGTGGCTCTTGCCCTGCGATCAGCTGCTCGTAATATATATAGGTCTCTTCCACGTTGGACTTTTTTCAAACCATCAATAAATTTCCAAACCGTAGGATGTTGCATTCCAAGTTCATGTTGCAGTCTTCGATGAGCAGCTTCTGCGTGATTGTTTGTCCTATCTTCGTCACTTAAGGAGCGTTCATAAACGTTCCACATTACCTGTGGGAAAAGTGGAGCACGTCTGCCATTACCCCTTCTGTTTCTTCTGCCAACATAGTTGTCCTCAAACCAATCAAGAAGTACTTGTAGTTCATCTGGTAGCTCATCAGCGAGATTTTCAATTGCTTCAGTCATATATTCCATTGGTACAAATGCCAGGGCACTGATTATTTAGCTTTCAAAGCAAAATCTGCATCATTATTGTATTGTCTAGAAAGTCCAAGGGATGTCAGTCTTTTATGTAATTTTTGTGTCAGATGGAAAAAACATCCCCTAATTTCAGCAGTTGGAAAATGTTCCTGAAGACTTTTGAAATTTGCCATCTCAAAGTCACAGTAGATTGCTTTAGGATGGCATTCGGGTTGAATTTCTAGAACCATACTAAATAATTTGTCATAGGTGGAACGTAATTTATTTGGAAGTAGGGCATATAGGACTGGATGAACACCTCCATGCATTTCTGCAAGAATGACAAACACTTTGGAAAAAAGGGGCGGTGTAATTTTGAACGTTCCATCAACAAAGAATTTTTTGGAATCCTTCAGTAAAGTTGTATTTCTTTGCCTTCCGAATATAATAATTCTTCATGACGCATCACCACTGTCACCAAGAAGAAAATTGTCTGATTCAAGTTCTGAAATCACCATCAATCACCAGGTCTTCTAGGTTAGTAGGATTAGCAGGATATGCTCTGACCTCCTTTCTTTTCCTTCGCACAAGTTTGCGTAGAGCACCGTGAGTGGGCATGACTCTTTGACATGCTTGTGTCAGATTTCCTACACATTCGTTGATAACTTGATTAGTTTCTTCCACCGTTTCAGCAGCCCGAGATTTTAACTTCGTAATAGTTTCTTGCTTTTCCACTTGAGCTGCGTCGGCTGCGTGTGAATGAACATTGATAAATTTGACAATTTCTCCATCCTTTACATGAACTCTTGCTTTGCACTGCCGCCTCTTTTCACATCTCCAAAATTCTGTGACTTGATCAGCACCGACTCTTTAAAAAATATAGATATATGCATCGTTTGTAAACTTTGCTTTCCCTCGCTGTGACAGATTTGCTGATGCCATTCTCGAAGGGGTTTGACACGTACTGAATATAATTTTCCGTTACACCTCCCTTTATATTCGGATTATAGTCGGGTCCGACCTGAGTTAGGCGAGTCTGACCTGAGTGTGTCCGGGAGGGTGTCCGACCTGACTGACGCAGAAGTTGATGAATTTTTAGAAATTATTCAGGATAATTTTCTGTATTAACAACATAGCATGGAATCATAAAATCAGTAACATTATAAAACATTCTGGTGTTTCACTGACAAGGAACAAGTTAACTATCTAGACAGTGGGGTGATTGTATAGCGATCAAAATACATGGCGGAAAGTAACGGTCAGCATAGTGAACCATTAAAACAATATAACACAATCCAGTTAATGTCTACTAAAAACATTCCCATAGTATCAAACAAAAAACCTATATAACCAACCTAAGTTAGAAGTTCCTCCGGTGAAGGCTGACTAGGGACTGACTAACAGTGTGACAGTCTAGAAGACGAAGGTTCGTATTCAAGACGAAGGTTCGTCTTTGAGATGCCTCACTCCTGTGTACAGCTTTCGAGACGGCTCACAATCGGTTCCTTCTTTAATAATGCTGAATTTAGAATTGAATTATTTTTTAATAATTCGAGAATCAATCATTCACTGGTGGGGGTTTAAGGAGCTGCCTTGAGTACGTAAACTTAGGCGTTTGCAGTTTCCTCCCAGTCCGCGGCGGTCAGCTGGCCGCGGCCAGTTTCCCGCGCCCAGTTGGGCTGCGGCCAGGTGGCCGCGGCCAGTTGTCCCATTCCCAAGAAATGGAGGTATAAGTGAAGAATATATGAGTGCATAGAGACGAGAGTGGAAAATGGTAGACGAAAAATATGACAAGATGAAAATTAATACGCGTGGAGAGGAGTGACATGTACTTCCAAAGAAATTACAAATAGTACTTACTGTGGATATGTGATTACAGACAAGACATTTACACATACATATTGGCACGCCTCCTAATAAACATACACAGATTGCTACATAGCAGCTGCGCCACAACACGGCAACAGCGCATTGCCCCTCAGGCGCTCCATGTAACCAGTTGCTACACAGCAGGCGGACCGCTAACACCAGCTCTCCGCTGGTGGTCCCGCTTATCTGTGTTCTCTTATCAATAAACAGCTACGGGAGTAATGCTCGCTTCTCCCTCGGGTAACCTCACAACAACCACTCCGGTTAATCACTGCAACACGAGCAACATGGCGCAGTTCCCAGGTATTTGAAACAGAGACAGATCGCTGGTAGCAACTCAACTCCCGCCATCCCCAAAACACAACGCCGCTCCACCGGCAACTTCTCACCACGACCCTCGCTTCTCTCCCTGGATTACTTCGTCCACCAGCGACTCGTGTGCTCGTGGATTTACAGCGTGTGAACTGTGTTTGACGGTAGAGTTCAGTGTTAAGTGCTTGTTGAAGTGTGTACAGTTGGTGCGTTTTTGTACCGGGGCCCTGGTGTTCGTGTGTTGGCCCCCCGCTTAGTGATTTGTGACCTTGAACACAGGTGCAAGCAGAGGGCGGCCCGGCAAGACCCCCCCTTCTCCCCAACCCCGCCCCACGCCTCACACACACACACACACACTCAACCCAGTTTTTTTTTTTTTTTTCCACGAACGGTGGTGATTTCCTCGTAGTGTTTGTCTCAACACTCAACATGTCATTCACCGATGCGTCACCCGTGACCAGCGGGTCGGAATATGATGAGGAAGTAGCATCCCTGCCTTGGGAGCCACTCAACACCCCACCACCAGCGCTGCCGCCCGCATCCCCGCCAACGCCGCATCATCCCGTTGAGCCTCACGGCCATGCCATGTCCTCCCTTCTTCGCTACCTCGAAGATACCCGCGTGTCAGAGGACGCTCGTTGCTTGCAGGAGGATAAGGATCGCGTCAAGCGCGAAGAGAGGATTCAGCACGACGAGGAGCGTCGTCGACGTGATTACGAGGCCAGAAGGAAGGAGGAGGATGAACGTTTTCAGGTTCTCGTGTCACTCCTGTCTCCTACACAGGCTGCCAGCGCGCGGCCTGCCTCCTCCACCCCCCCCTGTCACGGCTACTGCGAGCACGACCACTGCTCCGCCCACCGCCTCTCCGGTGACTGCCACGCCCACCTGTGTACCTTCTGCAGGCAAGCATGTGGCTCACAGCCCACCAACGTTGCTTGCTGATTCGTCCTTCCAAGTTTTCCGGCAGTGGCGTCGACTGTGGCAGGATTTCTCCACCATGCTGGATTTACAGAAACTGCCACGACAGAAGCAACTCATCCAGTTACGGATGGCTGTGTCACTGGACGTGCAAAGGATTCTAAAGCATACCGTAGGGATCGCACCCGACACTCCCTTGACTGTGACAAGAGGTCTTGGACACTACAATCCCACTTCAAGAGCCAACACAATGAAGCACTACGCCGTCGAGAACTCCTGTGTTGTAAACAGGCTGACGGCGAGTCATTCTCCGAATTCTACGTGCGCCTGAAGAACCTGGCAGAGGAGGTCGACTTGTGCACTGGTAACGCTATGACATGCGCGGAGATTCAACTGCAAATGGTTTTACTCATGGGCGTACGAGATGAAGAGCTGATTCAACACCTCATCTCCCTCGACACAGGCGCCTCTCTCCAGGACGTAGTCACCTGCTGCCGCTCATTCGAAGCAACCCGCAAAACAGCCTCCGCTATCTACTCGTCACCAAGCCAGCTTCGCGTCATGTCGGTTACATGTCATTTGGTACTGAGGTCAACTGATCACGAGTTCACTTCGGCCACGCGCCATATGGGACACAGGTTAATTAGGCCTCAAACCATCTAGGCAACGAGACAATTGGGACCCAACTCGAAATGGCCATGAGTCAGATAGGACCCAAAACCGGGGAGGGAGAGAGAGAGAGAGAGAGAAAAAAAAAAAAAAAAAAAAAAAAATATATATATATATATATACAGATGAAAGGAAGGAGAAAAAAAATCCTCACACGCATACACATACACATATACACACACATACGGGGTCCAGACAAAACACCCCTCGGAAAAAACTCCCTAGGACAAAAAACCCTTGGACAAAACCCCCTAAGCTAAAGTGCGAAATAGAACAAAACCCCCTCAGTTTAATACCATCAAATTTAGAAGAAAAAATATAATTTAAGCAATTTATTACTGAAGTAATCATGAAAAATAGTAAAATCTTTCTATGTGTTTGTTCACTCCACCTGATCATTGTTTTGTCTACCTGAGTACCGTAAATCCTCATGTACCGTAGGTAACACTAAAGTCGCCAGGACAACGTTTCTTTTTTATTTACAGACGTGTGGTGGCGTTAATACTTACATTTCTACATCCATGATTTCAGGGAAGTCAGAAGGGGCTATCTGGAGAGTCTGTCATTTTGTGTCTTCATCTGTGTCATAGTATGGCTATAAATGAACAAATTACTAAAATATATCAACAGAGTGGCGACGTTGATAATGGGCTACACTAAGGTCGCCATCTAGTGTTTGTTCATGAGTGTCCTCCCGCCGTCGTCGTCGCCCGAAAAAAAAACCGAGTAGTGTTTGATGTTTGAAGAATTTCGTCAGTTATCGACCCAGCAGTAATTTGAAACCGTATATACTTGCAGATACAAAGCATAAAACAACGCTGAAATAGGGTAGATTATACAACCATGATATAAACTACTGTGTATCATCTTCACTCCACAGTCAGTCACTGAAGATAGTTCGTTTTCACTCGTGGCTCGGGTCATCTCCTTCCATTTCCTTTTCGTATTTTCCACAGTCTATAACGGTCTTCCTAACGGCTGGACGAATTTTGGCTCACGCGGCGCGCCTACGTCACGCAATCCAGGCCACCCCAAGTCCTCTTTATTTGCCTCATTCTATCAGCAGCATAGCTGAGAGGCGGGTGGGATCCACTCCGTGCGCCCACGTTCATGTCCTATCATATTCCATTTTTAAGATAATATAACTAACTAACTAACAATAATAACAATAATAATAAAAAAAAAAAAAAAAAATACAACTCCCCATACTATAGTAGTAGTAATTGTAGTAGTAGTAGTGGTTGTAGTATTAGTAATAGTAACAGTAGTAGTAGTAGTAATAGTAGTAGTAGAAGTAGTAGTATAGTAGTAGTTGTAAAGTAGTAGTGCAGTAGCAGTAGTGCAGTGCATGCAGTGCAGTGCAGTGCATGCAGTGCAGTGCAGTAGTAGCAATAGCAGTAGTAGTAATAGTTATTGTAATAGTATTGGTTTTAGTAGTAGTAGTAGGGTTAGTGATTGTAGTAGAAGTAGTAGTGGTAGTAGTAGCTGTAATTAAAAAATGATTATTAGTATAATTGTAAAGACAGTAAGAATAATGAATACAGTACAATTCAACACTGATAATAATAATAATAATAATAATAATAACAGTAATAATGAAAATTGATATTGGGAGGACTGATGGCTGTGAGGAGAGGAGGGAAGGAGTGGCCGAGGGGCGGCAGGTCCATGGGGAGGCCTGCTCACCTGACTGACCTGACCGCGCCCTCCACCACCACCTGCCCGCACCACCCACATGCACTACTTGTTTGTACTATATAGTGTATACTGCTACTACTACTACTACTAGTAGTAATTTATGGTAGCAGTAGTAGTTGCAGTGGTAGTAGTAGTAGTGGTAGTAGTAGCAATATAAGTGGTAGTGGTAAACAGTATGAATGATAAATACAATAAAAGTACAAAGGAGAGGTTTGCGCCCTCCAAAAGAGGGAGAGGAGAGGGGAGAAGCTATGAACAGTGTGGTGATTTGGTTCAGACTGTGCTGGATCAGTGAGAGCCTGGGTCACCTGGATATCGTGATGTCAGTCACCCCCCACCCCCAACCTGCGCGTCGGAAGACCGTTTATAGACTGTGGTATTTTCCAATAAATCATCGTTCATATTCTCTTGACTCCGCCACCTCCCTTCCTTCCCAACCAAAGTCTGGACCATGCATTCCTCCTCCTTCCCCTGGGATGATGTTATTCCCACGGGGGCCATCTCTTCCTCCCTCGCCATCTCTCTCTCTCTCTCTCTCTCTCTCTCTCTCTCTCTCTCTCTCTCTCTCTCTCTCTCTCTCTCTCTCTCTCTCTCTGACACTATCACACAATGAGGAATATACATGATGTAAAATTAAAAATACTTTAATTATAGATATTTACAAACAATATTATTGGCTACACCATTTACACACACACACACACACACACACACACACACACACACACACACACACACACACACACACACACACACACACACACACACACACACACACACACACACACACACACACACACACACACACACACACACACACACACACACACACACACACACACACACACACACACACACACACATACATATATAATGGAATACACACCGGGATGGTCACACCTTGCTCTCAGTGTTACGAATATATTTTGTTATAGCCATTATTTTTCCCCAAAACAAAGAATGTAAATATTCCCAATCAAAGTCTGGTACATGGATTCCTCCTCCTTCCCCTGGGATGTTGTTATTCCCACGGGGGCCATATCTCCCTCCCTCGCCATCTCTCTCTCTCTCTCTCTCTCTCTCTCTCTCTCTCTCTCTCTCTCTCTCTCTCTCTCTCTCTCTCTCTCTCTCTCTCTCTCTCTCTCTCTCTCTCTCTCTCTCTCTCTCTCTCTCTCTCTTTCTGACACTCTATCACACAATGAGGAATATACATAATGTAAAATTAAAAACACTTTAATTATAGATATTTACAAACAATATTATTGGCTACATCATTCACACATCTACACACACACACACACACACACACACACACACAATAATGGAATCCACACCGGGATGGTCACACCTTGCTCTCAGTGTTACGAATATATTTTGCTATAGCCATTATTTTTTCCAAAAACAATGAATGTAAATATTTTAAAAGTTACTTCATCCTGTCTGATTTGCTACCACGCTATCGCATTACGAGTTATAATGATTGTAATGATTGTGATACAAATAATGCAAGTAATGAAAAGTAATGTAGTAATAGTAGTAGCAGTAATAGTAGTAGCAGTAGGCTATGCGTAATGGTAGTTGTAATAGTAGTCGTAGTGTCATTTTTATTGCTATCATTATTACTATCAGTAGTTGTAGCAGTAAAAATATTGTAAGTGCTTGTGGTAATGGTGAAAATCGTTGAATTGCTAATATCAATCATATTATTATCATCCTTATCATTATCATCATTATTTGTATTATGATTAATATATCTATCATAATTTATCATTATTTTAATTATTATAATTGTTATTATATCATTATCATTATTGATTGATATTATCTCTAGTAATATATGATTATTTACTTCATTATTTCTATCATTACACATAATCGATTCCTGCGTTTGGCTATGAAACTAGTCTTATTTGAATCGTTCGTATATCTATAATAATATAAGCGAAAGTGTGTGTGTGTGTGTGTGTGTGTGTGTGTCCGCTCCAGGTGCCGCCCCCTGTGGCGGAATCCCCTCATAAGGCACATTTTTGGAACCGGCTCGAGCAGGGGAAGGTTTTAAGCCCATTCATGAGATGATCCGATCACTTTTTTTTGTCTTTTTTTTTTAGCAGCCTATTAGCGAGAATTGTGAAAAAAAAGTGGGTTGCGAGAATTGAGGAAACCTTGATGTAGGGTGGTAGGTAATGGGCGAGTGAATGGGTGGGGTGATGGGTAATGGGTGTGGGGTGATGGGTGAGTGAATGGGTGGGGGGTGATGGGTGATGGGTGAGGGAATAGATGGGGGGTGATGGGTAATGGGTGAGTGAATGGGTGTGTGGTGATGGATAATGGGTGAGTGAATGGGTGGGGGGGGGGTAATGGGTGAGTGAATGGGTGGGGGGTGGTCGGTAATGGGTGAGTGAATGGGTGTGGGGTGATGGGTAATGGGTGAGTGAATGGGTTGGGGGTGATGTGAATAAGTTGGCGTTAATACATACATTTCTACATCCATGATTTCAGGAAAGCTAGAAGGGGCTATCTGGAGAGTCTGTGTTTGGTGGGCGTTATCTATCTCTATAATAATATATAAGCGAAAGTGTGTGTGTGTGTGTGTGTGTGTGTGTCCGCTCCAGGTGCCGCCCCTGTGGCGGAATCCCCTCATATGGCACATTTTTGGAACCGGCTCGAGCAGGGGAAGGTTTTAAGCCCATTTATGAGATGATCCGATCACTTTTTTTTTTTTTTTTTAGCAGCCTATTACCGAGAATTGTGAAAAAAAAGTGGGTTGCGAGAATTGAGGAAACCTTGATGTAGGGTGATGGGTAATTGGCGAGTGAATGGGTGGGGTGATGGGTAATGGGTGTGGGGTGATGGGTGAGTGAATGGGTGGGGGGTGATGGGTGATGGGTGAGGGAATAGATGGGGGGTGATGGGTAATGGGTGAGTGAATGGGTGTGTGGTGATGGATAACACTGGTCGACACCAAAAATGGTTCTGAGTTCATTGTGTTTGGGTTGGAAAGCATTTTTGCTGCTGATTTAAAAAATGGCATTGCTTTTTCTCTAGCACGTATAGTTTTTGAAATATCAGCATTTTAAATTTTAATAGCTATTATAATTATATACGTATATATAATTATATAATTAATCGAAACAATCCCCCTACGTTAATATATATTACGCGTAATTAAATTCTGGTGGTGCCTGCGGCTTTATTAGGACCTAATGTACATATCTGGCAAAAAATTATACTTAAATTATGTTCCAAATATATCCGAAAATGTGCCACATCTTGGAAATATCCGAAAATATGCCAAATCACAGTAAATTTTGACTTTATATATATATATATATATATATATATATATATATATATATAATATATTATTATATATATATATATATATATAAATCTGTATTTTGGAACACAACTCCGAGATTTTTTTTGAGAGAAAGATGCGCTAGTTCCAAGAACAGTCAGATCTAGACTGTTCTTCAGAAGAACAGTCAAGATCTCAAATTGGTATTAAATATACATATGATCAAAACTATACCTAACACACAAAAGTACTCACCCTGCTCCATAGTACATCAGAAGTGTTTCTGTAGTTTGCTCTTTCATTTGTAGGATCAGCTACTTTCACGTTGTAGCGTCCATCAATAGTCCCCTATCATGTTGGGACTGAATCGTCTTTGGTATCAGGTTTCCATGGTGGCAATGTCCTGGTGCAATGTCCAGATGGCTCGTTGGGCTGAGTACTTTGGGCAGTTGTTCACGGTGGACCCTCCAACTGAGCAGCTTCACACCACTGGGTTACAGGCAGTGGATGCCGATCCTCCCATTGACGAAACCGCACCCTCTCTTGACGAAGTCAGAGAGGCTGTAGCAAAGTTGAAGGGTGGAAAGGCAGCTGGTGTTTGTAATATCAGTGCGGAGCTCCTCAAAGCTGGGGGTGAGGCCATGATCCGCGGGTTGCATGCTGTCCTGACTGCCGTGTGGCAATCAGGTACCATTCCTCCTGACTGGAAAAGGGGGCTGGTCGTCCCTATCTGGAAAGGGAAAGGGGACCGTCAGGACTGCAACAATTACCGCGGTATTACACTGCTCAGCGTACCAGGCAAGGTGCTTGCCCATCTATTGCTGACACGAATTCGCAGTCATCTGGTGAAGCATCAGAGACCTCAGCAGTCTGGGTTCACGCCTGGTAAGTCAACAACGGACCGTATCCTAGCGCTTCGTGTCCTGGTGGAACGCCGACGTGAGTTTCGACAGGGGATGCTTGCAACCTATGTTGATCTCAAGAAGGCGTTTGACTCAGTGCATCGTGAGTCACTCTGGGATCTTCTGCGACTTCGAGGGATTCCTGCAAGGACTATTGGTTTGATAACTGGTCTGTATTCTGGGACTGAGAGTGCTGTGAAATGTGGGGCAAGTGTATCCAGCTTCTTTCCTGTGAATACAGGAGTGAGGCAAGGGTGCGTCCTTGCCCCATCACTTTTCAACGCTTGTATGGACTGGGTATTGGACAAGGTTGTAGATCAAAGTGATTGTGGAGCATCCGTCGGCAACACCAAGATCACTGATCTTGTTTTTGCCGATGATGCAGTAATCTTTGCTGAGTCGCTGAGGTCCTGGTGATGGCTCTCGAGGCGCTGCACGAGGAGGCAAAGCCTTTGGGACTTGAGGTCTCCTGGCTCAAGACCAAGGTCCAGGTATTTGGAGACTTACTAGATGAAGCAGTACATTCTGTTCATGCGTGTGGCGAGGACATTGAGATCTTGGAAAGTTTTACATACCTTGGTAGCGCAGTCCATAATGACGGCGGGTCACGTCAAGAAGTCTTACAGCGGATTGGCATAGCCCACGGTGTTATGGACTCGCTCAGCGGGAGTATTTGGCGTTGTCGGTACCTGTGCAGGAGGACAAAGATCCGGTTCTTCAAGTCGCTTGTGATCCCTGTCTTACTCTATGGTTGTGAGACATGGACACTAAATAGTGACTTGAAGAGACGAATCAATGCCTTTGGTAATAAGTGTCTTCGCAGAATCATGGGGTATCGCTGGGATGATTACGTGTCAAATCAGCGATTGCACCGTGACACTGAATCGAGGCCTATTACCTGCATAGTCCGTCAGCGCCAACTTCGGCTATATGGGCATGTGGCACGCTATCCTGAAACCGATCCTTCCCATCGGGTTGTATCTGTAAGAGACAATCCGGCGTGGAGGAGGCCAAGGGGGCGCCCACAAGGCTCGTGGCTGGGGCAAGTTGATGTTTCTTGTCGAGAGCTGCTTGGTATGGGAAAGGAGCCTGCATGGGAGCTCGCGCGTGGTGACCCCCGGGAGTGGCGTCGTAGGGTGGGCGAGGCGACGCCCCCCCCAATGATTGATTGATTGAATGTCCTGGTGGAAACGTTCCCCCTGCTCATCACTGACCGCGCCAAGATTCGTTGGGAAGAAATCAAGATGTGAATGGAAAAAGTGGATTTTGAGTGACATCCGTGCCCCAAGCGCATGGTAACTCTTCAACATGTCATTTACAAGTTCCTCATAATTCGATGCTCGAACATTACCTAGGTAGTTCTTTATAACAGCCAAAAAGCTCTTCCAAGCAGCTTTTTCCGGCAGTTAGGCTCTTTACAAAGTCATCATCATTGAGTAGTTGACGAATTTGAGGGCCATTGAAAACACCTGCCTTTACTTTGGCTTCAGATACAGTGCGTTCAAACTTTGCTAACAAATACTGAAAGCCAGCACCATTTTGATCCATGGCCTTCACAAAATTTTCATTAACCCAAGTTTCAGATGCAATGGAGGTAAGTACACCTTTTCACTGTCAACAAGAGGTTTGTACATACAGTTGAACCTGCCAGGTGAGTCTTTCGGTCGTGCTGGCCATTCCTTTTGTTTGTAATGTTTGCTGTCCGCTCTAGAGTCCCACAAACAAAGAAAACACATGTGCTTAGTGTAACCTAACTGGAGTCCTAGAAGCAAGGAGATTACCTTCAGGTCCCCACACAGATTCCACTGATGTTCTTCATATTTAATAGCAGATAACAAAGTCTTCATAGTTTCATAAGTTTCACTCATTTCATGGCCATGCGCAATTGGAACACTCGGAAGCTTATTTCCTTTATGCAGAAGAACGGCCTTTAGCGTGTTTTTTCCTGAATCTATAAACAGCCGCCACTCACTCTTATCATAAGTGTGAGACTCACAAAGTTGTTCCATGAGTGTGTCAACATCAAAGCAGTAACAGAGCTTGTGTTCCATCTTGAAGAAGCTTGAAAGTTCTTTATGTCTACGACGAAACGTGGTGATGAGAACTCCTTCTTGTAGCAAATTCCATTCCTTGAGACGAGATCCAAGGACTTTACTTTTCTCCTTGGGTAGATCTAGGTCCCTAGCAAGGTCATGTAGCATTTCCTGACTGATGAATTTGGGCTCTCTGTTGTCTGCCATTTCTTGAAAGTCTGTATCCATGGGATTATCCTCCTCGTTCGAATCTGATTCACTTATAGCACTTGCAATTGGAACATTTGGAACTGGGAGATCAGGACCATGTGGCACAGGCCTGATGGCAGAAGGTACGTCAGGATACCTGATTTTAGCTCGCGTTTTTACTGAATATCCTTTGATGTTAGTGAGGCAGAAGTAGCAGTCAGTACTGTGATCCTTTTGCTCACGCCAAACCATTGGGATGCCGAATGCCATGCCTGATGGCCGTTTGCCACGCATCCATTCATTCAAGTGGTTCACACAGGGGTTGCATGCTACGTGAGGGGCCCACTTCTTATCTTGATCACCTATACGGCACTTGAAGTAATGCAGATAAACTGCTTTAACATTCTTTGTAAGAGGTTTCTTCAGACTGTCATGGGTAAAAATTCCACATATGTAACAAAAACTGTCCGATGCATTCACACAGTTACGGCGCTCCATCACAGCCCGGTACAAGGTACTATATACGGTAAACCAACTAAAATTAGGACTCCACTAAATCAGACACATCATATCTGCAAAGAAAAAAAAATGTTTAAACATATGTCAATAGCTGTACGATCAGTAGGTAAAAATGTACTACACAGCCTGCTAACCCCTCGCCAATACGCAGCGCGCACACCCTCCCCTGCTCACTGCACAAACCACAGACTCAAAAACACTGCACTGCCCTAAATAGGCTTGAGAAAAGAAAAGATTAAGAGTTTAAAATGAAAACATTGGTGAAACCTATTTCTGCTGACTTTACCCATATTTTTTCATGAATTGCATCTGGTTCTCAAAAACTGGACGTGATAAAGTTAATTGAACATCAGACTCGAGTTCAGCAGGGTCGATTTACCTATACTCAGCTTCATTTAGTCCAGAACCATATCTTCGATTTTTTTTTGTCGACCAGTGTAATGGGTGAGTGAATGGGTGGGGGGGGGGGTAATGGGTGAGTGAATGGGTGGGGGGTGGTCGGTAATGGGTGAGTGAATGGGTGTGGGGTGATGGGTAATGGGTGGGTGAATGGGTTGGGGGTGATGTGAATAGGTTGGCGTTAATACATACATTTCTACATCCATGATTTCAGGAAAGCTAGAAGGGGCTATCTGGAGAGCCTGTGTTTGGTGGGCGTTATCTATAATAATATAAGCGAAAGTGTGTGTGTGTGTGTTGTGTGTGTGTGTGTGTGTGTGTGTGTCCGCTCCAGGTGCCGCCTCCTGTGGCGGAATCCCCTCATATGGCACATTTTTGGAACCGGCTCGAGCAGGGAAAGGTTTTAAGCCCATTTATGAGATGATCCGATCACTTTTTTTCTTCTTTTTTTTAGCAGCCTATTAGCGAGAATTGTGAGAAAAAAAAGTGGGTTGCGAGAATTGAGGAAACCTTGATGTAGGGTGATGGGTAATGGGTGAGTGAATGGGTGGGGTGATGGGTAATGGGTGTGGGGTGATGGGTGAGTGAATGGGTGGGGGGTGATGGGTTGGCGTTAATACATACATTTCTACATCCATGATTTCAGGAAAATTAGAAGGGGCTATCTGGAGAGTCTGTGTTTGGTGGGCCTAAGGCCCACCAAACACAGGTGGTGGGCCGGTGGCCCACCAATAGCCCTCCGCAGGAGCTAGCCAAAAAGTCCGCCCGGAGGGCGGCTTTGCGGCTAGTTCCTATTATATGTATGTGTGTGTGTGTGTGTGTGTGTGTGTGTGTGTTGTGTGTGTGTGTGTGTGTGTGTGTGTGTGTGTGTGTATGTGTGTGTGGAATGGAATGGCGTGTGCGCGCGGGGGGGTTCAAACAAAAGCCCCCTAGGACAAAACCTCCCTCGGACAAAGCCCCCTAGGACAAAAACCTCTTGGACAAAACCCCCTAGGCTAAAGTGCGAAATAGGACAAAACCCCCTCAGTTTAATACCATTAAAATTAGAAGAAAAAATATAATTTAAGCAATTTATTAATGAAGTAATCATGAAAAATATTATAACCTTTCTTTGTGTTTGTTCACTCCACCTGATCATTGTTTTGTCTACCTAAGTACCGTAAATCCCCATGTACCGTAGATAACACTAAAGTCACCAGGACAAAGTTTCTTTTTTATTTACAGACGTGTGGTGGCGTTAATACTTACATTTCAACATCCATGATTTCAGGAAGGTCAGAAGGGGTTATCTGGAGAGTCTGTCATCTTGTGTCTTCATCTGTGTCATAGTATGGCTATAAATGAACAAATTACAAAAATATATCAACCGAGTGGCGACGTTGATAATGGGCTACACTAAGGTCGCCATCTAGTGTTTGTTCATGAGTGTCCTCCCGCCGTCGTCGTGGCCCGAAAAAAAAAACCGAGTAGTGAAATTTGAAATCGTATAATATACTTGCAGATACAAAGCATAAAACAACGCTGAAACAGGGTAGATTATACAACCATGATATAAACTACTGTGTTTCATCTTCAGTGGTACATACACAGCAGTAGTGATGCTATAATTCGTAATATATGGCGCCTGGCGACATTATTGCAGCTGGCGACTAAATTAAGTGTTATCTACGGTAGCTATAGGTAAAACCTATAAAACCTATCAAACCTTCTATCAAAACCTATATATTATTTAATGAATGTAATATTTTACATCGCAGAGAAGTGTTCATAAACTACAAAAAATGGATACAAATTATGATTTTAAAATTTCTTGTTTTTTTGTCCCAAGGGGTTTTGTCCTAGGTTTTTTTTTTCCTAGGGGGTTTTTTTTAATCCCTAGGGGGGTTTTGTTCTAGGCTTTTTTTCCTAGGGGAGTTTTGTCCTAGGCGGGTTTTGTCCTAGGTTTTTTTTTTCCTATTTGGGTTTTGTCCAAAGTTTTTTTTCCTATTTGGGTTTTGTCCTAGGGGGGTTTTGTCCTATGTTTTTTTCCTAGGTTTTTTTTTTCCTAGGGGAGTTTTGTCCTAGGGTTTTTTCCTTGGGGGGTTTTGTCCTAGGGAGGTTTTTGTCTACAACTCGTGCGCGGGCGGGTGAGGAAAGTCTCTCTCTCTCTCTTCCTCTCTTCCCCCTCTCCCCTCTCTCTCCTCTCCCTCTCTCTCTTTTTCTCTCCCCTCTCTCTCTCTCTCTCTCTCTTTTCTTTCTCTCCTCTCTTCTCTCTCTCTCCCCGGTTTTGGGTTCTATCTGACTCATGGCCATTTCGAGTTGGGTCCCAATTGACTCGTGGCCTAGATGGTTTGAGGCCTAATTAACCTGTGTCCCATACGCCGCGTGACCGAAGTGAACTCGTGATCAGTTGACCTCAGTACCAATCGCTTCAGTACCAAATGATCTGCACCCGTCATGTCTACCTACAAGAAAGGCAGACGCCACGACAAGACGCCTCATTCACCTCAACAGCCATCTTCAGGTCATCGCGGGAAGCCTCAACATAGAGCAGCGGTTCCCAGCCCTGCACACCCCTGCCAATCTTGCGCGCGGCGACATGGCCCAAAGTGCCCGGCCGGCGCTGCGTCTTGCTACAACTGCGGTCGTCAAGGTCATTGGGCGGGGACTGGCAGATGTCCCACCAAAACCGCCCAATGCCGCCTCTGCACCAGAATTGGCCACTACGACAAGTTCTGCCGCAACACGCCTAGTCAAGATGGCCAGGGTGGTGCGTTAAACGTTGGTCGCGCATCACCCACTCCACGGCGTAAATACAGCAACTGTCGTAGCGTAACAGATGTCTCACCTTCAAGTGCCATGACTCCCACCCCGTTCTGCGTTCACCTGGTGTACGGCGAGTCTACTTCACGGCTCCAGATGTTACCAGACACAGGCGCCGAAGTCACCGTCATCGGCACCAGACACCTGCAAATGCTTCACATCCCCCTCAGCAGCCTACACCCCCTACCGTCCACTACCACGCTTTTACGCTACTCTACGGCTTCACGGGAAATCTTGTACTGCCAAGATACAGGTGTACGAGGGTATTCAAACGCCCCTCCACTCCTACAGCCACTGCATGGAGCTGGCGTTCATTTCACCAGCCTTCCCTAAGCCACTATTGGAGGTAAAGCACATCAACAGATGCGCTGAGCTGACTCTCCCTCCTACCACGTCCCCGTCAGGTGCACGGGCGCACTTTCTGCGCGAGTTTCCGGACGTGCTACTCTCCAAGGCGGATCTCAAGACGGCTCCTCTGAAACCCATGGTGGGTAAACCCATGAGGATTCGCGTGAAGGAGGGAGCCGTACCATTCGCCATTCACACACCGAGGCAGGTTCCCTTCGCATTCCAGCGTCAAGTTCAGGGGGAACTTGAGTCCATGTCACGTCAGGGAATCATCAAGCCTGCCGGTGACGACCCTTCAGAGTGTTGTCACCCGCTAGTCGTCGTGGCTAAGGATAAAGGCGTGAGAATCACGGTTGACTTGACGAAACTCAGCGCTCAAGTGGCCCGCATGACACATCCTGCCCCAACTCCATTCACCGCCGTCCGCAGTGTCAACCCGTCAGCGCGTTTTTTCACCACAGCGGACGCCTTGTGCGGGTACTGGCAGTTGGAACTGCACGAGGACGACCAACACCTGACAACCTTTATCACACCATACGGCCGCTTTCAACACTGCAGAGGCCCCATGGGCTTCTCGGCTACCGGTGACGCTTACTGTCTCCGCGGCGACCTGGCCCTGCAGGGTGTAGATAACTGTGTTAAGGTGGTTGACGACATGCTCCTCTTAGACGACGACTTCCCCACGCATCTCCAACGTATTCACCAGATGCTCATTAGATGTCGCAAGGACGGGATCACACTTAACAAAGACAAGTTTGTGGTCGCTGCGCCTAGTGTGAGCTTCTGCGGTTATAACCTCTCAGCTGAGGGCGTGGCCGCGGACGAGGACAGAGTCAGTGTCATCCGGGACTTCGCGACTCCCGCTAACTTGACTGACCTCCGCTCATTTATGGGCCTGGTGAACCAGCTGTCAGAGTTCACCCCAGCCATCGCCGCCGCCGCCCAGCCACTTCGCCCCTGATGAGCCCGAAAAAAACGTTTACGTGGACACCTGATCACGACGGGGCCTTCAGTCGTGTCAAGACGGCGCTGCTTCGACCGCCGATTCTCGCTCACTTTGACCCAGCACTTCTAGTTATTCTTCAAAGTGGCGCCTCTCGCCTCTACGGGCTTGGTTACGCCCTTCTGCAAGACCATGGCCAGGGACGCACATGCCTCGTTCAGTGTGGCTCACGATTCCTCGCCGACGCCGAGACCCGCTACGCCACCATTGAACTCGAGCTGCTCGCCGCCGCCTGGGCCATGTCGATGTGCAGGACTTATTTGATAGGCCTACAGAGCTTCACGTTGATGACGGACCACCGACCCCTGATCCCAATTTTCAACCACTACACCTTGGACGCGGTTGAGAATCCTCGCCTCCAACGCCTCAAGGAGATTGTCTCGCGTTACCTGTTCACGGTCCTGTGGCGTGCTGGGAAGCAGCTCTGCATCCCCGATGCCCTGTCACGAGCCCCAGTTAGCCGCCCCACGCCAAAGGACGAGATGGTGTGCGCAGAAGCCGCACCACACCTAATGAGCGTCGTGTCCCTCAACGCCATCAACCAGGATCAGGACCCTTCACACCTCGATCCGATACATCAAGACGCCGATAGGAAGATCCGGGAACTCCGAGCCGGAGCAGCGACGGACCCGACGTATACCCGCCTACGGGACTGTGTGACGTCAGGATTCCCTCCTAATCGGTACATCCTGCACAGCTCTCTACTCCCCTACTAGAAATTCCGTGACTGCCTGTACGCAGACGGGGAGCTGGTCCTGTACGGCCAGATAATTGTGGTTCCTGCAGCCCACCGCCGCCGCACCCTTGCTCGGCTGCATGACAGTCACCGAGGAGTTGCAGCCAGGAAGCGCCGGGCACAGCAGACTGTCTTCTAGCCAGGTATCGATGCCGCCATTACCAGTACCGTTCAAGCCTGCGAGCCATGCCAGATCCTACAGCCCAGTCAGCAACAGGAACCACTACTGTGCATCGACCACCCCTCGAGGCCTTTCGAGTCTGTCTCCGCAGACTTCTCTCCGTCGCCGGGAAGTCGTTCCTGGTCATCGCGGACAGACTCTCCGGGTGGCCTGTGGAGGTCGCCTGCGGGGCCGATACTACCGCCACGCACACCATACGGCTCTTCTGCCGGTACTTCCGGGAAGTTGGTGTCCCGCTTCGCCTTAGGACTGACGGCGGGCCCCAATTCACCAGCACTGACTTTCGGAACTTCACGGAGCGCTGGGGTGTCCACCACGCGGTATCTTCGCCGCAATACCCCCAGTCTAATGGCCACGCTGAGGCGGCCGTCAATTCGGTGAAACACCTTATCCTCAAGACGGCGCCCAACGGCAACATCGACAGTGAAGACTTCGACAGGGGTCTCCTGGAGCTGCGCAACACTCCTAAATCCACGGGACGATCCCCTGCGATGACACCTTATGGCCACCCGCGCCGCTCCTGTGTCCCTGCCCATCCTGAGTCCTTCTCGGAGGAGTGGCAGGCCTCTCTCTCTCTCATGAGTGGCAAGAAAGACCTAACAAAGGAGCAAATTAAAGTTATTGTATCTCTACACAAGGCAGAGAGGCCAGTGGAAGAAATATCAAGGATTGTGGATGTTACGAGGAAATGTGTGCATAAGTGGGTGGAAAGTTTCACGGTGGGTTGGCGGGGTGGCGACAGCCGCGACACCAGAACATTATAAGTGGCCAGGGCGAGGATGTAAAAGTCATATCGCAATATTTTTCTTGCTCCTAATTGAGGATGGGCATCCACTTGACGTTTCATGACATTTAGGGTGCTTGCTGATATTTTACATCCTCGCCCTGGCCACTTATAATGTTATGGTGTCGCGGCTGTCGCCACCCCGCCAGCCCACCGTGAAACTTTCCACCCACTTATGCACACATCTCCTCGTAACATCCACAATCCTTGATATTTCTTCCACTGGCCTCTCTGCCTTGTGTAGAGATACAATAACTTTAATTTGCTCCTTTGTTAGGTCTTTCTTGCCACTCATTATGAAAATAATGATAGTTATACCAATGCGTATCTGTTCAAATTACTCGCGGGAAGGAAGGCGATATTTTTTTAAATGCTTCGTCTATAATTGACAAGTGGCATCTGAACATTCCTCAACGGTCTTGATGGACTGCCCGTGCCTTAAACAAGCTGCCATGTGGAAGATAAATCTCTCGGAAGTCAGTAGGCTGCCATAGAGTACATTTTCTGAATTCCCATATGGAAGCGCTGTGTTATGATGTCGCGAACAATACTTTGGCGCGCTGTGTACAGTAGGTGATTCAGAGATGTTAGCAACACCCTGTGGAAGGTCTGCTACGGCTTCCTGGTAGACCCCAGGGGCAGAGATATCCGCAGCCGTACGCAAAGCGCTGACCTCACCGCAGTCAAGCGTTGTGTTTGAGCCGACACAGGTGGTGTGAACGATGTTGGGGCAGTCAACTGCAGTCGTACAGGGAATGACTTCCGTGTTGGCGGTTTTTTTGCCGCAAACCGCACACCATCTAACAGACGCGTATCCAGGTAAACCTGTGGGGCGTGCAATGAGCTGGTGGTGACTCACATCTCCTTGCATAGTCACGGTGGAGGTGTGACGAGGTGGCAGTCACGGGTGATGGTGTGACGAGGTGGCAGTCACGGGTGGAGGTGTGACGAGGTGGCAGTCACGGGTGGTGGTGTGACGAGGTGGCAGTCACGGGTGGCAGTCACGGGTGGTGGTGTGACGAGGTGGCAGTCACGGGTGGTGGTGTGACGAGGTGGCAGTCACGGGTGGAGGTGTGACGAGGTGGCAGTCATGGGTGGAGGTGTGACGAGGTGGCAGTCACGGGTGGTGGTGTGACGAGGTGGCAGTCGCGGGTGGTGGTGTGACGAGGTGGCAGTCACGGGTGGTGGTGTGACGAGGTGGCAGTCACGGGCGGTGGTGTGACGAGGTGGCAGTCACGGGTGGTGGTGTGACGAGGTGGCAGTCACGGGTGGAGGTGTGACGAGGTGGCAGTCACGGGTGGTGGTGTGACGAGGTGCACTGCGAGTCACGGGTGGTGTGGTGTGAGGCAGTACAAATTACGGTTGGTGGTGGTGGCGGTGTAGCGGTCTGGGAGGTTTGGTTATCCAGAAGGTTGTGTTTTCGGATGCCATGTAGCGCGCCAGAGGTACGATGTTTACTTTTCATTTCATCCCGCCCCGCGGAGAGGCAACAGCTTGCTCCCGGCTCCTGCCTCACCCCAGCCGACCCCACGGCCGGAGATTTCCGTGGCGGATTAATTCGCCGTAGGATACTCTGGGTGGATTTAACCACTCATCTTCATCATTTATACATTTTTTCTCATCTTCACTGTCTTTCTTAAGTATATCTTTTGCGTCGTATTACCCAGTAATGTGAATATATATCAGCACACTTGATGAGAGACGAATCTTCTTGTAAATCAAGAAAGCGTAGCTTTGCTTGTTACGGTTGCATGTATACAGGGCGTGGCGTTCTGTCAGGAGGCCTTGCCTTGCATCCCTCTGTCACCGGGCAGCGCGGTATCTCAACATGTAACGGCAACATGTTATTTCTCCGTCAGGAGGCCGCCTGACACACCTCAGTCACGGGGAAGCGAGACCAGCTGAGGCAGCGGCCTCTCTCAACTGCCTGTTGTTCTTCGTCAGGTGGCAGCCTGTCCCTCCACAATATCGGTGTAATGCATCTCACCATGTAGCGACATGATTTGTTCTCCGTCAGGAAGCAGCCTAGCTGCCATTCCTCAGTCAAGAGGCAGCTCGGCATATCTCACCATGTAGCGACCTCATTTTGTTCTCATTATTTATACATTATTTCTCACCTTCACTGTCTTTTTACGTATATCTTTTGCGTCTCGTTACACAGTAATGTGAATTAATATAAGCGCACTCGATGAGATACTTAATTACTGTACGAATCCTATAGTTGTAAATAAAGGTAGCGTAGCTTTGCTGTTAAAATTTGGTCTTCCTTGACTACCTACTAGTACATGTAGCTATAGGTGGCAGGGCATGACAGGTTCTGGCTTTCCGTTTTTTCCCCTTTCTGAATGAAGTTTTAATTTTCAGTGATTGCATTTGTTTATATATTTGCTTCCTCTTATCTTAGGAAATCTTCGTATTGAAGTCGTTATCGGTATAGCTGGTATTTCATAGTAGCCTACTATATAGGCTATAATTAACTTGAGCTTATCTAGAATGGAAATTCATTCTCACACAAAATGCACCATGGTGAGCAGCTAGTTGGTGGAAGTAAAACAAAATCTGCTCTTACTGACTCTTGTCACTTAATTTTTAGTCTACTACGGTAGCCGTCCCTATATGCCCTATAGTGAAAATGGAACTGTTGAGTACAGTAAGGTTTTATGCTTGAAATGTAATGTACACATCCTAAGGATGCAGAAACTGCTGGATGCTAATTTGCATTTGTTGAGCAATTTGCATAATTGACCTAATTAGCATATTTGTATTATCTTCCTTATTAAACCGCCTATAGAGTTCCTATGGGTGCCTAGACCTAAGTTTTAAGTTCTCAATGATGTAAAACTGATCCTAAGTCCTAAGCTAACTTAACTAAATCTAACCAAAGCTAACCTAACCTAACCAAATCTAACCTAACCTAACCAAATCTAACCTAACCTACCCAAATATAACCTACCCTAATCTAACCAAATCTAACCTAACCTAACCTCCTATAGCGGGGGGTTGAGGGGGGTTCTCGACACTTTGGTACTCATTATGTATGGATCGTCAAGGTCACACGTTTTGGTTAAGTTAGATTTGGTTAGGATAGGTTAGATTTGGTTAGGTTAGGTTAGCTTATCGGTGGGTCAAGACCCCCACTAGGTTAGGTTAATTTTGGTTAGGCAAATTTCTCTAGATTTAAGGAAATTACTCTAGATCTAGGGAATTTTACCCCCCTCCCTGCACAACTCTTAAATTACGCGTTTCCGACGCATAATTTGTTCCCCACCTGGAAACCCCGCATTCCCACAGGTCCCCAAACTTGTTTGGGGGAAGTGGGAGAGTATGGGCAAACACTAGAATTTTACCGTTAAGTATCCTGAACGTTTCGTTCTCATCGCTAAGGAGTATTTATAACCCATACAAAAAATAACACAAGGTGGTCTGGGGGGGTGAAACCCCCCTAGTGAGGTAAGGTTGCGTAATCAATGCCCAGGTTAGGTTAGTTAACTAATGGGGGGTTCTGGGGTAGAGCAGCTCCCCCAGTTATGCCAGGAGAGTATTGGTTGAAACTGCACATTTACCGCCGGCAGGAATAAAAAGAAAAATAACAAAAGGGATCTGGTGGTGAGCGAAACCCCCGGCCTCAGTGAGCTAAGGTTATGTAATCAATGCCCAGGTTAGAGCTAGGTTAGTTTAGGTCTGGATGGTGGAGCCCCGCCAGTTATTTCAGAAGAGTATTGGTCAATAGGGAGTATTGGTTGAAAATGCATATTTACCATTTCTTTTGCTGTGATTTCAATTATTTATACCTTTTCATTATACAGAAATACTTTATACCCTTTAATCTTAAATACCCCTTTTTCACCCACCAGTTAGGGTAGTTAGGTTATTAGGTAAGAATGGAATTTTATTGGTTATATTTTTACTAGTTAGGATACATATACAGGGCCCGGGCGAAAGTGGCGGAGGAGGTATTTCAGCTCCAGATGTGTAATATGTGGCAGCAATGATATGTGATAATACGATTGATAATTTAATAGACAGCTACTAAACAATCCAGATTTCATTAGTTAGAAAAGCTAGGTTAGCAATTGATCTAGTTTAGGTAAATTGAATTTAGTTAAGTTGAAAACAATAATGTTTGACAAATCAAAAATATAAATAATGGGGAGTTCTTCTGTTTCAGAATGTCCTGTTGCTGCAAAAATATGCCTTCAGATTATCTCTATAAGTGGCAGGTTAGCTATATAAATGTGTACATAGCTCTATGAGTTAGAGGAGAAAACAACCTGCATATACATAACAGCATTATTTATCACAGTAATCTGACATTATAAGCGAACATGAAGCATTAGTCAAATCATATTAACACTCATATTTTCATTTCATTTTATTTCATCTGCCTATTTTCGTCGACAGTTCCAGTTCTTGATTTTGATACACTACTCCAACACACTAACACTACTCCAATACACTAACACTACTCCAAAACACTAACACTACTCCAACACACTAACATCTCCATACTAACCTACTCATACACTAACACTACTCATACACTACACTACTCCACACCTAACACTACTCCAATACACTAACACTACTCCAAACACTAACACTACTCCAATACACTAACACTACTCCAATACACTAACACTACTCCAATACACTAACACTACTCCATACATAACACTACCCAATACCTAACACTACTCCAATACACTAACACTACTCCAATACACTAACACTACTCCAATACACTAACACTACTCCAATACACTAACACTACTCCAACACACTAACACTACTTGTAGTTGACCAGACGATGTTTCATTATTGACTCCAGTCAGACCATTTCCACGACAACTCCATTGTGCACAATGCTAATTGTTGATTTAAAGAACAAATGTGTTGATTTACAATATTAAATTCAAAACTGATTTTTGCTTTGATTTAGAACATAAGCTATGTCAAATAGGGAATATATTCGTAATTTCGTGACATACCTAATCAATATGCTAATTAGACAATTTATGGACAAAATTAAAATATACACAGTAGCAACTTGCAGTTTTACATCATTGAGAACTTAAAACTTAGGTCTAGGCACCCATAGGAACTCTATAGGCGGTTTAATAAGGAAGATAATACGAATATGCTAATTAGGTCAATTATGCAAATTGCTCAACAAATGCAAATTAGCATCCAGCAGTTTCTGCATCCTTAGGATGTGTACATTACATTTCAAGCATAAAACCTTACTGTACTCAACAGTTCCATTTTCACTATAGGGCATATAGGGACGGCTACCGTAGTAGACTCTCTCTCTCTCTCTCTCTCTCTCTCTCTCTCTCTCTCTCTCTCTCTCTCTCTCTCTCTCTCTCTCTCTCTCTCTCTCTCTCTCTCCCCTCTCTCTCTCTCTCTCTCTCTCTCTCTCTCTCTCTCTCTCTCTCTCCTCTCTCTCTCTCTCTCTCTCTCTCTCCTCTCTCTCTCTCTCTCTCTCTCTCTTCTCTCTCTCTCTCTATTATATATATATATATATAATATATTATATATATATATATATATATATATATATATATATATATATATATATATATATATATATATAATATATATATATATATATTATATATATATATATATATATATATTATATATATATATATATATATATATATATATATATATATATATATATATGTATATATGTTGCCACTCTGAACCGCCTTAAGGTCTGTCACAATGACATCCTTAAGAGGCTTCTGGGGCTACCCAGGTGGTGCAGCTCGTCCCTGGCTTTCGCTAGGAACGGGGTGAACAATCTGGATGTGATCCGTCGACACTCCGTGTTCAGTTTAAGGAGTAGGGTGGGGCACTCTACGAACTCCATCATCACCTCTGTCAGGCAGAGCTCGGCCTATGTATGTGGACCTATACAACAGCGGTGGCTGGGTCTGCTGTTTGTGCAGAATGTGGGGTAGCACAGTTGTCTATGTATGTTCATTCTATTTAATGGGGAGTTTTCTAATAAGCTCACGCTCAAGCCTGTCTCTCAGGCTGTCACATCCTCAGCACTTTCAGCCTGAATGATCTATCATTTACCGTAAATTCCCTGTGCTTTTTCGGGACAGATCAGAATTACCCTTCAATACAACAACTGAAACAGTTCTTAATAAAAAATGTAGTTTATCATTTTATTTGTCTGCACTTGGTGAAAATATTGGCAAAACAATTGAATACTTGAAAACTCATTCCTTAAAAATCGTCTTTTCATGGAAAAACGCAAGTTCAAGCAGAATGAGGCTTCAGGAAATATCTACTTGTATGTAAGCATTCACTGAGTACCTGTTTTGGGTGTGTCTGTCTGTCTTGCGACGAACATTTAACCAAGAAGTAATTTAAGTGCTTGGCACCTCAACGAACAGTCTGGGATGGAAGACAGTTGAAAGCGTTTGTTTACTATTTCCGTCTCGAAGGACGAAAGTCTCCTTTATGTGGGAAACGGTATGTGGGAGCGGATGCCACGAATATTCCAGTAGAGGATAGAGAGTGTGATGAGATAAGCGGGTGATAATAGTTAGGATGACAGTCTCTGGTATTGAGAAGTTAGGAGTATCAGAGATATGAGCCATGAGGTAAGGAGCGGGGGCGCTGAGCTGAGTTCCTACCCGTGTGGTGTCTACAGGAAAGTGGATGATAACAGATCCTGCCGGCGGGATGGTTTCTGTGGAGATGCTGAACGCCACACTCTGTTTTGGTTAAATGTTCGTCGTAAGAGAGACATATACACCCAAAACAGGTACTCAGTGAATGCTTACATACAAGTAGATATTTCCTGAAGCCTCATTCTGCTTGAACTTGCGTTTTTTTATGAAAAGACGATTTTTAAAAATTGAGTTTTCAAGTATTCAATTGTTTTGCCAATATTTTCACCAAGTGTAGACAAATAAAATTATAAACTACATTTTTTATTAAAAACTGTTTCAGTTGTTGTATTGAAGGGTAATTCTGATATGTCCCAAAGAAGTACAGAGAATTTACGGTAAATGATAGATCATTCAGCCTCACAGAGCAGAGGATGTGAGATGCGCGAGGGACATCTGGCGGCTTAGCTTTGAAAACTCCCCATTTGATACTATGTCCCCTAATGTGCTTATATTATATTTTTTTGTTTGGTTATGCTCTAGAACTTAAATTAACTCCTTGGCTTGTTCTTGTTGCTTTGCTTTGTCTGTATGCCTCCGAGCGAGAATAAAATTAGTAGCATTATTATTATTAATGCTGTTTTGAATTGTGGGCACCGCGGGTCGGTCAGTCACGCCCCTTCCCGATACCATTCTCATCTGCGCCGTTTCACGCAGTATTAAGTAGTGCTAAGTTATTCCTTATGATATCAACTTACTAAATATTACTCTACATATCTCATCTGACCCAACCCTTATAGCCGACATTCACATATTCAATATACTTGGGAGAGGATGGGGAGGTATAAGAAGATATATTCCCGTCATAAACTGTCCACACTCCATCTTGGCGTGACCTTCTTCTTCTTCTTCTTTTTGTGACCTCTACCGCTTAGTATCGATTATATGCGCATCACTGGTTGACTTGTACCAGAGAGAGACAGATAATGGTAATATAAGCCTCTCATACAAGGAAAGATCCTTGTAACAATAATTATAATCCTTCAATAGTAAGAAAAATCCTTGTAAATCATAGTAATAAGCCTTTGATAGTAAAAAAGAAACGGCAAGGACGGCAGCTCGACAGCTACTGAAGCGCATCAAGTTATAGAAATACCCCGCACAAGATTTGCCCAACCACCCCGAACATGGGCTTCGTTTGGGTGGGGGACAGACTCTTCATAGTCTTCCATAGAAGACAGTTCCATAAACCCTTTACTCTTCCTTTTCATCTATTCCAAGTGGAACTGTCGCCGAAAACTTCCGCGTCAGCGAGCGTTCCAACGTCGGCGACAGTTCTCGTTGGGTGCTTCGGCGACAGTTCCTATCGGCGACAGTTCCATAAACCCTCACTCGACGGTGCAGAAATATTTTGGTTCTCATTGGGGATCGAACTCGAGTCACCGAGAACGCCACTCGGAGACGCTATCCACTCTGCTACCGCCTCCCCATTTAGCGTATCTTGTAAGGGACCACTGCACTCCCTCCTCCAATGCCTTTCATTCCTACACATCTCTCTTGATACTGCTTCCTATATATATCCATGCATCTCTTACCCTTCCCTGACATCACTGTACACATTCCATTTTATTGGGTTCACTAACTATTATCTTTAATTTTCTACTTCCTGTATGGTTTTTTTTTTATTCACATCCACATTGGCAACTAACAAGTAGTGATCTGAGTGTCCTCATACTATTCTTGTTAAATTTCCATCGGTTAGACTGTCCTTTTCTACAAGTTAAAAAAAAGGTAATGAATATGATGCCACCCTCGGCAACACTCACCACAGAGGGCCCTGGAGGTCCTCGGTCTCCCTTTGAACCATCACTACCAAAATTTCCGGCCTCACCCTTCTCTCCCTGAAGGCCTCGCGGACCATCAAGGTCAGGTGGTCCAGGAGGACCCCACAAGCCACGCATGCCCTGGGGACCTTGTAGACCAGGGGACTGCCCTGCAATGAAATAATGCATCAAAAAGTGATAAAGTCCTGACCTGTATCACCACTCTTAACCTCTAATGGTTTGGAAAAAAAAATGTTTGGAAGCTAAGAAAGTAAATATACGTACTACCTAGGATTGTTGAGAGCGAGACAGCATTACTATGATGAAGGAATGCAATGGGTGAAAAAGAACACAAAATATAGGGAAGAGGACCACCCATTACGACAAGGTTTAATATTTTCAAAAGGATTATATATGGTGAGGGATATACAACATATTACACATGCCCCTTCAGAAAAGGTGACCATCTGTTACTAGAAATGGTAATGAAGCGAGATAAAAGAGCTAGAAAGAGATTAATTTAACAAAAAAATATAAAAAATATTTAAAAACAGACCTCACTCAACGGTGCAGAAAGATTTTGGTTCTCATTGGGGATCGAAGTCGAGTCACCGAGAACGCTACTCGGAAACGCTATCCACTCTGCTACCGCCTCCCCATTTAGCGTATCTTGTAAGGGACCACTGCACTCCCTCCTCCAATGCCTTTCATTCCTACACATCTCTCTTGATACTGCTTCCTACATATCTCCATGCATCTCTTACCCTTCACTGACATCTCTTTACACATTCCACTTTATTGGGTTCACTAACTATTATCTTTAATTTTCTACTTCCTGTTGGTCTTTATTTATTCACATCCACATTTGCAACTAACAAGTAGTGATTTGATTGTCCTCATACTATTCTTGTTAAGTTTCCATCGGTTAGACTGTCCTTTTCTACAAGTGAAAAAAAAGATAATGAATATGATGCCACCCTCGGCAACACTCACCACAGAGGGCCCTGGAGGTCCTCGGTCTCCCTTTGAACCATCACTACCAAAATTTCCTGCCTCACCCTTCTCTCCCTGAAGGCCTGGCGGACCATCAAGGCCAGGTGCTCCAGGCAAACCCGACACGCCAAGCATGGCCTTGGGACCTTGTGGAACGGGGGGACTGCCCTGCAATGAAATAGTGCATCAAAAAGAGATAAAGTCCTGACCTGTATCACCACTCTTAACCTCTAATGGTTTGGAGAAAAAAATGTTGGAAAGTTAAGAAAGTAAATATACGTACTACCTAGGATTGTTGAGAGCGAGGCAGCATTACTATCATGAAGGAATGCAATGGGTGAAGAAGAACACAAAATATAGGGAAGAGGACCACCCATTACGACAAGGTTTAATATTTTCAAAAGGATTATATCTGGTGAGGGATATACAACAAAAATTTACAACATATTATAGGTTCCCGGTTTATGGAACTGTCGCCGATAAGAACTGTCGCCGAAGCACCAAACGAGAACTGTCGCCGACGGTGGAACGCTCGCCGACGCGGAAATTATCGGTGACAGTTCCACTTGGAACAGATGAAAAGGAAAAGTGAAGGGTTTATGAAACTGTCTTTTATGGAAGACTATGAAGAGTCTGTCCCCCACCCAGACGAAGCCCATGTTCGGGGCAAGTCTAGCGTTTCAAATGGGGCATTTCTATAACTTGATGCGCATCAGTAGCCGTCGAGCTGTCCTGCCTGCCGTTTATTTTTTACTATCAAAGGCTTATTACTATTATTTACAAGGATTTTTCTTACTATTGATGGCTTATAACTATTATAACAAGGATCTTTCTTTGTATGAGAGGCTTATATTATCATTATCTGACTCTCTCTGGTACAAGTCTGCGAAGTGATGCGCTTCGGAGCGATACTTAGCGGTAGAGGTCACAAGAAGAAGAAAATCACGCCAAGGTGCAGTGTGGACAGTTTATGGCGAAAATTAATATATCTTCTTATACCGCCCCATCCTCTCCTCCCAAGTATATTGAATATGTGATTGACGGCTGTAAGGGTTGGGTTACATGAAATGTGGGGTATTATTTAGTAAGTTGATATCAAAAGGAATAACTTAGCACTACTTCAAAGTGTGTGGAGCGGCGCGGATTAGGACGGGGTTATCGGGGAGGGGCGTGGCCGACCGCCCGGTGCCCACAACCACATGAGTCAAGAACAGGGGGGTATTGGCCATTGGGCACACCGGGCTGTGTCCCGGTGGGCCGGAGGGTCTGAGGCCGGTCGCAGCCCTTGCTGGGCCGGCCCTCTGTAGCACAGTATTGTACGGTTGTGAGAGACGTTTATGCCGGAGACCGTATGCCTCGTCTGGCTCAAACCAGACGAGGCAGCCTGGTGTCTCCTCACTCCCTCTCCCCTCTTCTAGCTATTGAATCTGAAGGAGCATGACCCCAGGGGGCGGATTGGCCACAGGGCACACCGAGCTGTGTCCCGGTGGGTCAACGGGTCTGAGGGCCGCCGGCGCCGGGGTCCGAGGGCCAGACTCGAGTACGCTTGACGAACAAGTGGCTATCGGGATTATAGCCTGGTAATACTCTACAGAGGAAATTCTCCTACTGTAGCAGAGAGGTGAAGATGGAGTTATTCAGGAGTCACTGCTACTCTATATACTGCAACTCGCTGTGGTCGCAGTACAAGGTGGCCACTCTGAACCGCCTTAAGGTCTGTCACAATGACATCCTTAAGAGGCTTCTGGGGCTACCCAGGTGGTGCAGCTCGTCCCTGGCTTTCGCTAGGAACGGGGTGAACAATCTGGATGTGATCCGTCGACACTCCGTGTTCAGTTTAAGGAGTAGGGTGGAGCTCTCTACGAAATCCATCATCGCCTCTGTCAGGCAGAGCTCGGCCTATGTATGTGGACCTATACAACAGCGGTGGCTGGGTCTGCTGCTTGTGCAGAATGTGGGGTAGCACAGGTGTCCATGTATGTTTATTCTATGTACGTTGATACTATGTACCATAATGTGCCTATACCATGTTCTTGTTTTTGTTTTTGTTCGAGTACTTAAGTTAACTCCTTGGCTTGTCCTTGTTGCTGTGTTTTTGTCTGTATGCCGTCGGGCGGGAATAAAATTATTATTATTATTATTATATTCTTGGTACGAGATCATAGGTACAACATTTTATGAAGCAATTTATAAGCGAGAGAGAAAGAAAGATCAGCTTTTCTAGCATGGAGGTATAATAATATAACTCCAATGAATTCTACTGCAGTTATAGGAGATCGTTGACGCTGGGACAGCTAGCTTGATCTCAAAACCCTCCTGTTGGCACCTGCTCCACAACAAACTGTAGTTTCATGACACCACGGGCCACACACCTCAGTGTAATGTTTTTTTTTTTTACAGCACAAAGGAGTAACCAGGGGCAAAAAAAAGCCCGGTTAGTTATCAGTCCCTATAAAGAAGACTGTAAGAGAATATAGAAATGGGGATGAGCCTTTTTTTCGGGAGGTGACGTGTTACTCCTCTCTGAAAAAAAAAATTGTCGTAGGAAGGTGGAAGAATAGAAACAGAAAGAGTGTTCTAGTCTTTACCAGTGAAGGTCATGGAAGAGTAAAGATACTTGTTAACTCTTGCATTGGATGATGGACAGAATAAGGATGAAAATGAGTAGAAAGCTTTGAGCTGCGAGGCCGCGGGAGGGGGGGAGGCATGCAGTTAGCAAGTTCAGAAGAGCAGTGAGCACGAAAAAACCGATAGAAGATAGCAAGAGAAGCATCATTGCGGCGATTATTTAAAGATTCAAGACAGTCAGTCAGAGAAGGGGAGTTGATGAGACGAAAAGCTTTTGATTCTACCCTGTTGAGGAAGGCTGTCTGAGTGGATCCCCCCCCCACCCCCGTTTTACAATTGAGACATACTCCATACATGGGCGGATAAAGCCCCTGTACAGAGCAAGCAACTGGGAGGGAGAACAAAATGGACGCAGACGTAACAGGACACCAAACTTCTTAGAAGCTGTTTTAGCAAGAGATGAGGTGTGAGATTTCTAGTTAAATTTTTTAGTAGAGGATAGTCCAAGTATGTTCATTGTAGCAGAAGAAGAAAGTTGAGTGTTTTTGAAGAAGAGATAGTTGTCTGGTAGGCTGTGTCGAGTAGATAGGTGAAGAAATAGAGTTTTTGAGGCATTGAACAAAATAAGCTAGGTGTGCTTTGTCCCTATTAGAAATTATAAAAAGGTCAGAAGTTAGGTGCTCCGTGGCATCTCTTCGTGAGTCACTTATTTCCTGTTGAGTTGGACGCCTAATGAATGACGTTGAAAAAAGCAGGGTAGAATCATCAGCGTAGGAGTGGATAGGGCTTTGAGTTAGACTTAGAAGATCATTAATGAATAATAGAAAGAGAGTGGGTGATAGGACATAACTCTGAGGAACACCACTATTGATAGATTTAGGAGAAGAACAATGACAGTCTACAGTAACTGCTATATAATTCTTAGAAAGGAAACTTGAGATGAAGGTGCAGAGAGAAGGATATAAACTGAATAAGGGTAGTTTGAAAACTTAGGATTTGTGTAAGACTTATCAAAAGCTTTTGATATGTCAAGGACAACAGCAATTTTCACCAAAACCCCTAAAGGGGGATGACCAAAAGTCACTTAGGAAAGCTATAGAAGATCGTCAGCTGATCGCCCTTTACGGAAATCGTACTGACGATCAGATTGCAGATAGTAAGCAGATATATGCTTAAGAATCTTCTTATTAAGTATATAATCAAAACATTTAGAAAGGCAGAAAGTCAAAGCTATAGGACGGTAGTTAGAAGGATTAGAACGGTCACCCTTCTAATGGCGAAATTAAATGTGAGCAAATTTCCAGCAAGAAGGAAAGAGAGAATTAGATAGACACAGACGGAAAAGTTTGACCAGGCAGGGTGCAAGCACAGAAGCACAGTTTTTGAGAACAATAGGAAGGATTCCGTCACGACCGTAAGCCATCTAAGGATCTAGGACAGAAAGGGTAAAGAAAACGTCATTATGAAGGATCTTAATAATATAGTCAGAGGATGGAGGAGAAGGAGGAATTAATCAACAAGAGTGGAATTTTTGGCAAAGGTTTGAACACAAAGTTCAGCCTTAGAAATAGATGATACACCTGTGGAGCCATCTGGGTGAAGCATAGGAGGGAAACATGAAGAAGAATAAAATTGTTACAGATCCCAGAAGTCACGAGATGAGTTTGATTCAGAACATTTTGACATTTTCTATGAATATTGCACCAGCTGATCTAGGTCTCGGAGGATAGAAAAATTGTAGGCTTGTTCACTAAGTTGGTCAGTGAAAAAAGATGATAGCCAAAGCTGGTGGAAAACATTGAAATCGCCAAGTAATTAACTAATACTAACTAACTAACTAACTAACTAACTAGTATACTAACTAACTAATTAATGATAAGGCTCAATGTCTTATCATAATGTAAATTTCAAAATGAGTGATTATATTGATGGGAAGTATGAAAAATGTGCATGTTTATAGTCAAGTAAATTGTGTGGCGGGATGATCAGCAGCTGTGTTGATGCCCAGTTGAGTTTGCTGGTTAGAATTGAAATGTTTTGTAAAATGGTCCGTGAATGACTGGGTTTATTGCGTGAACCTAGACTTATTGCTTCAATAGCTTTCAGACTGTGAAAACGCATTTTCATGCATGAACTATGGAAACAAATATACAAGTGTGGTATATATGATATATTTTTTTGTTTGAATACCGTTTATTCAACATTCTTTTTACCTAGTTGAGATAGAATCAATGTAATATTTTTTTATTCTGGGGTACTACACTTTTTTCATGACTGAAGTTTGCCAAATAGGGCCGGTAGGTGTCTGTCCCGGGCTGGTTTACGGTACCCAATCCGCCTCTGGTCAAGAACATAAGGAAACTACGTCATGAGGCCGGTAGTCTTACGTACACGTGGTAGTTCCTTAAACACATGTACATCCCCCTTTCATCCCTATGAACTATTTTCGAAGACAACAATATATTCTTTGCCGATTTGCTGGCCTCCAAATCTGTCATTAATGTTGTAGATGCCAGTGACTACCAGAATTTGTAATTGAATGGCGGTCAACTCAGGGTTGCCAGACTATCTAACATAAATAAAAGACAGAATTCCCATGGAAATACGACAATTTATGAGAAAAGGACAGTCAAATCATACCACTCATTACTACTACACCCATACCTCACCACTCATTACTCACACACCCATACCTCACCACTCATTACTCACACACCCATACCTCACCACTCATTACTCCCACATCCATACCTCACCACTCATTACCCCTACACACCCATATACCTCACCACTCATTACTCACACACCCATACTTCACCACTCATTACTCCCACATCCATACCTCACCACTCATTACCCCCACACACCTATACCTCACCACATATTACTCCCACATCCATACCTCACCACTCATTACTCACACACCCATACCTCACCACTCATTACTCCCACATCCATACCTCACCACTCATTACCCCTACACACCCATATACCTCACCACTCATTACTCACATACCCATACCTCACCACTCATTACTCCCACATCCATACTTCACCACTCATTACTCTCACACTCATTACTCACACACCCATACCTCACCACTCATTACTCCCACATCCATACCTCACCATTCACTCACACACTCATCATTTTTTTTTTTTTTTTTTTTTTTTTTTTTTTTTTTTTTTTTTTTAGGTTAACTTGAGGGCTGTGATGGTTGGTCCTCGCCCGTGGTGGCGCAGGCAGGATTTTTATAGTGACGCCTGTAGAGGCTCATGCCGCCCCCCTGTGTCCTCCGATGCACTCGCAATTGAAGGTAGAGTTGATGGGCAGGGCATATGGGTGTTTTAGGCCACTCGACGGTGCAGAAAGGTTTTGGTTTTCTTCGGGGATCGAACTCGGGTCACCGAGAACGGCAGTCGGAGACCCTAACCACTCCGCTACCGCCTCCCCATCTCCCCATTACTTCCACACTCTTATCTTACTACTCATTATCACTCACTCATACCTCACCACTCATTACTCACACTCATACCTCACCACTCATTACTCACACACGCATACCTCATCACTCATTACTATCACACCCATACCTCACCACTCACTACTACCACACCCATACCTCACCACTCATTATTACCACACTCATACCTCACCACTCATTACTACCACACTCATACCTCACTACTCATTACTACCACACTCATACCTCACCACTTATTATCACTCACTCACTCACATCACTCGCTTCGAAGACCGTGATTTGGCCGTACTATTTCAAAGTAACTTATTGTTTGAAATCATTAAGAATGTTTATTAATTAATTAAGTAGTTGTATAACATAAAAGGCCTGAGTAACAAGTCGCAAAATTATACTACCAACTCGAATGTCGAGTTATAGCTGCCTTCAGTATGTCAGTGTTCTTATATGTACATGTTTTTATTGCTATATTTTATTACATCAAGTTTTTATTTGTTTTATCTATTTATCTATTCACTGGGGACCCCTGAAGGCCCGGGGCCTGAGACTGCAGCCTCATTAACCTCAATGTAAATCCGCCACTGCCCATGGTTCACCCATGGTCTTGTCCACGCGAGTCGGACTCGCGATCGCCAGTTTCAGCCTCCCGGTGCGAGCTTGGAGCTCATTATTACCGATATGTGGGTAATGCTAGGACCTCACACATCTCACACACCCATCCACTTGCTCAAGGGAGACAGTATTTTATCAATGGAAAAATCCCCGGTAATGAGTGGGACCGGTGATCGAACTCCGGACGACAGATTTGACGCTGTAACCCACCGAGCTGTCCAGGCGTGTGTGCATATGTGTGTGTGTGTGTATTTTCATTTATTTTCATCATCAAGGACTGACCACGTGCAGATTTTTTTCTATTTATTTTGAGTTTATTTATGTAATCATAATATATGCTTGGGGGTCGATACTCGAACTGGATTTCCAGAAGGGGTCTGGTGTGTGTGTGTGTGTGGCATTATGGGTGTGTGAGACCCCTTCTGGAAATCCAGTTCGGTTATCGACCCCCAAGCATTTATTATGATTACATAAATAAACTCAAAATAAATAAATACATACTACTACCGTAGATAACACTAAAAGCGCCACCTGCTTTAATGTCGCCAGGCGCCATATATTACGAATTATAGCATCACTAATGATTTGTATGTGCCATTGAAGACACAGTAGTTTATATGACTGTATATTCGACCCTGTTTCAGCGTTGTTTTATGCTTTGTATCTGCAAGTATATACGGTTTCAAATCTCGCTACCCATTTTTTTTTTCGGGCGACGACGACGGTGAGAGGACACTCCCAGTGGGACACTCCCAGTGAGGGGAAGGGGGGCACAGTATTCTTCCGCCGCTAATCTCCAAGGAGGCGGCGTCAGGAGGATGGTGTAGACAGTTTTACACGTCTATTTATCCCATTGAAAGCCTTTGATAGTTCAAGTTATTGCTGGAAGCTCATATCTATATGTTCGTGGCTCCTATGTGTCTGCCTCGATCAAGGATGAAATAGAGGAGGAACGGATGGAACGAGAGAAGGAGAGAAGTAGGGAGAGGGTGGTAAAGGTTTCTTCAAGACACTTAGGGCCGTACTATTAAACCTTTCGCCACGGCTGGCGATCGCCTGGCGATGCTGCGCCAGGTCTAGTCTCCAAGGAGGCGGGGCCAGGCGGAGGGTGCTGATAACTTTACATGTTTTGAAGTAAGGTTTATTGTTTATTTTTTCTTTGTGTGTTAGTGGACGAGGATTCTAGCCTTAGCCACACACTTCTTTGAAACCGGCATACGGTATTATTCAATTCTTGGTAAAATGTATTGCCATGCTGTTAGTTAGAAGAAAACATAAATATGCACACCTTAAGTTGAAGTAGGTAACCCAGACTTACCCTTGATCCCTTCTCTGCAAGACATTTGACGCCAGCCGCTTTGCAGATCTCGTCTCCGCACTCACACTTCTGGCCAGCGCTGTGGCCTGAATTGCCTGTTGGAGAACGAGGCCGTCTCACTCTAGTAGCATGACTATAGCCACCACTACCATAGCTTCCTTCACTGGCGCTGCCAACATGTCCACCACTGCTGCCACCACCATAACTTGTGCTTGTTATGTCACTGCCACCGTAGCCCCCACTGATTCCGTAGCCATCACTGCCACCATAAACACCACTGGTGCCACCACTGGTGCCACCACTGGTGCCACCACTGGTGTCATGGCCATCACTGCCACTATAGCCTCCTCCTGTGCCACCACTGGTGCCATGGCCATCACTGCCACCATAACCACCACTGGTGCCATGGCCATCACTGCCACCATAGCCTCCTCCTGTGCCACCACTGGTGTCATGGCCATCACTGCCACCATAGCCTCCTCCTGTGCCACCACTGGTGCCATGGCCATCACTGCCACCATAGCCTCCTCCTGTGCCACCACTGGTGCCATGGCCATCACCATCACAATAGGCTCCTCCTGTGCCACCACTGGTGCCATGGCCATCACCACCACCATAGCTTCCTCCTGTGCCACCACTGGTGCCATGGCTATCACCACCACCATAGCCTCCTCCTGTGCCACCACTGGTGCCATGGCCATCACCACCAACATAGCCACCTCCTGTGCCACCACTGATGCCATGGCCTTCACCACCACCATAGCCTCCTCCTGTGCCACCACTGGTGCCATGGCCATCACCACCACCATAGCCTCCTCCTGTGCCACCACTGGTGCTATGGCCATCACCACCACCATAGGCTCCTCCTGTGCCACCACTGGTGCCATGGCCATCACCACCACCATAGCCTCCTCCTGTGCCACCACTGGTGCTATGGCCATCACCACCACCATAGCTCCTCCTGTGCCACCACTGGTGCCATGGCCATCACCACCCCCATAGCCTCCTCCTGTGCCACCACTGGTGCTATGGCCATCACCACCACCATAGCCTCCTCCTGTGCCACCACTGGTGCCATGGCCATCACCACCACCATAGGCTCCTCCTGTGCCACCACTGGTGCCATGGCCATCACCACCACCATAGGCTCCTCCTGTGCCACCACTGGTGCCATGGCCATCACCACCACCATAGCCTCCTCCTGTGCCACCACTGGTGCCATGGCCATCCCCAAACCACCATAGCCTCCTCCTGTGCCACCACTGGTGCCATGGCCATCACCACCACCATAGGCTCCTCCTGTGCCACCACTGGTGCCATGGCCATCACCACCACCATAGCCTCCTCCTGTGCCACCACTGGTGCCATGGCCATCACCACCACCATAGCCTCCTCCTGTGCCACCACTGGTGCCATGGCCATCACCACCACCATAGCCTCCTCCTGTGCCACCACTGGTGCCAGGCCACCCACCACATAGGCTCCTCCTTTGCCAACACTGGTGCCATGGCCATCACCACCACCATAGGCTCCTCCTGTGCCACCACTGGTGCCATGGCCATCACCACCACCATAGCCTCCTCCTGTGCCACCACTGGTGCCATGGCCATCACCACCACCATAGCCTCCTCCTGTGCCACCACTGGTGCCATGGCCATCACCACCACCATAGCCTCCTCCTGTGCCAACACTGGTGCCATGGCCATCACCACCACCATAGCCTCCTCCTTTGCCAACACTGGTGCCATGGCCATCACTGCCACCATAGCCTCCTCCTTTCCCACCACTTGGTCCATAGCTGTCGCCGCCACCATAGCCGTCGCCACCGTAGCCCCCGCTGCTGCCAAAGCTTGATACAGTCCTTCCATGGCTTCCTTTTACTTCATGTTCATTTAGTCCAGTATCCTCACTCTGATTACAACCTGACGCATCATCTCTCCTGTCACTCCTGCCGCTACCGTAGCTATTGTATGACCACCATGACCATCTGCCGTAGCCGATTGAGTTATGGGTACTTCCAGAGGTGTATATTAAGTCACCAGTAGCGGAGGTGTCATTGCCATCATCTCGATTACTGTTGTTAAACCCTTCGCTAGCACTCCCACTATCAAGATCATAGTAATTGTCTTCTCGTTGAGCATCGGTTCAGGTGCCTTCCCATGAGCCCAGGTCCTGTGAAAAGAGAAAAAATTGATCATTAATATTTGGCTCTAACACATGCTTTCATCAATTAATCAATCATTGGGGGCATACGCCGGGGAGCGCGTCGCCTCGCCCACTCTACGACGCCACTCCCGGGGTTCACCACGCACGAGTCCCCATGCAGGCTCTTTTCCCATACCAAGCAGCTCTCGACAAGAAACATCAACTTGTCCCAGCCACGAGCCTTGTGGGCGCCACCTTGGCCTCCTCCACGCCGGATTGTCTCTTACAGATACAACCGGATGGGAAGGATCGGTTTCAGGGTAGCGTGCCACATGCCCATATAGCCGAAGTTGGCGCTGATGGACTATGCAGGTAATAGGTCTCCATTCAGTGTCACGGTGCAATCGCTGATTTGACACGTAATCATCCCAGCGATACCCCATGATTCTAGACACTTATTACCAAAGGCATCGATTCGTCTCTTCAAGTCGCTATTTAGTGTTCATATCTCACAATCATAGAGTAAGACAGGGATCACAAGCGACTTGAAGATCCGGATCCTTGTCCTCCTGCACAGATACCGACAACGCCAAATACTCCTGTTGAGCGAGTCCATAACACCGTCGGCAATGCCAATCAGCCGTAAGACTTCTTGACGTGACCCGCCGTCATTATGGACTGCGCTACCAAGGTATGTAAAACTTTCCAAGATCTCAATATCCTCGCCGCACGCATGAACAGACTGTACTGTTTCATCTACTAAGCCTCCAAACACCTAGACTTTGGTCTTAAGCCAGGAGACCTCAAGTCCCAACGGCGTTGCCTCCCCGTGCAGCGCCTCGAGAGCCATCACCAGGACCTCCAGCGACTCAGCAAAGATTACTGCATCATCGGCAAAAACAAGATCAGTGATCTTGGTGTTGCCGAGGAATGCTCCACAATCACTTTGATCTACAACTTTTCCCAATACCCAGTCCATACAAGTGTTGAAAAGTGATTGGTCAAGGACGCACCCCTGCCTCACTCCTGTATTAACAGGAAAGAAACTGGATACACCTCCCCACACTTCACAGCAGTCTCAGTCCCAGAATACAGATCAGTTATCAAACCAATAGTCCTTGCAGGAATCCCGCGGTCGCAAAATATCCCAGAGTGACTCACGATGCACTGAGTCAAACGCCTTCTTGAGATCAACATAGGCTGCAAGCATCCCCTGTCGAAACTCACGTCGGCTCAATACTATACATCAAATAGGAACAGAAACACAGTGATATAAGGCTGAGAGAGATACAAAACATTCACACACACACACATAAACACACACACACACATACACACACACACTAGACCTGTTCAGAAAACAATTTTTTCCTATTTTTATATCCCCCTGCAAGGTTTCCCATGCTTTTTGACCTGGAAAAGCCGAAAATCACAACCATTTTGAGCTAAAAGGTCAGGAACCTTTGCTTCATTGGACCTCAAGATATTAAGCCCGCGACAGTAGAAAAGCGCCTAATTTTGCCTTCCGCCAGACTTTTTTTCACCTGAGACTTTTGTTACAATTGGGATAGAACAACAAATTGGGTATCAAATTGAAGCATTTTTAATATTATTTCTGAAAAAACAATCCAAGTAAACATTCAAGAAAAAAAGACACATCATATCCAGAAAAAAAGCAAAATTTTCTGAAAATTTCATATAAATTTCATAAATATTACAATCTTGACATCAAAAAATGTGTGACAAAGACTCTAAAAACTATTTTCAAGTGGCAGAAAACTCTATTGTCTATGTCAGAAGGACACTTCACAGTCATTTTTTCAGAGTTTGCTTCTTGAAGCTATCAAATCGCTCACGGTTGTATTCCACAGTTTGAAGAAGGTACTGTTTTTGCTGAGAATCTGTGGTAATGATGTTTGCGAAATCAGTCATCATCTTGACTCCCCGCTCAGCAATGTCATTCACTACTTTTACATTGCTGACATATTCCAGGGCCTTGCTGTAGTCATCACTCCTTGGCCATGTCGCCACAGGTTGCAGAAGCCAGTCAATGACTGGTCAATGAATGTCAATGTCTGGTCCAGACATGTGGGCCTTTCTCTCTGTCTTCTGATCCTGGTAGAACCTGATGTCCTTGTCCTTCTTCTCCCTTGATAGCAGTCGGTTTCTCTCTATTTCCTGGATGGCATCTGAAGCTCCTATGTCGAACAGGCTATCTAATTCCAGGACAAAGGCACTCCTTGTCCCTCCAGGGTCACCTGTTCTACCTTTATTCCTTGCTAGATCTCTGTGCTTTTTGTGAAGTGTCATGAAATGCTGCGCTGCATTGTACTTGGTCATGGTCTTGATCCTAGCCATCTGCCAGAATGGGATGATAGCCTCCACTGTTTCATTGGCGAGGTCTTGATGCTTAGGATTCTCTGTATTTTCTGGCAAACTCTGGAGATGGAGGAAGTACTGGAAGGCCTGTCTGTTGGTGGGTAACTGGGAGCCACTGATGCTGGATGATGGGTAGCCGATTATGAAGGTTTCTGTAGTAGATCTAGTAGCAGGTCGGCGTGACGCTTGTCTCTGGACTGCAGGTGGAGGTTCTGAGATGTCAACTTTGCGTCCTCGGAGCTCCTTGCTTACTGCCATAGTGAAGTTATCTTGTGAAGTATCTCTGGATTTGTTAGCAGGTTTCAACAGATCTGCAACAAACATAACAGACCATTAGATGTCATGCTAAAACCATTGTGAATTTGTGACTAGAGTGAAATAAATTATATTTAGTTTTTTTTTTTTGAAAATTTGTCTGTAAATATCACATGTAATATTTCCATAAATGTTTCTATGCATTTTGATGTTTCAGTCAGCATCTAATTACTTGCTTTAACCTGCTTATGCCCATTTATTGGTGAAAAAATAGGCGAAAACAAACATCAAAATGCTCCGAAACTGGCGTTTCAGAAAACGTGTATAGAATAGAAATTCATGCTTCATGAGGCAAAGGTTCCTGACATTTTGGCTTATAATGGTTGTAATTTTCGACTTTTCCAGGTCAAAAAAGCATTGGAAACCGTGCAGGAGGGTATAAAAATAGGAAAAAATTGTTTTCTGAACAGGTCTACACACACACACACACACACACACACACACACACACACACACACACACACACACACACACACACACACACACACACACACACACACACACACACACACACACACACACACACACACACACACACACACACACACACACTGTAAACAGTAGATGCGCTTGCAGGAGCTCCATTTTGTCAACTGTTTAGCACGTACAAGTGCCACTTTGCTGGGTAAAGGTGGTTCTATAATGTAACAGGATTTCAGGGCATTCACTCGGAGGATCCTGGTTTGCAGGATGGAATGGAGGATAGTGCTGAACTGGAGATTATTGTGGAAACCCTACTGGAGAGTGAAGAAGATAGAAGAATTGGCAAGTAAACTGAGATCTGAGAAGCATGAACTTAAATGACAGCAGGGAGAAAAAGAAAAGAAAACTAATTAAGTTAAAAAGAGTTGCAAGCTGAAAACATGAGCGTGAAGGAGAGATATGAAACCTTAACAACAGAAATGCAGAAGAATGAAAACATTGTGGAGGGCAGCGCGGAAGACTTGAAGGAGATGAAATGGCTTCACCGGGAATGGAAGGAATAAGAAGAGAAAGTAAATTTCAGGGAGATCTTGAAAAATCAGGTGAACGAAATGTTAGTAAAGGTTGTAAAAGAAAAGAAAAATTTGGTTATAGACACAGTTGACAAAAATAGATGTATTGTATTTTATGGGATGAAAGAAGAAGTGATGCCCCTCCATCACATTATAGGCTAAAGGAAGAGAAGATCAATCAATCATTGGGGACATACGCCGGGGGGCGCATCGCTTCGCCCATCCTAAGACGCCACTCCCGGGGATCCCCACGCGCGAGTCCCCACGAAGGTTCCCTTCCCATACCAAGCAACTTTCGGCAGGAAACATCAACTTGCCCCAGCCACGAGCCTTGTGGACACCCGATTGGCCTCCTCCACGCCGGATTGTCCCCTACAGATACAACACGATGGGAAGGATCGGTTTCAGGGTAGCCTGCCACATGCCCATATAGCCGAAGTTGGCACTGACGGACTATGCAGGTAATAGGCCTCGATTCAGTCTCACAGTGCAATCGCTGATTTGACACGTAATCATCCCAGCGATACCCTATGATTCTGCGAAGATACTTAAACCCAAAGGCATCGATACGCCTCTTCAAGTAGATTTTTAGTTTCCATGTCTCACAACCATAGAGTAAGACAGGGATCACAAGCGACTTGACGATCCGGATCTTTGTCCTCATGCACAGGTACCGACAACGCCAAATACTTCTGCTGAGCGAGTCCATAACACTGTGGGCTATGCCAATCCGCCGTAGGATTTCTTGACGTGACCCGCCATCATTATGGACTGCGCTACCAAGATATGTAAAACTTTCCAAGATCTCAATGTCCTCACCGCACGCATGAACAGACTGTACTGTTTCATCTAGTAAGCCTCCAAACACCTGGTCCAAGACCTTGGTCTTGAGTCATGAGACCTCAAGTTCCAAAGGCTTTGCCTCCTCGTGCAACGCTTCGAGAGCCATCACCAGGACCTCCAGCGACTCAACAAATATTAGTGCATCATCAGCAAAAACAAGATCAGTGATCTTGGTGTTGCCGTAGGATACTCCACAACCACTTTGATCTACAACTTTGCCCAATACCAAGTTCATACAAGTGTTGAAAAGTGATGGGGCAAAGACGCTGCTTCACTCCTGCAGGAAAGAAGCTGGATACACCTCCCCCACACTTCACAGCACTCTCAGTCCCATAATACTGACCAGGCATCAAACCAATAGTCCTTGCAGGAATCCTTCGAAGTCGCAGAAGATCCTAGAGTGATTCAAGAAGAGTAGATGGTACAATAAATAATTGAGGTAATCCTAGAGAATGATGCAGGAATAGATCAGTTAATTGAAAACGTGTATAGGCTGTAAATACAAAGAAGGAGAAGTGAGACAGATGAAGATTAAATTCTACTCACAGTCAGCAGATGAGAATATTTTTGCAAGATCATGGAAACTTGCAAAGTATGAAGGATTCAAATATACATAGCTTAGAAAGGATTTAAAAGAAGAGAAAATAGCAAAAAGGAGTGAATTAAGCAAGGAAGCTAAGGAAAAAATGTACCAAGAACATATGAGGAGAGGTTTTATTTGAGTCATAGATCAATAACTGAGGAAATTATAAAACAAATGTCACCGAGGTGGTACTAGTATCAGCTTAATTTTAAGAATTAGGAAAAGTGTGAAAGGTATCATATACTAATGCATGTGTAATGCGGGAAAATGGGTTAAAACTTTTGACTCATGATTGACGAAGAGTTTACGTTGAGTGGGAGGGGGTAAAGTAATATATAAATGTCGAGTAATTAAATGCGTAATTTTCCTTCACTCCTCAGTTCTGAATCACTATATATAAATATATTTTGACATATTTTGTGCGACGGTAGCTGGTGACGTCAGCGGGCCAGGCAAGAAGGAGGGCAGGGAGCCATATTAGTTGTCTTTCGGTCCACGTGTAAGCTGTGGTAAGACGTGTGGGGAGGTGAGGCTATCAACCCTTTTAAGGTACGTGCGGGGAAAATGTGTTGGTGGGGATGTAGAGGAGATTAATCATTTTTCTATGATAGCATGAAAGCTAATGGAATGTGTTATTCATAGGGTTTCAAGGTAGCAGTGTGAAGCTGGCGGTGGGAAGCCGGCGGGGTGAGCGGCGGTGAGCAGTGGGAACAGCTGTGAACGACCCTGGATACACCAGGATACAGCTAAGGCTTTGTTTCATAGCTGGAGTGTGTGGTTATTGAGACTTTACTCAGAGAATCGGTGTGACGGAAAAGTTACACAGAGAACCAGTGTGCCGGGCAAGTTACACAGAGAATCAGTGTGACGGGACATTTACTCAGTGATTTAGGGTGAAGGAGTTATAGGGTTACGTTTTGAGCACGAGCTGAGAGTCGTGTCGTGTTGTTGTTATTAGCATTAAGTATGTATTTATGTTAAGACATTAGGTTAAGACATAAGGTTAAGACATTAAGTTAAGACATTAGGTTAAGACATTAGGTTAAGACATTATGTTAAGACATTAGGTTAAGAATGAGCTGGGAAGTAATTAATGGTGAATCAGTAAAGTGACAATATACTAAGATTCTGATAACGAGTTGCTATTCAAACCCATTAATACTTACATATCTTCTTAATCTTATATATATTTTTTCCCCACTTATTGTGGTTGGTGGCAGCGTAATAGCCAGGATTGTGGAGCCCTTCGAGTTAACGTCAAAGCTATAAAGCTATAAAGGGGGGCACCACAGCTGGTGGCAGCTGGTTTGGATTCATTTAAAGATTCCTCGTACCCACGCGCTAACTAATTCCTTTTTATTTTTCAAGTGCCAGTGCCCAGTGATCACATCCATGTACAGGGTAGCGTTAGTCGGTCATAGTCAGGTCCCTCAGACCGTGGAGGTAGATGATCCTAACGTAACAGTAGAAATTTATAAAGTTTATATATAGAGTTTATATATAGAGTTTATAAACTTTTTTTTTCAGATGATAGATTGAACGGAATATTGCAGAAAGAATTTGAGTTAGTCATCCTATGGTTAGGCAGTAATGATGTCAAGGAAGTCAGTAAGGTGGGAAAAATAGTGGAAAATATTAGGAAATTAGTAGAAACATTGCAGGCAACGTGCCGATGTGAGATAAGGATTTGTATGATAGAACACAGGATCATAACCGACCATTACGCTAGGAGAGTTGAGCAAGAAACTTACGATAAAGTAGCTAAGGCAATAAACAACAAGTTGAACAAGAAGCTAACACAGTATAGGAAATTAAGCTTTAACGCCAAACCATATGCACAAGGCTTAGCGCATGATGGAGTGCATTTTAATAGGACGAGCAGGGGCATTACATATGAGAAGCTCGTAAATGTAATCATGCACAACTATCAGGCATGGGCTGCAGTGCAAGCCTTAGGAGGACCGGGTTACCCACCGTAAGAAATAATGATAAGAGTGTAAGTCAGTGTTGAGGCTTGGGAGACGCCCCGGCAAGTAGCAACTTCAGAGGGTTGTCGTGGCCGTAATAGCCACCGTGAAAAACCCAACACTAGACCTAGTGTTAGCAAACACTAGTTAGAAATAAGGGAGATATAGATTTTTTTTTTTAATTACGGTAGGGAATTTTTTTTTTAAGATGGAGGATTTGATGGATTTTTCCATAGAGAATTTGGAGGATTTCCTCCAGAAGGGAGCAAAGGGTAGGGAGCTTAAGAAGGAGGAAATAGTAACACACAAGAGAGACGAAACCAGTCCAGAACGATACGCGCGGTTCAGGTGGATGAGTCAGTTAGAACAAGAAGTGGAAAGAACGAAAGATACTGTTGAGTTATTGTTGAAAAATAAGGGAGAGGAGAAGGAAGTCAGGAGACCAGTGAGGTCATTGATAAAGCCTAGAGATATACGAATGCTGAACCTCAGTGATTTACAGGGAATCGAAGCTGAGGGAAGGTTGACAGTTTTCCTTTCCCAAGTAGAAAGTTGTTCAGAGGATTTGGAGGAGAGAAAGAGGATCCTTATGACAAGAGTGGACCCACAGTTAGCATTATACGTACAGAATGCCCTCAGTCAGTTCAATTTTAGATCATGGGACACCCTAACTTATTGGTTATGCGAAGAACTAACAGACAATAATGTCGACAGAATCCTTAACAGCATTTCGGAGGTCAAGTATGATTGGCTGGAAGATCCCCAAGATTTCGCAACTAAACTCAAATGCAAATACGCCATACTGGAAGCAAAGTCAAAACATCCAGGAGAAGTTCCCCGTAGGGATAAGATCATAAAAACAAAACTGTTGAGAGGATTACCAAGCCACAGTAAGGAGACATTAGAGTTTTACATGGATGAACAATTCCCACTGAGGAAATTCATACAGAAAGTGGAGATTGAGAGGGCCATCGCCATAGGAAGAGACACAAATAGAATATGTGTGGTAAACCAGACCCGACAGCTGTCAGAGATAACACCCGCTCCCCAGAGTATAGTCCTCCCAATAAACAGGAACTGTCAGCCAGTCAGTCAGAAGTAAGAGAACTGCGAGCACAGATGGAAGGAATGGGGAGAAAATTACAGGAATTGAGAGTAGGTAACGACCAGAAGCCACCCAGTTTAGATTGGAGAAGGAATTCCCAGACGTGTTGTCCCTATTGTAGAATGAACAACCACTCAGCCGCAGACTGTAGAAGGAAGCCAGGTAGCAACGCTTGTTTCGATTGCTGGAGAGTAGGATGTAGGAGAGGTAGTCCAAATTGTCCGGGGAGGAAAGGATCTTCCCGGTGACTAGTTAAACATCGATCCCCAATAATCCCTTTAGCCATTAATGACCACGTCACAGAAGTTTTAGTAGACACAGGAAGCGAATATTCACTTATAAAGAAGAGCGCAGCTTTAGACTTACAACTTAAAATAAGAACCCACAGTAACATCCCTAGTTTGACCGGCATAACTGGCAAGGAGTTGAGAATCTTAGGTCAAGTAAGAGTAAAAATACCCCTAGGAACAGATAGAACAATAGAAGTGTTAATATTAGTAGTTCCAGACCAGTATTTATCCACCCAAGCCCTGATAGGGATGAATATAATAGGACTAGAAGAAATTACTATAAATTACAAACAAAATAAAATCATGTGGGCTAGCCTAACTTACCCCTTGAATTTTGTTGAACACCGATACGGCACAATAAGAGCAGTTAAGAGCGAGGAGTGCAAAGATGAAGTGCATAAATCAAGCTGTCATATAAGAATACAGCAAAGCGTGACCATAAGACTAGAAAGAACTCAATGGTTATAGTTACCAGTGGACTAGATAGAGGGAACCATTCTCTTGGTGGACACTAGGAAAAGACAAGTACAAAATATAACACCTATGCGTGTCCAGGTTACTAAAGAAAGAACTATCTTTCTACCAATAATTAATAACAGTAATGGACAGCTGAAGTTACGTTCTGGTACAGTTTTAGCTAAGTATAGAGTAGTAAACCCAGAAGAAATTCAAGACCAGCAAGTTACGGCAGGACCACGCTGTCTCACCACTAGGATGAGTAACGCTATGTTACCCGATAGTGATGTTAGCCAAGGTAGTGGTACTCGACAGGAACGAATACAGGCTATTCTAGAAAAGGGAGACTGAAAGCACCTAAGTGGACAGGAGAGACACTATCTTTTCGACCTAATAAAACAACATCATAACTTATTTATCTTAGATGCAGGAGAACTAGGCACCATGAACACTGAACCAGCTCATATTCAGGTGTTAGATCCAAAACCGTGTAGAGGAGTCACATATAGGTATCCGGAGAAAGCTAAGGAACTAATAGCTAAAATGTTGAGAGAAATAGAAGAGAAGGACATAATAGAAAATGCCACAGCTGCGTGGTTAAGTCCTATAGTACTGGTTAACAAGCCGAATGGGGAAAAAAGGATATGTCTGGATTATAGGAAAGTGAATCAACATTTAGCCACTGATATACACCCCCTACCTAAATTGGAAGAGTTAGTAGAGTCGGTAGCGGGCTATGAATACTATGCCACCCTAGATATGAAAGATGCATATTATCAAGTAATGTTGGATGAGAGTAGTAAAGATCTAACAACTTTCAGTGAAGGAATATCCTTGTATAGATTCAAAAGACTTCCCTTTGGATTGAATTGCAGTGCGGCAATTTTCTCTCGCAAATTAGCCCAGATCCTAACCCCTTTACTGAAAGAGAATTGGCTTAAAAATTATCTGGATGACATAATCCTGATGGCACCCAGTTACGAGGTCTTATTGGAAAGGATCGATAGGTTATTTGGACATCTGACTAAATTTGGAGTCAAATCAAATCTGACCAAATGTAAAATAGGGCAAAGAAAAGTTAGTTTTCTGGGACACGTAGTGAACAAGGAAGGTTACCAGCCCAACCCAGACACTATAGAAGCCGTAGAGAAACTGAAACCCCCCACTAATGTCAAGGAAACCAGAAGATTTCTGGGAATGGTAGGTTTCTATAGGAAGTACATAGAAGGATTCGCTAAGATAGCGGTGCCGATCACTAATTTGACTAAGAAAGATAACCCATTCGAATGGTCAGAGGAAAGCCAGGAAGCATTTCAGATACTAAAAGATAAACTGACTAGTGCTCCCATCTTAACTAAGGCCAATATCAATAAACCTTTTGTGTTGGATACCGATGCTAGCCAAACTCATGTAGGAGCAGTACTGATGCAGTATAATGAACAGGGCAAAGCCCAGATAATCTCTTATTTTTCCAAAAAATTGAAACCAGTTGAAACGCGATACTCAGCAACATATATTGAAGCCCTAGGGATAGTTTTAGCTTGCAGGCAGTTTCATCATTTCCTGTGGGGAACCAAGGTGATCATCAGAACAGACCACCAACCGTTAGTGTCAGTCTTTAAACAACGAACCAAGTCACCTAGGATGAACAGGTGAGGTGGATCCTAGAAATGAGAGACTATAGGTATCAAATATAATATAAAGCAGGAAAAAAGAACACTGCAGCACACCAGTTTAGTAGACCAGTAAGAATCATTCGATGTCAAGTAGAAGAGAGATGGTTAGGAAATGCTAAAGAAGAAATCAAGGAAATGCAACGTGAGGACCTCAGATGGAGAGAAATGATAGAGTATCTAGAAGGAGGTAGAATACCCAGATCTAAATACCCCAGAAGTACTTTAGATCAATTTGTGATAGAAGAAGAAGTTTTATATTTAACTAAACAGCAGTTAGATAACAGTATACACTACTTATTAGTTTTGCCTAGTGAACTGAAGCAGGCGGCCTTGGAATTAATTCATAATAAGGAATCAGGTCATTTAGGGCAGAGGAAATCAATAAGTAAAGCAGAAGGCTATTTTTATTGGCCCAACCTGAAAACGGATGTGAGAGAATATGTGAGGAACTGTTTAACATGTCAACAGTATAAGGGAAGTCGTGGACTCCAACAACAATGGCAAGAATTACCATCAGTAAGTAATACTCTAGAGAGGATAAGCATAGACATAACCGACATGGGAGCGGGAGCCCACGGATACCGCTATGTATTAACTATAATAGATCATTATAGTAGGTTTACTGTGTTTTATAAATTAAGAAATAGAATGACCGAGGAAGTATGTAAGAATTTTAGGGAATATATAAGTGTATTTGGAGCAGCACATACATTGTTGTTAGATAATGCTAAGGAGTTTACGTCACAGCAATTTAAAGAGTTGTGTGATTCATGTGAAATACAGTTAGGATACACCACGCCTTATCATCCACAAGGTAATAGTATTCTGAAAGGATGCACCGAACAATGAAAGCTATTTTCTCAAACCTATGCAAGGGTTATCCCAATAGATGATCCAGTTATCTCTTAGAAACCCAAAGAGTGTTGAATAGTGCAGTGTATGAGACAATGGGTACCCAACCTTTCTATGCTTTCTTTTCCCGATACGCTCCGAGGTTGATTAGTGTGAAGTTACCACAAATTGACTCAGAGGAGGAAACAACAGTGGCACACGAAATCATCAAGAGAACAAATTTGGAGAGAGGTAGAAAATGGCGGGAGAAAGCTAATGTGAAAAGGAAAAATGAGAGGTTGGAAAAAGACGAATTGGCGTGGGTGAAAAGAGAACGTTTTGAGACGGGCACCAACAGAAAACTTTCGGTTAAGTGGTTGGGACAGTACAAAATAGTGGAAGTATTGAGAGAGGAGGGTGCATATGTGTTAGAAAATATATTTGACGGCAAACGTGTACAGAGAGCGGCCGAACAAATTAAGCAATATATAGGACAAGATATCTGGCTGTTGGAACCAGCAGAAATAGTAATAGTTGAGGAAGAACTTGAACAACCACCACCTAGAGAGAGGAGACCAGTGAGGAGATACGTATCAATCAATCAATCATTGGGGGCATACGCCGGGGGGCGCGTCGCCTCGCCCACCCTACGACGCCACTCCCGGGGGTCACCACGCGCGAGTTCCTATGCAGGCTCCTTTCCCATACCAAGCAGCTCTCGACAAGAAACATCAACTTGCCCCAGCCACGAGCCTTGTGGGCGCCCCCTTGGCCTCCTCCACGCCGGATTGTCTCTTACAGATACAACCCGATGGGAAGGATCGGTTTCAGGGTAGCGTGCCACATACCCATATAGCCGAAGTTGGCGCTGACGGACTATGCAGGTAATAGGCCTCGATTCAGTCTCACGGTGCAATCGCTGATTTGATACGTAATCATCCCAGCGATACCCCATGATTCTGCGAAGACACTTATTACCAAAGGCATTGATTCGTCTCTTCAAGTCACTATTTAGTGTCCATGTCTCACACCCATAGAGTAAGACAGGGATCACAAGCGACTTGAAGATCCGGATCTTTGTCCTCCTGCACAGGTACCGACAACGTCAAATAATCCCGGTGAGCGAGTCCATAACACCGTGGGCTATGCCAATCCGCTGTAAGACTTCTTGACGTGACCCGCCGTGATTATGGACTGCGCTACCAAGGTATGTAAAACTTTCCAAGATCTCAATGTCCTCGCCACACGCATGAACAGACTGTACTGCTTCATCTAGTAAGTCTCCAAACACCTGGACCCTGGTCTTGAGCCAGGAGACCTCAATTCCCAAAGGCTTTGCCTCCTCGTGCAGCGCCTCGAGAGCCATCACCAGGACCTCCAGCGACTCAGCAAAGATTACTGCATCATCGGCAAAAACAAGATCAGTGATCTTGGTGTTGCCGACGGATGCTCCACAATCACTTTGATCTACAACCTTGTCCAATACCCAGTCCATACAAGCGTTGAAAAGTGATGGGGCAAGGACGCACCCTTGCCTCACTCCTGTATTCACAGGAAAGAAGCTGGATACACCTGCCCCACACTTTACAGCACTCTCAGTCCCAGAATACAGACCAGTTATCAAACCAATAGTCCTTGCAGGAATCCCGCGAAGTCGCAGAAGATCCCAGAGTGACTCACGATGCACTGAGTCAAACGCCTTCTTGAGATCAACATAGGCTGCAAGCATCCCCTGTCGAAACTCACGTCGGCGTTCCACCAGGACACGAAGCGCTAAGATACGGTCCGTTGTTGACTTACCAGGCGTGAACCCAGACTGCTGAGGTCTCTGATGCTTCACCAGATGACTGCGAATTCGTGTCAGCATTAGATGGGCAAGCACCTTGCCTGGTACGCTGAGCAGTGTAATACCGCGGTAATTGTTGCAGTCCTGACGGTCCCCTTTCCCTTTCCAGATAGGGACGACCAGCCCCCTTTTCCAGTCAGGAGGAATGGTACCTGATTGCCACACGGCAGTCAGGACAGCATGCAACCCGCGGATCATGGCCTCACCCCCAGCTATGAGGAGCTCCGCACTGATATTACAAACACCAGCTGCCTTTCCACCCTTCAACTTTGCTACAGCCTCTCTGACTTCGTCAAGAGAGGGTGCGGTTTCGTCAATGGGAGGATCGGCATCCACTGCCTGTAACCCAGTGGTGTGAAGCTGCTCAGTTGGAGGGTCCACCGTGAACAACTGCCCAAAGTACTCAGCCCAACGAGCCATCTGCCCATCCATGTCCGACACGAGGCGCCCATCTGCTGTTCGAATAGCACTCGCCCGAAAAGGAGACTTGGAACGGAGCTTCTTCAGGGCTCGGTAGGCGGGTCGGAGGCCATTAGCGTTTAAATGACCCTCGACATCCTCAGCGAGACTCCTGACATACCTCTCCTTGTCTCTCCTCAGGAGGGTTCTAGTCCGGCGTGACAGAGCCCTGTGCTGGTACTGGTTCCCAGCCAGCCTGGCAGCGCGACTCTCCTCGATTTTCTCCAGCGTCTCCGTAGAGACAAAACCACGCCTTGACCTCGGGCGCTCCCCAATACACTCCTTGGCAGCCTGTAGAGTTTCACGTTTGAAGGTATCCCACAGTTCTACAGGGTCCCCGAGAGCACCGAGCACATCAAACCGATTTGAGACTGCCACTGCATACTCATGAGCACATGTCAAATCCTTCAGTTTCTCAAGATGAAACACAGTATGGTTACCTCTTGAGATTCTTCTGGACTTGACATGAAGCTTAGGTGTAGAAACAACAAGTCTGTGATTTGTTCCAAAGAACTCAGCACTCCGGTATGATACGTAGAAGAATGTTAATGACAGATGGTAAAAGCCACCTCTAAAGAAAGAGGTATTTTGATGAAGGTCCCCTAGAAAGACTTGTAGAGGTTAGAAAATTTGCTTTAGAGGGTGTACATAGATTGCACTAAACACTAAACCCGCAAAGGATGTCGTTAGACCCGAGGATGTGCTTGGCTCTGAGCTGCGCTCGATGGGTGATTGACGAAGGAGTATGTATGCCTCAATAAGGAGGTGAGCCTTATCCCAAGTTACAGAGGGTATGGAATAAATCCGGTCGTGATTTCTCTCTACGCGCCTATGCCTAGGTTAAGTGGGTTAAAAGAATAACCATTACAGACTAGAGGGATGAGTCCAGTCGCGACTCTATATGGCTTCGGCCTAGGCAAATAAGAGAGGAAGTGAGAAGGTTCTCATTTCAAGGGAGTAAAGTCATTACATTAATTATGTATTCACCAAGCTGGTTAAATCTGCTCTTGGTGAGGGAGGTGAAAAAGTTAAGAATGCATTACTATTCAATTATTGTGTTTTGTAAAGTTCATTGGGAGAATTGTATTGTCCAGCTTAGGTATATATTTGTCGGTGGGTGGTTAGAAGACCCTATTGAATTTAAAAAGAAGAGGAGTCATGATTTGGCGTTGTGTATATGTTATTATTTTTTATATACTTATTTAGATATCTGGTAGGATGCGTGATGAAGGACTGAGGAACAAGTACATTTTTTTGGGGGGGAAGAAGCCATGTAACGCGGGAAAATGGGTTAAAACTTTTGACTCATGATTGACGAAGAGTTTACATTGAGTGGGAGGGGGTAAAGTAATATATAAACTTCGAGTAATTAAATGCGTAATTTTCCTTCACTCCTCAGTTCTGAATCACTATATATAAATATATTTTGACATATTTTGTACCGACGGTAGCTGGTGACGTCAGCGGGCCAGGCAAGAAGGAGGGCAGGGAGCCATATTAGTTGTCTTTCGGTCCACGTGTAAGCTGTGGTAAGACGTGTGGGGAGGTGAGGCTATCAACCCTTTATAAGGTACGTGCGGGGAAAATGTGTTGGTGGGGATGTAGAGGAGATTAATTATTTATCTGTGATAGCATGAAAGCTAATGGAATGTGTTATTCATAGGGTTTCAAGGTAGCAGTGTGAAGCTGGCGGTGGGAAGCCGGCGGGGTGAGCAGTGGGAACAGCTGTGAACGACCCTGGATACACCAGGATACAGCTAAGGCTTTGTTTCATAGCTGGAGTGTGTGGGTATTGATACTTTACTCAGAGAATCAGTGTGACGGGAAAGTTACACAGAGAACCAGTGTGACGGGCAAGTTACACAGAGAATCAGTGTGACGGGACATTTACTCAGTGATTTAGGATAAAGGAGTTATAGGGTTACGTTTTGAGCACGAGCTGAGAGTCGCGTCGTGTCGTTGTTATTAGCATTAAGTATGTATTTATGTTAAGACATTAGGTTAAGACATGAGGTTAAGACAATAAGTTAAGACATTAGGTTAAGACATTAGGTTAAGACATTATGTTAAGACATTAGGTTAAGAAGGAGTTGGGAAGTAATTACTGGTGAATCAGTAAAGTGACAATATACTAAGATTCTGATAGCGAGTTTTTCAGACCCATTAGTACTTACATATTTTCTTAATCTTATATTTTTTTTTCCCACTTATTGTGGGTGGTGGCAGCGTAATAGCCAGGATTGTGGAGCCCTTCGAGTTAACGTCAAAGCTATAAGTTATAAAGGGGGGCGCCACACATGTAAATAGGTTAACATCAACAGTGGTACAGGCATAGGTGGGCGAATCGATAACGATATCGGGTAATCGGTTATCCGATAAAAATAATTCCCGTGTTATCGATTCATCGGTATCGCCGATACTTTTGGTTCCAAACTAGCGATAATCGATAATACATTTTTTTGGTTCCAGTTTAGCACAGGGGCGAGCCGCGCGTGCCTTGGAGGCAGAAATAGGTAGGTCCGAGCTGGGAACCGAACAACGGTCTAAACCCAGCTAACCGTCTTGACGACTTCTCAAATCGTTCGCTCAGCTTCAGTCTCTCACCAGCTGTCGGACGGGGAGGTGTTGCTCCTGCGCGCTCCCGGTTTTACGCGTTTTTTGATGATTTTTTTCCCTATGTTCCCGTACTTCTTCCGTTCTATTTTTTTGTGCACGTGTATATGAATGTATGTACTATTCGGTGTTATTCTTTAATATCCGTTTATTAACGTTTTGAACACTCACGTCCCTATTTGAATTTAGAAGATATTAGTGTGCAAAAGGTAAATGAAGGGTTTTCTAACAGTTTACTGATAGCATTTAAGATTTTTTATTTAAAATATCAATATCGTTATCGCTAGTATCGGAATTTTGAATTTATCGATTTATCGGTTATCGCCTTATCGGGCGATACATTTATCGCCAGTTATCGATTATCGGTTATCGCCGATAAGGTTATCGTTATTGATTTATCGGTTTTCGTGCAAAAAAAAATCCGTTATCGCGCCCACCTATGGGTACAGGTGAAGTTCGTGTAAGGAAACCGGACATCATGGTTTGGTTGAGACTAAATTGGGAGACTGAAAAAATTATAGGACCGGGTGACAGCCATTTTAATGTATAGAAAAGAAATAAAAGTGTAAAGAAAGTAGGGGGTGTGATGCTGCTTGTAAAATAAGGATGTGGCTGTGGATAGTGTGGAAATAAGTGACGGCATGGCGGAGGTGCTGATATTAATGATAAAGAAAAGTGATGGGGGAAAAAGACATTACAGTTGCATACGTTCCACCTACGATAAATGCAATTATATTTTTATTTCAGGCCTATAGCACCTGTAGGCAATGACCTGCAGGGCTCGTATGGTAGGCCCTTGAGGTTCACAAGAGTGCTGTGATGGTTAGCCCTTGCCCGTAGTGGCGCAGGCAGGATTTATATATTGGCGCCTGTGATTAGAGGCTTGCAACCCACCTGTTTCCTTCGATGCACTCGTTATCGAAGGTAGAGTTAATGGGCAGCATGTGGGTGATCTTAGGCCACTCGGTGGTTGCTGAAAGATTTACATTGGATTTTGGCCCACTTCGGGTATTGAACTCGGCTCACCGAGCACATCAATTGCAGGCGCTAACCACTCTGCCACCGCCTCCCCTAAATATGGGTCTATAGATTCGTATAGAAGAATATGAAGGAATGTGAAATGACACAGGGTGCATGATAGTAGCGTGAAAAAGAAGGATGAATGAGTCCGTTCATGAAGCCTGTAGGCAGTGTAACCTGTTTTACGTGTGAATGTGTGTGCGTGTGTGCCTGTATACGAGGTAAATTCACACCAAGCGTGTTCGGGACGCATATTGGCGGAGTCTATTGCTGTTCGGGACTAGGGAAAATTAGAACCAACAACGCACGTAGAGAGTGCGGGGGTGTTGGTGCTGGTTACTCAGCCGTCCATCCACAAAATTTGTAACGGGTAACTTGCTCATTTTGTGGGCAGATACAGTGCAGAACTTTTATCAAATATTATATATCTGTGCTGAATAATTAACAATGATAATGTATAATTCTATTGATATGTTCATAATATGTAGAAGACATGGGCAGAAGAAGAGAGAGAGAGAGAGAGAGAGAGAGAGAGAGAGAGAGAGAGAGAGAGAGAGAGAGAGAGAGAGAGAGAGAGAGAGAGAGAGAGAGAGAGAGAGAGAGAGAGAGAGAGAGAGAGAGAGAGAGAGAGAGAGAGAGAGAGAGAGAGAACAGGTGAACAGGGAAAGAGGCGAACAGTATGGTGGCAGATGAGTTTTTGGTGAAGGACCTTTTACGTATCCCCCACCTACGTAGGATGCATATACGTAACGTTGAAGCAAGTGTTATTCTGTCAGTATAATTTATGTGTTCTTCCAATACTGGAAATCTTCTTTTGTTTTCGCACTTATATGTAGCCATGGTGAAATGCAGGGTATAACTGATCCCTCTATGAGTCTAGACTGAGGCCATACTATCACCATCACCACCACTACTACTACTACTACTACTACTACTACTACTACTTCTATTACTACTACTACTATTACTCCTACTACTACTACTACTACTACTACTACTACTTACTATAAAAAATCACGTATACCAACACCCCTAACACCTTGGAGGAATATGGGTGGAGACGCCCTCAGCCGCGCGGCCTGTGTTGTCAGTTGAAGCCACTTTTCTCCCCCGTCCGCCACACTGTGTGGGCAATGCAGCACTTGTCTCTAGATACCCACCTTTCTTTTCACTTTTTACACTGTTTGCACTTAATGATATCACGGTGTGTGAAATTATACTTCTGTGTTACTGCTAACCATATATTACATATCATATTATTGCATATTATTGTATATTTTTGCATATTATTGCATATTGGGTCCATATTACATATTATATCATTACATGTTATACATGACATCATGTCCTTAAAACTACATTTTATATATTGAATAGACTTACATACCACTAAATAATACTAGTTTATTCACTTAGTCCTACTTTGGGTCCCTTTATTGAATATATATCTGGCGGTGAACTGCCTGGCTGTGTATTTATATCTCACCTGCAGATATGTCTCAGCTACAGCCTTGATCAGTAAAATTAGATGATTACTTACCGGATCACTGTCTGACATATGATTTTTCAGACTTGAGAAGACAGTCCTACCCTGAAAATCTGTCAGGACAAGAGTGGCGATGTTGTGGTAAACATGAGATGTAGACAACTTTGTGTATGAGTTATCACAGCACAACACTCTCTCCCTGAATTTCTTCTCACATATGAGGCATATGGCAACTACGTCTCTGGATGGCACTGGTAAATTGCCTTTATTTTTGGCTTATGAGTATGAGTACGTGTGTATGATTTTGTATGTACGTGTTATGAGTATGAGTACAAGCATGAGTCTCATCTACATTTTGGAGAACTAAGACTTTACAACAGGCCTCACATCTCAAAGATTTTCTCAGCTTTAAAGCTACAAACCCGGCTATATAGTTTGTTGGCGTAGCGAAGCGCTGCTCGTCTATTTCCCTCCATATAAATACTCAACCCTTAAAAGTGCACTTCATCACTGTCCCTCTATTCTAAGTGACGTCAGTATGTCCCTCCCATTAATTATTAAAGTATTCACGTGGACAAAATTCCCTAGGGACGGCTGGTGGGAAGGAGAGAAGGAGGGAAGGAGAGAAGGAGGGAAGGAGGGAAGGAAGGGAGGGAAGGAGGGAGGGAGGGAAGGAGGGAAGGAAGGGAGGGAGGGAGGGAAAGAAGGAGGGAAGGAGAGAAGGATCGAGGGAAGGAGGGATGGGAGGGAAGAGGGAAGGAAGGGAGGGAGGGAGGTAGGGAGAGTAGGAGGGAAGGAGGGAAGGAGGGAAGGAGGGAGGAAGGGAGGAGGGAGGGAAGGAAGGGAGGGAGGGAGGGAGAGAAGGAGGGAAGGAGAGAAGGAGGGAAGGAGAGAAGGAAGGGAGGGAAGGAGGGAGGGAGCGAGGGAAGGAGGGAAGGAAGGGAGGGAGGGAGGGAGAGAATGAGGGAAGGAGAGAAGGAGGGAAGGAGGGAAGGAAGGGAGGGAAGGAGGGAGGGAGGGAAGGAGGGAAGGAAGGGAGGGAGGGAGGGAGGGAGGGAGAGAAGGAGGGAAGGAGGGAATGAAGGGAGGGAAGGAGGGAAGGAAGGGAGGGAAGGAGGGAGGGAGGGAAGGAGGGAAGGTAGGGAGAGAAGGAGGGATGGAGAGAAGGAGGGAAGGAGGGACGGGAGGGAAGGAAGGATATGGGAGGGAAGGAGGGAAGGAAGGGAGGGAGGGAAGGAGAGAAGGAGGGAAGGAGAGAAGGAGGGAAGGAAGGCAGTAGAGTTATAGGCTGCCTTAGCCCACAACAACATGGTTGACTGACAGTTCACTGACTTCAAACCGCGCGGCTGAGGACGTCTCCACCCATACTACCTCCATGCCTAAAGCCGCGGTCACATGAGCAACTTTTCCGTCAATATTCAGGCTGCAATTATTCAGCAAAAGCAACACCTTGCCGTGTTTTGGTCACACGGACTTTCAGAGGTAGCAATAATTTGAATGGCAATTTTGGCTTCTCAAGATGTATCTGAAAAAGCCTTTTGGAAAAATAGGGAGAAATGGGAAAACTGGTTCACAAATAGGGTGGAAAAATGATTAAAATGGATTTTGTGTATGGAAGTGCGTCGACAAAAAACATTCAACATTCAACATCAAAAGTGATAAAAATTAAAAGTTGGTTCCCCTAAAATTTTTGTTATTAATAGACCGTCAACAAAAAAATGTATACCCCATAACTCTTTTTAAATTTTTTTTGGTGTTTTGTACCCTTCAATCGTTTAAAAAACCTCAAGATGTACAGGGTTTCACAATTCGTTTTTAAACACTGGACACAAATTTAAAAAAAAATTATTACTGGAGATGTGAAAAGTGATTTAACTAATTTGGGTACCTGATTTCAAAAATCATAACCGTTTTGCTGTACACGTCGGGAATTTTGAGTTCAGAAATACTCCCATTCCAGAATAAGGATTTAAATGAATTTAAAAAAATTCCTTTATTTTTTATTTCATCATGAATCTTCAAAATTAAGAAATTAAAAAAAACTCTACTAGAATGAAATTTAAAAAAGCTTTAGGCATTTGGTTTTGGGCGTTTTGGCTGCTCTGTTCAGTTTCACATGCGGGAAACCAGCAAAGTCCCCCATCATGTTCGGGTTTTGCCGCCCTTGGAAACGCTCTCCATGAGTAAAATCTCTTGGGGGAATCGTCGCCGTGCTCGTCCAGACAGCTCCCAAGTTTCGGGGGAAGATTCAGGTGCGGGTGTAAAAAGGGATCTTCAGGACATCCTGGAGCCAAGTTTCCTAAAGGACCCAGCGCTGCTGCACTATTTCTTCATATTTTTCCCGGGCCCGCCCCCCAAGAAGTTGTCCGTCACGCTTTGAAGCCCTCCACGCTGCCAGCTCTTTGGGGTTTTTAGATTTCGGAAAAGTTTCGTCCTTCATTACTCTCGATTTGCGGCCCAAACAAAACAAGCCTTGATCTTCCCTCCGAAAAGGTGTTCCAAAAATTCTCCTTCGGTTAAAAAAACCCACGCCCTTTCGTCCTTGCCCGTAAAAAATTCTTCTAAAAGCCGAGCTTTATGTGGATTTGGGGGAAAGGAAAATCTTGGCTGGGTCGAAAAGGGCAATGCTTCACTTTGTATCGACCAGGTACATCTCCTTTTCGCTTTTTCCCCAATCTTCTTCGCCCGTGTTTCCCTTTCGTCTCTGCTATCCCGGACAAAGGAAGACATTTTTTCGTTGCCTACTGCAGCCCAAACAACAGCGCCAAAACCACTTTAAAGTCTCCCGATGTGCCATTGAAGCCCATTGTACTTGTGGTAAAGCAGCTGGCCCATATCTCAGGGGTCTCTTTCATGCCGAACCGTGACCCATGGGCGATGGTTTCTTGTTGCCATTGTGGAGCAAAACACCCTTCAAGCTGTTCTTCCCCGATGGGAAAATCAGTCGAAAGAGGCCCGTCTGCAGGATCGTGATCACACCCAAGTTCTTTCAACAACCTTTTGATGTCACTGCGATGCCCTCGTTTTTTCCTCTCAAAGAACTGAGCCTGTCGCTGTACTGCTCTAAACAAGATTCTTGGTGTTGGTTCAAGTAGTTTCCACTGCTGCAGCCTTGACCCAAAGCGCTCTGCCTTCGCCTTTGACAGCGGAGATCTCTTCAAGATCATTTAACTCTCCCTGGTTCGAAGGTGGGTTCTTGTTTTTTATGTGGGGTTAAAAAGGGTTTCTCACCATCCTTTCGCCACTGTTACGTTATGTTCTGTCAGCTGGACATGTTGGGAAAGGGGTTCTCGTCTATGAGGCACAGGTTTCGGCAGAGCCAGTCACGTACTTGTGTGGCCTTTATTCTTCCCGTTGAGCCGGGGTGCTTTTTCAGGCAAAATAAAAATCATCATGATATTCTGCGGCTCACGCCCCTATCATGGGGACCGCAAATGGAAAGTCGCGGGGCTTGCCCACCAACCCCTGATCAAGCTGAGTGGCAGCTTTTGCAGCAGTTTGTGGTGCCCACTCTTTCCTTGTCCCCCACCTTTTCACCCGAAGTAGTGAAAGTAGGCGGCCTTCATTTTTATGCCGTAGATACACTTCGCTGTTTTTTCTTTTTTTTGGGATACCGACCACAGACTAACAGAAGTTTTGGATGATTGGTAAGGAACGTCCCCACTCATGTTTTAAAAATGAAAAAAGAAAAAAAAAAATTGTAGTTTATAAATACGTTATTCGTAGTTACGTAAGAGGGGGTAGGCTGCAGATGCACTCTAAAAAGGGCGCTGTCTGTAGCTAATTTGTATAGCGATTGAATTGCGGCGTGATGTTTTGTTGGCCCGGGGGTCTAGTTTTTTGTTTTAAAGAAAATCGTTTCTCAAACGCGTGATTTTTTTCGCGCCAGCCAAAGGTCCCAGGCCCCAAAATAGACCACCGCAAAACCACCACATCACCCCGCAATCAACCTATACAATCAGCTAAGACAGCGACCTTCAGAGGCATCTGCGCCTACCACTCTTACAAATAGGCAATTAAAACATAGGGAAATTTAAGCTTCATGATGAAAATGAATAATGAAATTTTTGAAATTTTATTGAAATCCTGACTTTTAGGCAATGGGAGTATTTCTGTAACTCAAATCCTACGTGATCAGCAAAAGGTTATGATTTTTGAAATCAGCGTACCCAATTATCTAAAAATCGCTTTAACATCTCCAGAGCAAAAAGTTTTTTCCAGTGAATCGGTTCTTGGGCCCCTTTTACTATGTAAATTTTACTTCTTATATTGAAATTTGACGTGCATTAAAAATTAAAGTCAAATAATAATTTGGGGGAAGTATTGGGGAATATGTTTTTGCCGAAAAACCGCTGTTGGTCATCATAGAAAATCATTAAACTCGCAAATATTCCCTTTGGGCTGGTTTTGCGTTGCCGGGGTTTAATATTGCCAAAAAATTGTCCTGTGAACCGCTCTTAAAAACTCCTTCCTCCCGCCACCCCCCGCCTATACATGCGGGCCTTATGGATTCCACACGGTACAGGGAAAAAACATCCCTTTATTCCTTTAAACATCTACTTTCTGCTACGCATCTCTCTCTCTCTCTCTCTCTCTCTCCCTTTTTCCTCTCTCTCTCTCTCTCTCCTCCTCTCTCTCTCTCTCTCCCTCCTCTCTCCCTCCTCTCTCTTTCTCTCTCTCTCTCCCCTCTTCTCTCTCTCTCTTCTCTCTCTCTCTCCTCCTCCTCTCCTCTCTCTCTCTCTCTCTCTCTCTCTCTCTCTCTATCTCCCTCCCTTCTTCCTCCTTTTTTCCTGCAATTTCCAAAAATTTCCCCTGGGGCCCCCTCCCCCCCCTCTCTTTCCCTGTGATGGAAAGGTGGTAAATGTCAGTGTGAATGTTTAAAAAAGTTGTAGTAAATAAATTACTTTTTAGACCAAATTTTTTTATCTGTTGGTGGGGGGGGTGTGGGGGGGGGGGGGGTGGTGGGTGGGGTTGTTTTTTGTTGGGGTTTGGGGTGTGTTTGTGGTTGTGTCGTGGGATTGTGTATCGGGAACTAAAATTTGGGTGGGTTGGAAAAAAAGGTTTGTTTTTTTTTTTTTTTTTTTTTGTTTTTTTTTTTTTCCTTTTTTCCTTTTTCTCCCCCCTCTCTTTTTCCTCTCTCTCCCTCTCTCTCTCTTCTCCTCTCCTCTCCTTCTTTTCTCTCTCTTTCTCCTTTCCCTCTTTTTCTTTTTTTTATCTATCTATCTGTCTCTCGCTCTCTTTCTCTTTCTCGCTCTTATTTTCTCTCTATCTTTATCTATCTATCTATCTATCTGTCTCTCTCTCACTATCTATCTTTATCTATTTATCTCTCTCTCTCTCTTTCTCTCCAATACATCTTAGCAGTACAAGGTCCTGACAAACACACACACACACACACACACACACACACACACACACACACACACACACACACACACACACACACACACACACACACACATACACACACACACACACACACACACTGGTCGTTAGCTAAAATCAAATGAAATAAAAATACATTCTTGGTTATGTAATTACATAAAATTCATGTTGGGCATTTCGCATAGACAGTTCAGCACATCACATAAAGATAATCTTGGATTCAAGCGAGATGAAAATCACCGGTGGCCGGCACGCCACGCCCTTTTCCTTCTCTTAGCTAGGCGGCGGCGGTCCCTAGTTCAAAGAGCGCTCAGATCTCTGGGTTTTTTCGCTGACTTGCAGTGGCAAACCACCGTTCCACTTAAGCAAGGGCATGTAGTGAGTGTGATGTGTGAGGTCCTTGCCTTAACCAAAAATCGATCTCTATGAGCTCTTTCCGGTATAGAGTAAGAGCTGGAAATGTCGAGTAGATTGCGTGATCAAAACCGTGGTGAATAACAAACTCACTCACCAGTCACAGGTGCAGTACTTATTCACTCACGTATTTCCTCACTCACTTCTCGATTCACTTGTTCACTCAATCGCTCACTCACTACTTAATTCACTTTCTCACCCAATAAGTCTCTTACTCTATTATATTATATTTTTTATTTAGACATCTAACAACATGATTTACATGGAGCCACAATTTAGTTGCTCTGCGACTGCAATTATCCTTTCCAAGATCTTGCTGACAACTGACATGAGCGAGATTGAGATTGGACGATAGTTGGCTGGATCAGTCCCATCTCTCTCTCTCTTTCTCTCTCTCTCTCTTTCTCTCTCTCTCTCTCTCTCTCTCTCTCTCTCTCTCTCTCTCTCTCTCTCTCTCTCTCTCTCTCTCTCTCTCTCTCTCTCTCTCTCTCTCTCTCTCTCTCTCTCTCTCTCTCTCTCTCTCTCTCTCTCTCTTCTGAACCCTGTGCCCTGAAGTGATTATCTAGGGAAAACACGAACTGTAATAATATTCGCCTGTGCCTCATATTGTATGTTTAGATTATTACAACTCAACAACATTGTCACTCATATCGATGTCCTAATTTTATCAACAGCTCATCCTATGTATACCGAGATAAGACTGTTCTCATGAAACAGTCTTTTTCACAACTGTACTTCAATTGTGAATAAAAGTATTGAATCTGAATCTGAAGCTCTCTCTCTCTCTCTCTCTCTCTCTCTCTCTCTCTCTCTCTCTCTCTCTCTCTCTCTCTCTCTCTCTCTCTCTCTCTCTCTCTCTCTCTCTCTCTCTCTCTCTCTCTCTCTCTCTCTCTTTTTTTTCTTTTTCTTTTTTAACATACATATAACTTAAGCCCAAAGGTGCACTGTCGTGTGCTACCTATCTTAAGGGCAATTTACACATAAATATAAAGACCTAAAAACTAACATTATATACATTTATGCATCACTAAAGTGTTTGTTGAGGCACTGTTGCTGTCACTAGTATCACAGTATCACTAGCCTCAGCGGGGTGGGCTTCAACAGTCTCCACCGATTGGCCGCCAACTTTACACTTTTTGTGTTCATCTCCTGGATGTGAGGGACAGTGGCCGGCCGTGAAAATATTCCACATCCTGGAGACGCGGCCCACAAAGGTGCGTTGGTGCTGGCTGGCACGGGAACGCGGCACCTCCACTGCATCACCACTGGTAAGCACCGTTCTCGTGCTTCGCGTGGCGACTCTCGGAGGCTGTCGTAACCCAGCCAGGTGTGGCACTCCCTGCACCTGTGCCTTGTGGAATACCACAAGCGCCGCGACATCCCTGCGGTGTTCCAGTGAGTCGAGAGGACTCACCGGCTCGAACTGGGCTGGTGGGTCTGGGGGGTCTGGGGGGTCTGCAGCATCCACCAGTCGCAGGGCTCGACGCTGGATGCTGTCTAGCCTCCGAGTGTGCGAGGCTGCACACGACATCCAGGAGAGGGCGGCGTACTCTAAGTAAGGCCGTATCTGGGCCTTATAGAGCAAGAGCTTCCCCCCCCTGTCGAGGAATCTGGCTACCCTTCGCAGGGCAGAGACCCTGTGAGAGGCCTTTTTTGCAATGTGTTTGATGTGGCCGTTAAACCGTAGCTCTCGGTCCACCTCTACTCCCAGAACATTGACGGCTTCCTGGAGTGGGAGAGGAACGCCACCAAACCGCAGCCTCCCTTCCACTGCAGGCCCGGCAGCGGGGGACCGAGAAACCACCATTGCCTGTGTCTTCTCCGGAGCAAAGTTCACCTGCCAACGTGTACCCCACTCCTGTATAACACTCAGCTGCTGATTGACCTCATCAGCAGCACGCCCACTGTCATGTCGCGGGTAGGAGCAGGAGAGAGTACAGTCATCAGCGTAAGCCGAGACTACTGGCAGCTGCTGGAGAAGATCGTCCACGTAGATGTTCCACAGGACTGGCCCCAGCACAGAGCCCTGTGGAACTGATGCTTCCACTGGCAGGGACTCAGAGGCCTGCCCGTTAACGACGACCTGGAGGGTTCTTCCCTGCAGGTAGTCCCCCAGGAGCAGCAGGAGGTGCTCTCTCTCTCTCTCTCTCTCTCTCTCTCTCTCTCTCTCTCTCTCTCTCTCTCTCTCTCTCTCTCTCTCTCTCTCTCTCTCTCTCTCTCTCTCTCTCTCTCTCTCTCTCTCTCTCTCTCTCTCTCTCTCTCTCTCTCTCTCTCTCTCTCTCTCTCTCTCTCTCTCTCTCACACACACACACACACACATGCTTCCAAGCTCATATTTTCGTCCCTCTTGTGAGTCTCAGGTTTTCACCACATCGCTACACGGTATAGATAGGCGACCCACGAGGTAAGCAGTGGCAGAGCAAAGCAAGCGGTTCACCAGGGACGCTCCTTAGCTACATTACATACACTCTGCTACCATGTATGTAATGCAATTTTGCTTTGCTTTAAAAAACTACCTCTCTCTCTCTCTCTCTCTCTCTCTCTCTCTCTCCTCTCTCTCTCTCTCTCCTCTCTCTCTCTCTCTCTCCTCCTCTCTCTCTCTCTCTCTCCTCTCTCTTCCTCTCTCCTCTCTCTCTCTCTCGCCCATCGTCGGCCATCCTCCGCAATTTCCTTAGATTGCGTGCATCCTGCTCTCCTTACTCTGATCTCTCTCTCTCTCTCTCTCTCTCTCTCTCTCTTTCTCTCTCTCATCTCTCTCTCTCTCTCTCTCTCTCTCTCTCTCTCTCTCTCTCTCTTCATCTCTCTCTCTCTCTCTATCTCTCCTCTTCTCTCTCTCTCTCTCTCTCTCTCCTCTCTCCTTCTCTCTCTCTCTCTCTCTCTCTCTCTCTCTCTCTCTCTCTCTCTCTCTCTCTCCTCTCTCTCTCTCTCTCTCTCTCTCTCTCTCTCTCTCTCTCTCTCATCACCATTTATCACCGCACCGTCTCACACATTTACATGGCAGAACCCCTTGGCAGGGTTGGGAAGGCCGGTAACCTCAAGACTCCGGCGGACGTTCCCATGTTCACACTGTCATCATAATAGAGCGAACCACGGCGACGCAAACCCACTACGCACAACTTCTAAGACCACAAGAGCAGGACAACGCGTGCCCAACGTGCCCGGCGGACGATCGTATCCACTCTGACTCTGAGTTCTCGCCTCAATGCTTCACGAAAGCATTTGCTTGAAAACGTGTTTCATTACGCAACTAATAAACTAACCATGACTGTTTGTTTGTCACAAATTAGTTTTAACTATGCACAAAATCACATCTGTAATATATAACCAAATAAATGGAACCACACCTGCTCAACCAGTACAGCTAAATACGAATAAGAACACCACTATTTCAATAATCTAAAACTGAAGACAAAGCCAATAAGACGGACAGTGTGTGTGGGCTCCGCACTGACACGGGAGTGGTGGAGAGGCTGGCCAATCGCTCGCTTACACAGAAAGACTAGCCATGAGCATGAAAGAATGTGGCCTCAATCTAAACAAGGAAAAAGCTGCTTGTTATTCTCCAACTCCAATAGCAACATAAAAAGCATAGAAGAAGCATAGAAGAAATAAGTCTCAAAAGAAATAAAATATCTAGGAAAGAAGATTAATAAAGAAGATATAAGAAAAACTTATGAATTGAGGAAGAGAAGAAATCTATTCAGCAAGCAAATAAATACGCAAACATCATACCATCAGTCACAAAAAGAAGCTGCAATAAAGTTCTAATAGAAAGCACATATTGGAAAAGTGTTGTCTTACCTGTAATAATGTATGGAAAAAAATTTATAAATTACACCAAAGAAGATATAAGCAAAATACAAAGAGCAGAAACTTGAGCTTACAGATACATTATGAAGGACCCAAAATATACACAAATAGGCACCCTTAGGGGAGAGATAAGAGCCACACAACACACACACACAGACACATACACACTACCGATGCACCGCGAAATGAGTTGTAAATAATCACCGTCATAAATACATTGCCGGCAACCTGCATCGTATATTGCCGACCGGCGTAAAACTCTCCTAAATTTCGCGTTGCTGTGCTTCCTATACAGTTGCCCGAGGAGGAGGAAGAGGAGTAGAAGGAAAATAAGGAGGAGGAAGAGGAATAAAGTAAATGTTGGGCTCGCAGAACTATTGCCTTGGTCTGCTCACCACCGCCAAACCTTCCCCAATAGTGCATGAAAAGGTTCCTTGTGGTTACTTAAAAATATAAGTTTATTAACACTACACTCAATCTCTCCTTCCAAAGCTCCCCCCCGTCACCCTCCCTCCCACTGCTCTCCTTATATTATCATGCTCTTAGGAGAGAAAAAATTACAATAGAAGCAATATTTTTATCGAAACCAAGTTATAAGTTTTCTTGAGTCGATTATATATTGGTAAACATCCTCCTGTGGTAGGAGTTATAATATAGATTTTTTTTCCTGAGTGGAATTAAATCTCTCTCTCTCTCTCTCTCTCTCTCTCTCTCTCTCTCTCTCTCTCTCTCTCTCTCTCTCTCTCTCTCTCTCTCTCTCTCTCTCTCTCTCTCTCTCTCTCTCTCTCTCTCTCTCTCTCTCTCTCTCTCTCTCTCTCTCTCTCTCTCTCTCTCTCTCTCTCTCTCTCTCTCTCTCTCTCTCTCTCTCTCTCTCTCTCTCTCTCTCTCTTTTATTTATCTTTTTTTTCTTTATCGTTGTATTTTTAGACTACTGAGAACTATGTTTGATTTTAATGCGGACGACAAGAGCCTGGTAGGGGAGCAGAAGTTCCCAAGTTCAAGTCCCATCAAGGAGCAACTGTCACATCCATCGTCGAGTGGCTGAATAAACCCGCATGCAGCTATATATGTTCTTTCGATTGCGAGTGCGACGGAGGAAACACCAGGTGGCAGCATGAGCATGACTTAGGATCCGAACATCACAGAAAACAGGATCTTCACCTAAGCCCACAGGTGTCACTATAAAAAAATCCAGCCTGCGTCAGCAACGGGCGAGAGCGACCGACATCACGACTCTCCAGAATGTGCAGGCAAAATAGCCTACAGGCGCAGGGCAGGGATTCTCAACCTTTTTAATCTTATGTACCCCTTGAGGTCTTTCAGCATTGGTCACGTACCCCTTACTCAGAATCCAGCATCAAGAAGGGTAAAAAGAAATGTATGGTCTATTAACCTAGTTTATAAAGTTTAAATTGTGTTATAAATGTAGAACAGGCAACTTTTTCAATCAATGTGACTATGTCACTATGAGCAATACATTTACTAAAATATAATATATGATATATATGAGCTAGTGGTGCTATTTACAGCTTATAAGTAGTTACTCATGGGGAATTACTGTGTGCGTGACTAACGTCACTAGCATGAAAAAAATAGAACAAAAGTAGGCATTGTGTTCCACTGACTGTGAATTAGTGCTGATTGTTAAGTCTCACAAATAGTTATCAATAACTAGTTACTCACATGCAGGGAAGTCACTGTGAGTGATTAGCATAAAAAAACTAAAATAGAACAGAAGTAAACGTATTTTTCAAATCGGTGTGACTGTGAGCTAGTTCTACCAATAACTAGTTACTTGTAGCTAGTGTTACTAGTAACTAGTTACTTGTAGCTAGTGTTACTAGGTACTCACTCATAGAGAAGTCACTGTGTATGACTTGCATGAAAATATATACCAATTCAGTGATATGGTTGGGCCTGTTTCTTTGCTACCAACAAGTCAATCCTCGGCACAGTCTTTGAAAGAGCCATTCTTATGTCGTCTTTGACCGCCAGACGTGAACGTAACTTGTTTTTCATCAAGCTCAGTTTTCATCATACCGCTCACAGCGGTATGTAGAAGGAAACATCAGGAAGTTCCGTACACATTTCTTTGCTAAAGCAGGGTAAGAACTCGCCATTCTTGACCAGAATCTTGTCAATGACACACTATCGAAAGAATATTTTGCAGTTGAGTCATTGACAAAGTCAACGAATTCGTCTTGTAATTCATCTGGAAGTGATCTAGGGTCCATCTTCAATGGATTTCGAATGAGTTGGCAATCTAAGTCTGTGAGATCAGGAATATAGTTATCCAACTCTTGACTGAGAGAAACCAAGTGCTTCTGAATAAGAATACTGACCTCATCCACATCATCTTTACACAGAGCTGACAAGCTGTCGCTCATATTCTCAAAAACGTCATTCCGACCGGCTTAGACTTTTTTTTGCCAAAATTTGAGTTTCATTTGAAAAGCTCGCAGCTTGTCGATAATATCAATCACAGTTGCCGAGTAACCTTGAAGTGATCCGTTGACTGCGTTGATGCGAGAAAATATATCATTGAGATAAGCCAGCCTCGTGATCCACCTGTTATCTGACAGCTTGTTGACAAACTTCTTTGTTTTTTCTTTCTCATTCCTTTCAAAAATTCTTTCAGCTCCTCCTGTAATGTCGCAACGCGAGCCACTACGTTACCCCTTGATAGCAATCATACTTCTGTATGAAAAAGGAGTGACTCTTACTCAGTATTAAGTTCCTGACACAAAAGACGCAGCATCCATGTGTTCAACGGACTGTTTTTAACAAAGTTGACCATGGCTACAACATCATCAATAAGTACGGTTTTGAGGTCTGGAGGTAGGGTCTTCACAGCTAATGCGTAGCGGTGAATCATACAATGCATCTTGCTTGCGTTGGGGTTGGCTGTTTTCACCCTTGCTTGGAATCCAGACCGACAGCCTAGCATTGCAGGGGCACCATCTGTTGTACATCCCACCATATTTGCCCAAGAAAGCCCTTCTTTAAAAAAAAAGCTGGACACAGCTTCAAAGGTATCTTCTCCCGTCGTTGTAGATTCCAGAGGGTGACAAAATAAAAACTCTTCTTTAAAATATGATTCTTTTATATATACACCTCGTGTAGGCAAGGCGTGCAAATTTGTGTGGCAAGTATAGTTCAAGAGAGCTTTCTCTCAAATGACATAACTCTAAGAGTTTCCTTGTTAACGTTGTCCCGTAGTATCCTGGTTCTAGTGGAGGACACATCTAGCCTTGCACATGTAGGCCACTTTCTACAAATAGGTTTGCATTTATTCAAAACCGAAGTATTTTTAAAAACCTGTCACGCACCACCAAAATTCCTCTCACTTACCCCTGGGGGTACGCGTACCCCAGGTTGAGAACCCCTGCGCTATAGGTTCCAACGTAAAATTATTTTAGTTTTACATACTTCTCCTCCACTTCTTCTTCCTTATCTTTTTATCCGTCCAATGAGGAAGACCCTTCACAACCACTTGGTAACATTTTTTTTCTTCTCTCTCTCTCTCTCTCTCTCTCTCTCTCTCTCTCTCTCTCTCTCTCTCTCTCTCTCTCTCTCTCTCTCTCTCTCTCTCTCTCTCTCTCTCTCTCTCTCTCTCTCTCCACACACACACATACACTGTTCCGATGGTCAAGTGGATATAGCGTTGGCCTGCCATTCTGCGGTTAGCCGGTTCGAATCCTCACTGCTGCGAGTGATTTTTCACTGATAAATTCGGTCTGTTACTATCCCCCTAGACTAGAGCAAGGGGAGGGGGGGGGGGGGGCTGTGGTAGCATTGTTCTACTATTATTATTTTTTTCTTATATGTATGTCATTCGTATATTTTATTTCGTACTAAAAGTGTGCTGAAAAGAGGGTGGGTGGGGAGGAGGAACCCTTTCACTTTTTGTTTCGCTATCGTAAAAGTATTAAGCTCGGTATAAGAATGTCTGTTGTCTATTGTTCCTTTAGTCCTTTGTTTCCATGTTCCTTTTTCTCCTTCACCTCCTTCAATTTCTTCTCCATTTTCCAAATTCCCCCAAGACCTAAGAGTTTTCTTACGTTTTCCCATTTTTTATGTTTGGTACTAATCGTCTATTTTTTCTTATTTACGTTCCCTTCATCTTCCGCCATTCCTTGCCATTTCCCTCTGCTCAATTTTGGACCATCCACACACACATACATATTCTCTCTCTCTCTCTCTCTCTCTCTCTCTCTCTCTCTCTCTCTCTCTCTCTCTCTCTCTCTCTCTCTCTCTCTCTCTCTCTCTCTCTCGCTCTCTCTCACACACACACACGCACACACAAGAGTCCGTATCGCTGCCTCATTTTCACTGTATTATTTTCTTCTGTATTACTTTCACTCCTCCATTTTATTTATCCTTCTTTTCTCTTCTATCCTTTATTCACTTCATTCATCATCTATAATGCTTCCAAATCTTCCTTCATCTAATATGCTATAGGAGTAGCCGTGTGTTTGTCTGTCTGTCTGTATGTCTGTCTGTCTGTCTAGCTTGGGTAGCCGAAATTGTAAATTCAATTTTGATGAGAGGAGGCTCAAAACATCGCAAATATATCGTAGGGGGTAAGCGGCTTGGTTCCATGTCGATTGAATAATTTTGAATGGGGGTTTTGGGCTAAAAACACTTTAAGGTATTAGATTACAGGAAGAAACTCTGCAATAACGTCTTTTCCGCATTTCACTAACTCCGTAGACTCACGGACTTACCGTGCAGGGCCGAGGCCTACGATATACAAGGCCTGGTCAGTGGGGGGGTGAGAGAGTGATGACGAGTCAACAGTAGGGCTTTATTTCTATCCTTTACTGGTTATATTGTAACTAGGTGGAGTGTTTATAGCTTATGGTTGAACTGGAATGAAGGATACTCATTTTGTCAGTTCAGGTTCATTTTATTGCATAAAATCTGGAGTATATATACAAAATTTCAGGTTTCATAAATGGTGATTTTCAAGGTGTATGCGAAACTCGACCAAGACTTGCGAGTTTCACCAAAGACACTTCCAGTATATATTGCTGGTGACACGTTGTATATAATTAATTATATTGATAAGCTGATAACAGTGCAAACACATGATAATTACAATAACAATTATTGAAGACTACGAAATAGAATAGTCCCCGTGCTACGCTGATTCTCTGTTAGAGACCGCACTGGTAGAGTACGGATACATGAAGACTGAAAGGGGTGACTACTTTAGTCGCTACAGTACCCCCCCCCTAGTGACGCGGGAGGAGGAACGAGACTTTGGTTGGTGGAGCGGTGCTGCTGGTGTTTCTGTTGCCGATTTGATGTGGAGGGCTGTGGTGACCAGTTGCTGGCTTGGCAGTGTTGCCGCCATGGCAGTGGTGCCGCCGGCTGTGTGCGGGCGTGGCAGTATTGCCGCCATGGCAGTGGTGCCGCCGGCTTGTGTGCGGGCGTGGCAGTGTTGCGGCCATGGCAGTGGTGCCGCCGGCTTGTGTGCGGGCGTGGCAGTGTTGCGCCATGGCAGTGGTGCCGCCGGCTTGTGTGCGGGCGTGGCAGTGTTGCGCCATGGCAGTGGTGCCGCCGGCTTGTGTGCGGGCGTGGCAGTGTTGCGCCATGGCAGTGGTGCCGCCGGCTTGTGTGCGGGCGTGGCAGTGTTGCGCCATGGCAGTGGTGCCGCCGGCTTGTGTGCGGGCGTGGCAGTGTTGCGGCCATGGCAGTGGTCCGCCGGCTTGTGTGCGGGCGTGGCAGTGTTGCGGCCATGGCAGTGGTGCCGCCGGCTTGTGTGCGGGCGTGGCAGTGTTTGCGGCCATGGCAGTGGTGGCCGCCGGCTTGTGTGCGGGCGTGGCAGTGTTGCGCCATGGCAGTGGTGCCGCCGGCTTGTGTGCGGGCGTGGCAGTGTTGCGGCCATGGCAGTGGTGCGGCCATGGCAGTGTTGCCGCCTGGTAGTGTTGGCGCCTGGTAGTGTTGCCGCCTGGTAGTGTTGCAGCCTGGTGATGAGTAATCCACAGGGCGGTGAGTAATCCAAAGGGCGGTGAGTAATCCACAGGGTGGTGAGTAATCCAAAGGGCGGTGAGTAATCCACAGGGTGGTGAGTAATCCAAAGGGCGGCGAGCGGCGGCCGTGGAGTGAGTCACGTTAACACTGTGGAGTTGAGGGTTGAGTAATCCACAGGGCTGGTAATCCACAGGGCTGGTAATCCACAGGGCGGTGAGTGATCCACAGGGCGGTGAGTAATCCCCAGGGCGGTGAGTAATCCATAGGGCGGCGAGCGGCGGCCGTGGAGTGAGTCACGTTAACACTGTGGAGTTGAGGGTTGAGTAATCCACAGGGCTGGTAATCCACAGGGCTGGTAAGTAATCCATAGGGCGGCGAGCGGCGGCCGTGGAGTGATTCAATAACACCGTGGGGCTGCGCAGAATGCGCGTGAGGTCGTGCTGAGGGCGCAAGGAGGCGTCAGAAGGTGAAGTGGCTGCGCTGAGTGCACATAGGCCACTGAGGCGTTTGAGGAAGCAGGGCCCGCGCTAAACACGCATAAGGCCGCTGAGGACGCGGTGAGCCGTCTGGAGGGGGGGCAGCGGCCGCGCTAAATGCGCATAGGCCGCAGTGAGGCCTCGGAGGAAGCAGGGCCCGCGCTAAATGCGCATAAGGCCGCTGAAGACACGGTGAGCCGTCTGAAGGGGCAGTAGCCGCGCTGAATGCGCATAGGCCTGAGGACGCAGTAAGGCATCTGACGGGGCAGTGGCCGCGCTGAATGCGCATAGGCTGCTGAGGACGCAGTGAGGCGCCTGGCTGGGTAGTGGCCGCGCTGAATGCGCATAGGCCGCTGAGGACGCAGTAAGGCGTCTGAGGCAAAAAATGCCCTGAGGAAGGCACAGAAGGTTGCCGGGGTTTGGGTGGGAAACCTGACTAGGTGGCGGCTACACGTATAAGTGTAATTCTCCCTATCCGCTTTTCAACCTAGCGATCACCAGTGAAGCTGGAGGCTAGGAATATACAG